>VXBL01001181.1:335889-452283 GCA_013400195.1 Aramus guarauna | reverse complement strand
AGACTAGAGACGACTGTCCGAGGAGCCCGGTGGCTTTCCCAGCCCGAGAGACCCAACTCCTGAGCGGGCTCTTCGGGAGGAATTGACAACATGGCTTCCCCACCGCACCAGCAGCTGCTGCATCACCACAGCACCGAGGTGAGCTGCGACTCCAGCGGGGACAGCAACAGCGTGACGGTGAAAATCAACCCCAAGCAGCACCAGGGCTGCTCCTCTTCCAAGCACTGCAAGTACAGCATCTCCTCCAGCTGCAGTTCGGGGGAGTCGGGGGGCACCCGCCGAGCCGGCGGAGGTGGCGGCGGCGGCCCCGGCCTTCGCCGGCAGAAGAAGCTGCCGCAGCTCTTCGAGAGGGCCTCTTCCAAGTGGTGGAATCCCAAGTTTGACTCCAACAACCTGGAGGAGGCTTGCATGGAGAGATGCTTCCCGCAGACCCAGCGCAGGTTTCGCTATGCCCTCTTCTACATCGGCGTGGCCTGCCTTCTCTGGGGCATCTACTTTGGCATACACATGAGAGAGAAACAGATTGTTTTCATGGTGCCAGCTCTGTGCTTCCTCTTGGTATGTGTAGCGTTTTTCGTGTTCACTTTCACTAAGACTTACGCCCGGCATTACGTGTGGACTTCGCTGATACTCACCCTCCTGGTTTTTGCTTTGACTCTCGCTCCGCAGTTCCAGGCTCTGAAGCCTATCTCAGGAAGCGGTGACATGTCCAATCAGACTCCCCCGGCAGATCCCGCAGACACTTGTCTTTCTCAAGTAGGCAGTTTTTCTATGTGTATTGAAGTGCTCTTGTTGCTTTACACGGTGATGCACTTACCCTTGTATTTAAGCTTGTTTCTGGGACTGTCGTACTCGGTCCTCTTCGAGACCTTTGGTTACCGCTTCCGCGATGAGAACTGTTTTACACCTCTGGGAGCCGGTGTAGTTTACTGGGAGCTGTTGAGCAAAGCCTTCCTGCACATCTGCATCCATGCCATCGGTATTCATTTATTTATCATGTCCGAAGTCAGATCGAGAAGCACATTCCTGAAAGTGGGGCAATCCATCATGCATGGAAAAGACTTGGAAGTGGAAAAAGCCCTGAAAGAGCGGATGATTCATTCTGTTATGCCAAGAATAATAGCCGATGACTTAATGAAGCAGGGGGATGACGAAAGTGAAAACTCCATCAAACGTCATTCCACTTCGAGCCCCAAAAACAGGAAGAAGAAACCCTCCATACAGAAAACCCCCATAATATTCCGTCCCTTTAAAATGCAGCAGATAGAGCAAGTGAGCATTTTGTTCGCAGATATTGTTGGCTTCACGAAAATGAGCGCCAATAAATCTGCCCACGCTCTGGTGGGACTCCTGAACGACCTCTTTGGACGTTTCGATCGTCTGTGTGAGGACACTAAATGCGAGAAAATAAGCACTTTGGGAGACTGTTACTACTGCGTAGCTGGCTGCCCAGAGCCCCGGGCAGATCACGCTTACTGCTGCATCGAGATGGGCTTAGGTATGATTAAAGCCATTGAGCAGTTTTGCCAAGAGAAAAAAGAAATGGTGAACATGAGAGTCGGTGTTCATACCGGGACGGTCCTGTGTGGCATTTTGGGAATGAGGAGATTCAAGTTCGACGTGTGGTCCAATGATGTCAATTTGGCCAATCTGATGGAGCAGCTCGGGGTGGCTGGCAAAGTCCATATTTCAGAAGCTACTGCGAAATATTTGGATGATCGTTATGAAATGGAGGATGGAAAGGTGATCGAGCGAGTTGGTCAGAGCGTGGTGGCTGACCAGTTAAAAGGTATGTGCTTTTATTTTGTGCTCAATCTTTTTTTTTTCTCCCCTCCCTTTTCTGAGGGAATACATTTTCCCTAGTGCATGTTTTGTGCTTGCTGACGTGCAAATTGAATGCATTTTACATTTAACTCTGTGTGCTGGTAATCACAAACACCATGGGAATTGCAGAATAAAAGATGCCGCGGAGATAAGCATGGAATATCTCCTGGCTACTCAAAATGTACTCAGCCTTCATAACTCCTTAGCGCTCCTTGTGAGAGCATCACATCGTAGGGAGGAGAAGGTTAACGTGTTTGCTGTCTGCAAGAGGTTTTTTGTTTTACTGTTGTGTGTCATCCTTTAATTCAGTAAGTAAACTCGGTAATTTACTTCATGTGCCATACATAGAGCATATGTGTTTTGCAAAATTATGTATATCTGTGAAAAGTTTTTTTTGGCATCGGGAGAGTTGGGACTGTGAAGGCATTTGGGAAAAATGACAGCTGGATTCACAGAAAGAAATGAGCACTGTAGATTTGGCAGTTTGATACAGCGAGTTGTTACAGTTCGGAGTCAGGCTGGAAAAAGTTACTCAGGTGGTTCAGTGAGCTGGCAGATGCTTTCGATTCTGCAGCTCTAAGGATTTGGGGATGAAACTGCAAATTTGCCTTTCAGAAAAGAAAATGAGGGATCCTTTGGTTCCCCTTATGGCTTGGCTAAGAGTCCAATTTTTGTTTTTCTACGGAGTATTCATTTTGAAATGAAACTCTTGACTGCTTTCTAGCAGCACTTAGAAGTGCGTGCAGGAGGAGGATTGTACATGCTGCAGGTTTAATTGTCTGTCCCTTCAGAAAAAGCTGTGTCTCTTCAGTGCTGTGCCTTTGCCTCACAGAGGTACGGTTGTCTGCAGTGCTTGTAGCCCAAGGTGGGGAGCAGACAAATCGAAATGTGAGTGGAATACATTGCAAACCCTTTTATGCTATGTGAGTTTATTTGTGCTCTTTATAAATGTACTCATTTTTATGAAGTAAGAATGGAAAACAGAGTGGAAGATACCAAAGGAGTCGTAGGACAGCGTTGTGACGGAGGAAGGAGATATTTGTTGCAACAAATACAAAACGAGGCCACGATGGTTGTAGAAAGGTCAGTGAGTAAGGACGGGGGGGAGAGTATTGCAAAACAGCGGTGGAAGCGGTAACGGCAGGCCGCTTGCCTGTGGCAGGTGCTTATTTTGATGTGACACAAATACTTATTTTTGGTGAGCTGGCTGTCCGCATGCATATGGCAACAGGGCTGAAATGAGAGGCTTACGGGGAGGAAAAATATCGACAGTGACATTGGTGGCTGGAAGCCATCGAACTGAAGCAGATGTGTGTCCCTGGGCTTTGGCTTTCTGTTTAGCTTCTAAAAATACAAATTTGGTTAATTTCCTTGAAAACTGTTGACACTGATGTATTTCAGTGGAAGGGTGCTTTCAGGAAAAAAGGATCAGACATCATCTCTCCGTTACTCTAAGCTGAATCTTGCTGTTCTGGTGAAAATAAATTTAATAGGTTATAGAGAAACAACCCTGTGATATTTCAGTCCCTAATTTCCCTCTTCTATCTGCCTTTACAGTCAGATGTGGCGTGAAGGCCGTGTTGTAGCAACAAGTGAAATTAAGTATTTTTGCTAAATTTATAACTGTACTTGATATCACTAATCACAAAGTGACATGAACTTACTTGTGGAGACTGATGGTACAGCTCTTAAATATTTTTATTTATTTGTTTATATTTTCTAGGCGATCACAAGAGCACTGTGTAGAGCCATTACACCCCATGTGAGGAGTGGGGTTTTTTCAGTCTTTCTCAGGCTTCTGTTCCGTCCTTGGTTACATTTATTGCGAGAGGGCCTACGTAGGCTGCTGTGTCTTGTCAGTGGTTCGGATTTTGCAGCTTTGAATGCCTTTCACAGGTCCTGCTATAGCCAGGGCACTACTGGTGAACGAACGGAAATGCATTCTAGATAAGATGAAGTGTGCTTTGTAAACTGACGTTTTAATGCTCTCTTCTTATCCCAAAACCTAGCTATGAAAGCAACTGGAGCATGTGGTAAGAATTACTTTAACAAGGAATGTGGGTTGGGTTGAGGTTTTTTTTCCCCTTTCCCTTCTGTATTTTGTTGTGGAACTGTAATTAGCTTCCATTTCTTATCAATGTCTTCTGTAGTTAGAGAAATCAGAGCCAGTGTGTGCTTTTAAACCAGGCAGACCTGTGCCATGACCACCTTTATCTGCAGGTCTGTGGCATGCGTAGTCCCTTTTCCTCCTGTGCCCAGACCCCCAGGGGCACATGGTGGGTGCTATGGAGTTGCCCATTTTTCTCTGTCTCCTCAGTACTTTGTTCTGCAGTCAGATTACTTGGCTGACAGGTAATTGGCATCAGGGAGAAGAAAAAAAAAAAAAGGCAATGATAAAGCAATCTAACAGCAGTGCTGCGGGCGGGCGTCTTGAGCCTGCTGCAGGGGAGGGTTTTGTTAAGGAGCAGCGCTGAGATTTAATAGAGTAAACTGAGATTTCACCTCTTAATTAATTGTCCTCTGCCAAGCATCTGCTCAGTTTTGTGAACAGAGGTGCTGTTAGCAAGTTTTGCTTTACTGTTTTCCCTGAGAATTCATTGATAGTAGTGATAGAGAAGAGTAAGTTTGTTGTGGTTGTTTAATTACGTTCTACATCATACTCTTTTCAAGTTTGAAAGTGCTGCAGAGATAACACTCATAAGCTTTGTTTCCCTACCGGTACTTCACTTCTCATCTTCCTTTCAACCTTTGGTATCTTAATGATATCCTATTTTTTATGTTGTATGTCTAGTGTATTATCTCTTAATTGTCTGAGTTGCTGCATTAGTTGTAGCTATCTTTCTGACACTAAGTCAACGTCATCAAGTAAACTCCTTATAGAGTGAAATAGGAGGTACTGAGAACTCGTTGTCCACGTTGTCCGTGTTTCAGGACTTCTACCTAAGGCTGGTTCTGGACTGGGTCTTTGAACAAAAGTACATCTGTGGTTGGAGCACGTCCAGCGTGCTCCTGGAGCGAGCCTCTCGGTGTGGTTCTCCCAGAAGGAATCCAGGTACAACTCAACAGTGTGCACCAAAGCAGGGTACGTGGGAGTGATCTGCGCAAACTGCTTCAAAACCGTGCTCCCCATTCCATTTGAAATACTTAACGCAGATATACCCTGAGCTGTCCCAGTGCTGCTTTCCTCTTTTTTTTTTTTTTTTTTTAATAGACGAGGCAAAACTAAATTTCTCTCTCTGTACTGTTTTGTGGCTCATTGAAATCTGAGGCTGCAGGTATCTTTTCTTCCTCCTTTGTTTCCTTGGCTCCTTACTGCAAGAAGTGGGCCCTTGGTATGTTCCCTTCTCTTTCTGACTTCTGAATTAAGTAGCTGGTGTCTACTTTCCTCTTTTTAAGAGAGCGAGCCATGGATGACCTTACAATATTTTTGCCTGTTTCTGACTGCTGTTTGTTTTAAGATTGCTTAGGCCATCTGTTTTCACAGCACCTGATCCCCTTGGACATGAGGGGAGCGCAGGAGAGCAGTGTTACGGTGATTTTTTTTTTGAGGCCCACACATAAACTCTAGACATTAGTTCAATTATATCTTCCATAATAATTTTGCCATAGGATTTGAGACAATTCACTTTTTCTGTTTTCTTCCTAGAAATAAATTTATTGAAGACTATGAGATACCGAGAGTCACATAATACATGTTAACGTGTCCCTTCTGAACTCCAGAGTTCAGAGGTCTCTTCTCAGGATATAAAAAGTTCTGCTAAGGGAAATATTTTTGTTTTGCTCTGTTTTTCCTGGTTGTTTGCATTTCTCTTTCTTGTTACTTAGGAGGTCACAATATTGCTATTTGCCAGCCAGCAACTCTTCCAGAAATACCAGATTTACTGACTTTTTTTTTTTTTTTTTTTTGAATGCTCAAAATACATAAGCATGTTGAGGCAAGAATGCTTTCTCTGTGTTTATAGTGCATAGCACAGTGGAACCATGATTTCATTTGGGGCATTTGTATCTATGCTGATACTCTTAATAAGAGTTACTGTTACTGAAGTTCATGTTAAAATAATTCCTGAACTTTCTGCAGCAAGACACCTCCTTGTTTGATTTGCCTCAAGGAATGATTTTATCGCTGAGTTTCTGTCAGAAGCCCTTGGAGATACAGACACACTTCTCTCTCTGATTTTTTTTTTTGGTCGTTTGCTTCATCATGGGAAAAATGTAAGTGGATCTTGGGCACTCTATCACCTGGCTGACCAAACGAGCCGTTGGTGGCTTCAGAGGGAAGGTCAGCTTTTGCACTGTTAGGGGGTGAAAATCCACTGGTTCACCTGGGGAACTGGTGGCCGTTCCTGATATATCAAAGAACTGCAGCTTACTGTATTGTCTTTCACTGTTCTCTGCATTTCTTCTAATATCTGCTTTACTTTTAAACATTTTTTTAATAAAGCAAATCAGTTATACAAGTCACCATTTTGCTCGAAATTGAAACCTTTTAATGTAATTTAAGGTTATTATTTCTCCATATATAGCCTAGCTCTTTACATGGTGGCAACCTGCCACTGACGGGACGCTTTTCCCTTGGCAGACCACAGCGTACAGCTCTGCCTGGTGACTTGATACTCGCTGCTTTTTCAGGTTTGGGTTACAGGGAACACAGAGCGGGTTTTCCTGAATGACAAAAGTCTTGGATAAGGTTATGAAGAGATAAGTCATTGAATTTTTCTTCCCTCCCTCCCCTCTGCGACCAATCACAGGGAGACCATGATTACACCCTGACAGCAGTGAAGTCTTCCTTGTCTGCCTCGTCTTTCTGTCTTTTTCTAGACAGAGAACCCGTAGCCATCATGTTTCTGGAACTTCATAGGTAGAAGAAAGATAAGATGAAAGTTTTCCTTAGCTTTTTGAGCCCAGCCTGCTGGGCATTGTGTAAATCTAGATGGCTTGTGCTTGTGCCAGCAGGACAGCTCTGCAGAGAGCTCTGCACAGATTCATCTTTGCTCTGTGGCTTGGCTAAGAGCAGCTTTAGTTTCTAACTAGGGAGTGTTTTTTGGGGTGAGCGCAGGAGGTTACGGTGCTTGTGTCTTGCCAGGTGCTGTGCAGGTCTTCCCATTCAACATCTAGTTTCATTGTGCTCAATAAATGTAAATCTTTAGATACTGGCTGCTTCTGTTTATTGAACTCGTTTGTGGCAGTCATTGTAATTCTGGATTTCATGTGTTCGGAGACTAAGCTGATGGTCAGGCAACAATTGATAGCTAGAACAAATGTCAGGTTTTTTTTAAAATGGTAATGATGTAAGCATGTGTATGTATTTCCACTTTCCCACAAAACAAAATTGTGAGTGCTGACTGAGACAGAAAATTTTAATGACTAGTCAGTTTATCAATTTTATGTAATCTGACCTATTAACTGTTGTTACTGAGGTAGTGGTTCATGATCTTATTTGCAAGTGTGAGACTGAAAATAAAACATCATACACAGGTTGACTTCACTCCTGTATTTAAAAAAATGAAAAGTATTCAGTGACAGATAAAGAATTATAATTAGAGGTAATTGGCATGAAGGCATATTGCCAAGAAGAAGTAAATTCTGCATTAATTTAACATTTTTGTCGTGATCTGTAATTTTACCATGTAATTACTGCCAGGTACTTTTTGTGACCTCTGCAGGAAGGTCACAATTTCTCCATATTTTGAGGAAGATTTGTTGAGTTGCTCTTGATTTTATTTGTGACAGACCAAGCAGAAAAATATCTCAATTAAAAAATATTCACACTTAAGCTGGTGTTATTAGTCAAGGAAAACTTGGATGTTGGCTTTTCAGGCTTTGAGTTTTGATAACATACTTGTTAATTGGGCTAATTTGACTGCACACAGTGAAAAGTAATTTATAAGCATAGTTAGTATCTATGTAAGATTCTCCACTTCATATGGGATAGAGATTAAATCTAACCGTACGC
Organism: Aramus guarauna; assembly: GCA_013400195.1. NCBI lineage: Eukaryota > Metazoa > Chordata > Aves > Gruiformes > Aramidae > Aramus > Aramus guarauna. Next base: position 444,506 of record VXBL01001181.1, on the reverse strand, counting down.
TTCGTTTAACAGTGTGGGCTCCGGTTTCAATTTATTGTGTGTCCTGACGCTAATTAACAAATAAGTCAACACAGTACTGACAGTCTGGTTGTAAAGTGTTGCAGCTCTGCCTGTTTAAGCCCTATGCAAGCACTGTAGAATGAAGAAACAGTTTCAAAAGACATTTACATCCTACAAGAGCTGAAGTGAGAGTGGCAGGAGTGGAGGTTTATTCTAGAACGTGGGAAAGATGGGTGCTGAAATCCGAGGTTCTGTAATGCTGGAGGGACGCCGTGGCTTCTGTTGCATTCGATGATCATCATCTGCGGAGTCTTTCATTTATGTTTCTCTCTTTGGCTATCCGAAATATAGGTGCTGCAATGTAAACAGGTACCCTGCAAATAACAAATCTGAGCTTTCTGCTTCCTTCTTCATGTTCACATCAATAAATCTTCAGAGGTAGGTGAGGGACTATTTAAATGCAAGAGAACTTCTTTAAATAAAAGCCTTGACACTGTGGCTTTTAGGGGAAAAAGATTGATGGAAAAGACAAAACAAAGTCAAAGACACATAATTTACATTCATCTTCTGTCATGAGGAGGATGCATGATTTGAATGGGTTGTTTAAAACTCTTTTTGCAGTTATTTCACAATATGTACTTCACTTTTCCATCTGGTAGGCAAAGTATATAAGAATTTACATTCGCTTTAATACAAAGTACAGTTTCATTGAATTTTAAGTTGCTGTAGATTGTCCTGGAATATTACTAAAATTAGTGAATTACAATTATTTTCTACCATCTACAGTTTGTGTGTAAGCTATCCCTCTCTTGATCCTGACTCACAAGCTCACTCCATCCATCCTGGCTCTGTAAGGAGAGACAGCCATTCCTCTTTCCGTTACAGCTGACACTTGAAAATTCTCTGCTATTTTTAGCTGATTTTCAATCTCATTTCTGTCCTTTGAAAAGAAAGAAAAATAAAAAATTCCTAGCCTTTACATTTTTAACTTCCAGTGGATATTGCTGTTGCAAAGAAGCCAGCTAGTCAATAGTCTCATTAACACATTTTAACAGGTTCTGTTATGTAAGTTTGCATTATTGCGATGGCTTTTTCATAGGTTTGTAGGAAATTGTTAGAACTCAACTTCAAAGCCATGCAGGTTTCGAAAGTGTAGCTGCTTGCTCCCAAGTAAGAATTTGTGAAAATCTAAAGTGGCAGTGGGAAGAGAAGTACAGACTGGAGGTGGGACCATAGTATTACAGCTTTTTCTTCACCTGGCCATCACGTTTGGGGCACTGGTACTGACTTAGGCAGAATCTGTACTGCCCTTCAAGGCCAAGTCCTTTTCATCAAATGAATATTCTCTTTCATTTTTCTCTCCCAAAATGTTTTAACCTAGAGCAATAGGCCTAGTAGATATATGGCTTTAGGGATAGATATTTTTCACGGTTCTGAAATGACTTTGTGAAGGAACAAAATGTTGTAGATATTTTTCTTCAGCTAGCATCTCTCAGACTCAAAATGTCCCTTACAATTGCCTGAAAACTTTTTGGGCTTGTATTTGCTACCATAACTTAATTTGGGAATTCTTAGCAAACTATATATATATATCAATGATTATGTAGCAAGTCTTTATTTCTCTGATAGCACTTACTGTTCCTCTTGCTGCACTTCTAAAGCTGTTGTCTTCAACGTGACTCAATAGATTTAGAAATCACGTTATTGTCATAAATAGCATTACTTATAAAATCTCCAAAATTGGAACAGAGCAGAGGAACTAGTGGAATAAAGTCCACTAGCTTGCTAATGGACCTTTCCTTCTGTCTGCTGCTTAATGTATGGAGAAACATGCAAACAAAGGAAAATGTCTTTTGCTATACATGTAACATACTTGAATATCTACTAATCAAAGAGTAATTTGCTTTCCTTTTGGTTTGGGTTTTTTTTTTTTAACCTCTGTCAGCTAAAGTTAACTCAAATTCACTTGCGTGGATGTCATTGTGGGATGGAAGGTTCCTGTTGGCCACATGATTCCTTAAACTGTGATTCCTAAAACACAGAGAGAGAGCCGAAAAGCATCCAATAAAGACTTAGTTTCCTTCAAATCTTGTTAATTTATAGGCCTTAATAGAACAATTCCTTTTTTTTTTTTTTTCCTCCTGAAGAGAGAGTGAGGAGGAGAAAGTGGAAAGCAAAGCTAATCGATAATCAATAGCAACGATATGATAAGCTATTCATATGTTTTAAGAGCAAAAATGGTGGTGGCTTGGTTGACTGCGCTTAACTTCACAATAAGCAAAAAAAAAAAAAGTATAATTGAAATCAAACATGGTATTAGATATTGATTCAGCCTACAGGAAACATAGGAAGGCTTCTGCTTCTGATACTGGATGCTTAATTCTTTACATTCATTAGCTAAACAAAGATATTTGAGTCAGAAATGGAATCTTGTTCATTTTTAAATGTGCAGCTTTGAAGTTTGACTTAGATGCATATACCTACTATAGAAGTTAATTATAGAATAGAAGTTAATTATTTTTTTCTTTACAGAGTATTACATTAGGTATGCTATTTTCAAAAGACCCCCCTGGTAAGCTTTTGCATAGCTGGTCCCAGTAGTTCTTGGAATCAAATTCTTGCATTCTTTACCTCTTGTTGAACGACATGTGAAGCTGTCCTGTAAGGTACTAAGTTTCTTTAACCCCTGACCGACTTGGACGAAAGTACAATAGATAAATCTTTTGGAAGTGCTCAGGGCCTGACAGGATGTAATGAGGAAATGTGCCTGTAAGCACATTATTTGCAAGAGACCAGGTACAACATTAGCTCCAAATTTCCTTTGTTTAGACAGCATGATGCTTAGTAAGAGCTGTCTGTGTTTCTAGGAGGTCTGCGTTTGGACTGCGCTAAGAGAAGAAATGGCCGCAGGCTTCCAGAAGAACGATGGAGACTTTGCAGTGTCGCACACACCCACAGTGAAATTACACCAGCATATAATCAGACTTTGATCCAAGACTTTTGTAGCCTCTCCCGTCTATTTCCAGTTCTTAAAACTTGGTTCTGATTTGATAACAATATGTAGGAAAGCAAAAGGATTTTACTTGTTTTGATCTGACTCCCTATTTGACACTGACCTTCCTACTAAGATACAGGTTGTGAAAGAGATTCTATCTTGTATATGTACATATAAGTTAACAATGACAATATGAATAATATTGAATGCTTTACTTGCTGCTTGGCAATGTGGTATCAACCAGAAGCAGAGCGCATTCTTAAAAATACCACATGAGGATAAGAAAATTTATTCTAAGTTGTTTCATAATACCAATAAACCATTTAAGAGAAACACACACACGCCCCATGCCTCACCTCAGGTTCTGGAATCCGTAATGATCATTAACTGAATTTTTCTGCTGAGGATGTTAAAATAACATATAAGTCTTAGGTTATGAAACATTGCTGCTGCTGGAATTTGCTGTGGATACAGAGGGAAACAAAAGGTCTGCTAGTCTTCATTGAAGTGACATTTTCTTACCTGTGTCAGATACTTTAATTTGCCATTTGACAATAGTTCTCCACAAATAAGAAAAAAAAATCTTAATTACATAAGGCTGTTCTTACTTGCTTTTTATACATACATATATATTTGTATATATAGCATTTCAGTAAATATGTGCATCCTTAGGATGTTTCTTGCATGAAAATACTTCGAGTTGTCTTTGCAGTCTGTTATTTCTGAATAATCAGATGCTTGAAGCATGTTTCATCAGCTTGGAAGGTGGACTTAATTCTTGTAGCACAAATGACCAATGTTCATCAGACAGGTGGCATTTTTTAGTAAAAGTTTGGCTTAGCTATCTATGTTTAATAGGGAACATCATAAAATCTACTTGTTGGTAATAGAAGGTGGAAGCTGCATCTAAGAGAGGTTTTCAAAGCACACTTGTCTTTATGGCGTGGGGTCTGTCCAGCTCTGCTGTGCTGCTTGCAGGAGACCACCTCTGGAAAAGAAAGGTGGTTGCATGTTTGCATACAATCTACATGCTCATGGTAACTGATAGGGGATGAAAAAAAGGAGATAAAGGATGTTTTTTTTTCTTTTAACTGTGCAGGCAAAGGCTACAGAGAGGAAGGTGCTGGTTTCTGAGCCCTGGTGAAGCACTGGGACGACCGTTGTGCTTTGTTGCTTACCCCTGCTCAGAGGTAGAGGCAGTTTGGTGATGGCTGTTTGCTGTTCAGGAGTTGGTTATGATTTTGTGTCCATAATCGGGTACTGAAAGTGAATCAGACCATACGGAAGACATTTTTGATCAGGCACAGTGTTTTCTAAGTGTTATAAAAAAATGTGTGCGTGATGTGGCTATATTTAAAATGTAGTACATCTGTTAGGCATTAAATTCTTTCCAAGATTTCAGGAGGTGACAAAGTTGGAAATTGTCTTAAAATTTAGATTAAGATTGTTTTCCAAGTTAGGATATTTGCCTGCTAGGCTTCCGCACTTACCAGTGTTTCTTTGAAGCAGTGTATTTGATAAACACTTAAATAAACTGCATTACTTAAGTATTTTGCGACTTAGACAATTGTTTGACTTGTATGAGCCTAATATCAGCCATAGACAAGCGTGCAGCCAATGCAGCCATAAATTTGTGAGAGTTGTTCTGCTGCTGCTGTAATGGAGAAGGCTTTGTGGCATTAGATTGTGCTGACAGTGCATTATTTGTCTAACCCATACAGAGTAAAGGATTTGTTAATTCTTACTCTACTTAGTAAGCCCAGGAGTTGCACCATGCCCCACCAATGTTTGGTGCAGCTTTTTAAACACTAAATCCTCCTAATTCAAATGGTGCTCTGTGTTGAATTTTACAGTCATAATTGTTTCATTTCAAAGAAGAGCCAGTTGTTTTTTATAGCAGACTTACCGTTTTGTGGTAATAACTTGATTGTGTGTGTTAAATGTGATCTTCAGGACACTACGGTAACACAACAGTCTGTGTGGGGAAATAGGTAAATATTCAATTCAGGAACTACAGCTAATATCCAATGAGTATGTCTATAGTTTATCTAAATAAGACAACTTTAAATGCAGCAAATTACTTTCACAAATATAAGTAAAGCAAAATGTTGTACTAGAAGTCCTTGCTGCTGTATTTAGGTGATTCAGTATAAAATGAGCACAAAGTACAAGAGTTAAAGCTATAAACACAGACTTTGAGATCAGAAGAAGGATGACTGGGAGTCTCTATACGAGTTTTTATTGCCCTTTCAATGCATATGTAAACTACAACTCTGCTGCAACAAGTACTAGGAGACGATCGCATGGAACATTAGCCCATGAAACATAGCTGATATTAGCTAGTCCTTGAAAGGGTTAATCCTTTGATTTTTATTTATAGAATGGGGCACTTCTTGGAGGAGTGGTATTGAATTAATTAAGAAGTCTGTGCTGCTACCTGGGCTTTTCAGTTGATGAGGAGCCAGTGGTGTTGAGCCCCAGCGAGATGCGCTCTCGCACAGCGAAGACAGAGAACGGTGAGCCAGAAATGCCGATAACTTATTCCAGATGTGCCGTCCCGCTCCATGCGGTGGGGGGGTGTGCATTTTGGAAGCACGGAAAGGAGGGATGGCAGCCTGAAGTCAGTGTTGGGCCGTAATCTAGCAAAACCAGTGAGGATCCCATCTCTACGCTTGAGTTGGTAATGGCTCTGTTAGAGCCTTGTAGGATAAAGAAATAGTTTTTGTTTTTTGAGCATAGCTAGCTTTTTTTTTATGATGCGACTTTGCCATGTCTCATAAATTGAAGAAAACTCCCTTCCAAGTGCCTCTTTCAAGAAAGTTTAAAATTAATGTCTTAATTTGTATACATTTGGATATTTTTATGCTAATATATAGTTGAACCGTAACAAACGGATGATGAAATTTTACTCTCTAGTACTTATTCCTTCCCTTCCCTTGTCAGGGGATAAAAATCTACCACATAGGCACAGTACACAGACTGGAAAGATCATCGGGTATTTGAATAACTGGTGCGGATTAAATTTATGTTACTTGTACATGGATACTGTGTGGTAAGAGTGAGCCAAGTGCTTGGTTTGAAAACTCTGTCTAGAGTCCCTGTCTTTAGTTTCTTAATGAATAAACTCCTCATATGTAGCTGTGTAGCCCATTCCTGAAAAACCGTTGTCTAGACATCTGACTGTCTGAATGTATTATTTTTCTGATGATGAAGCGTTGGCTTGCTGTAACTGGGAGTTCTACTGTAAATTCTGCTATGTGACTCCTAAAACCAGGTTTAAATCCCTAGCAGTCATATATGCCTTCACTTCTAAAATGTATTTGTGGTAGGATGAGCACACAAAGTACTGGTACGTGCCGAGGTCAGGTAATGAGCTCGTTTCTTGATAAAAACCTGCACTAATAATGCTTTGTTGACAGGGATTCCCAAAATGCTCTATTTGAGGTTTGTACAGAAATCCGGGTGCTTGCTACCGTAGCAGAGTTAAATAGACTAAATAGTGAGTAGCTAAAATCAGTATTATTGTTCCATGGGACACAGGGTGTATGGCTTGATGATTTTGTCTTGATTTCTGTTTGTCTGCAAATATTCTTTTTGTGCAAGATGGAAATATTTTCACATATCCCATCACAGTCCCACATTTTGTTACCTATAGCATGTTTCTCCTCATGTTGAAGTAAGGAGGAATATAGAAGAGAATTGTACTTTCCCATTTTAGTGTGGCAGTATAACTAATTTGTAAAATAATTTGAGGTCTTAAAGAGGTAAATCTGTTTCTGGACATTAGAATGAGAAGAGACAGGAGGACTCTGGAGGTACCAGGCATTGTTATTTCCAAAACAGGATGAAAAATTGCAGGTTCTGCACAGCAGCATTGAAATCTCTGCACGGATATGGATAGGTGCAGTATTTGCCCACTTCATCTGCTCGGTAAGTTCTCCTCCTCCAGCCCGTGTGTGCTTTGCTCTCCTGTGCTTGGGTGGCAGATACTCATTAGCGATGTTTTCCCAGTTGCTCGGCTGCATCTTTTTATTTGGTTTTCAGTTCCTGCTCTCATGGTTGGAGCCAAGTGTTGTGCCTCGAGACTTAGAGTTCATGACAACTTCTCCTCTCTTATTTTTCAGTCTTTTTTTCCTTTAATACAAACCAGATAATGATTTATCTTTCTTACCATAGTGTTACAGTGGCTCTAGAAGAGAGGGGAGTTTTAAGTGACGTTTATTTGGGAGCAAGGACGTGATTCTTTAATGGTCTAAAGTTTTCTGGTGCCGCCTAGAATTTGGGGTGATTCATGCTGTTTCCTGAAACAGAATGTAGCTTTTTGGATGTTGGAAGGAGCATACTGCAGCAGCAATAGTGTATCCAAGATGGTTTTTGTTGTTCTTTTTTAATAAGCTCTCCCCAAAGTAAATTCCAAGACCTTTAAAACATGAAGAGCCTTTACTTGTCCCATGTGGAGAAGAATTGATTGATTCAGTAAAAGTATCCAGCTATTGAATACAGATCCTACTTAGCATGCCTGTTTATGTGAACACTATTTGATGTGAACGTGTCTCCATGTGTGGAGAAATTGGAGTTTTTGAACTGTATACGTCGTACACAAAAATTACATATTTTCAGTTGCAGTTTTATCAGCCAAGACAGCAAAGAGACCAAGTATATAGTAATACACGGAAACCTGAAATGGTAAGCGCTAGTGTGAATTGTTACAGGTTGTTGAGTTCCCTCGTGTTTGCCTTTAGAGTATAGTATTATGAGGTTTGGAGCTTTCAATACTTGATTTTTAAATATATTGCATGTCTAATTTTAAATTTAAAAAAAAAAAACACTTTAATTTTAAATGAAAAAAAAAAAAAATCTACTTAAGAAGATAGCTGGGGAAAAAATGTTTTAAAAGAACCTGAAGTGAAAGGAAGATTAATGGCTGATTTTTGGTCCAGTGGTAGATGGTTAGTTCCCATGGTGGTCTGAGCACGGGGATGATGGTGCTTCTCTGTGTTGTGAGCGCAGGCGCTGGGGTCTCTCCACGGAGGTTAGCTCGTCTCTTTGGATGCTCCTTTACAGTCTTGACTGCAGGCTTTAGGGGCCACAAAGGAGTTGCATTTTCTCTGTGAAGCACAAACTACTACCCATGGTAGGACTTGCGTAGTTCTAAAGAAAGATCGTATTTGCTGGTAGATCACTCTCCCTCCCCCCAAAAAACCTGACAGCTGTTTTAAGAAGTTATTTTCAGGCTGGAACGTGAAACTTGGAAGAGAACCAGACTCCTTTACAAACAAAGTTAGCAGTGTCGTGGTCCGTTGTGTCCCCCCCCACCCCGTCATGAGAAATGACTCTGTCCTTTTATTTACAATGTCATGTAGCTGATACTATGTCAATGCTGTCGTTTATTTCCCCCTTTTTATTTACTTTAATGTTCTTTAATGTTTGTTTGCTAAGAATTCACAAGCATAAACAACTGGAGGTAGTGGTGGACTTTGTGGTGGGAGTTGTGATAGTGTTTCCAATGCAATTTGCCGATGTGAAGTACGTTGTGAAATAGGAAAAGTAGGATTTACAGATACTGCTATTATTTTGGTTTCTAGCCTTAGAACTGAGGAGCAAAATTTATTTCTGAGCAATATCTCGCATATTTTACTGCACGTTTCCAAGGCCCCATAGCACCATGGTAGCTTTTCTCAAAATATTGTGGCTTATTTAGATAAATTTTCAGTGTTTGTTTTCTTTGTTCTCTTGCAACTGAAGATAAGCCCTGTAGGCATTATAGCAGTAAAATATTTTAATGGGATGTAAGCTGTTAAGAGAAAATAACTATTCCTAAATTTTCTTTTGTATTTCTAATTACCCATTAGATTGTATCTTCTGAGAAGTAAATTAGAGAAGAATTTTGCAATGGTGTTTAGAAAAACTGGGGGGTGGTGGGGAAATGGAAATCAAAGGGATGTTGGGTGACAGTGCAAGGGAAGAGATTATAAGAAGTTGAAATCTGTAGAAAACTAACTTGAATGTTTGAGGGTTTTGTTTTGTGTTTTTTTTGTGGTGTGTTTCTTGTTTAGTCCTTAAATCTCATGAATTTTGTTTCAGAATAGAAGAAATATAAACCAAAGTAGGGACTGTCTTGGGTGTCTGGCCTTGGGGCAGGTGAGTGCCTGGGCTGGTCAGCAGTCTTTCAAGCCTTACCATTTATTACTCTTGTGAAGATAACTTGCCACCTTCTAGAAAGGATCAGAAAGCTGTGAGTAGTGATTGATTGCTGCTATAAAAGCATAACTGTGCTGCTGTAAATAAAGGTGCATTATTTCAGCAAGATGGCATTAAAAGAATTTTAATCCTCTTTTTGAATAATTTGGCACAGAACTGTTGCTGATTTACTGAGGGGGGAAGTTTGTTTTGAGGGTTTTGGTTTTCTGGGGGTTTTTTTGTCTCACGAACTCTGACTTGTCCACAAGGACACAGAATAAAAGAGAATTGCTCCGCTTGAAGTGGATAGAGATGATTTTTGCTGTTGTCAAAAGCTACATGGAGTAATAATGTAATGCTAAAGCAATGCCTTTCCTTTCTGTGTAAGTTTAGTACCTGGCAGTCTTGTAGCCCATCCTAGTAGAGTGCTCCTAGAAGAGCCTGGAGTGCGCACGGATGCAGGTTTGCCCATCCAGGTTGCAAGATGGGGACCCATATGTGTCTTGGTATCATGGTACCCATTTCTGGAATGAAAGTGTGACGTGGAACAGGTAATGGTACGCTTGCCCTACCTCCCAGCGACAGCTGCTGAACAGAGCAAGGTGCTTCATAGAGTCAGTGTTCCTTTTGTTTCTCGTCTTTTTTTAACACTTAGTCTCTGCTTCTCATTACCAGACATTTTCCTATAGGTGGAAATTCAACATTCCTGTAGGTGTTAATTTTTATCTTTATACACACATTTGTAGGTATATAAATAAATGCATTGATTGTTAGTTCTGAAAACAATATTGCAAACTGATGGTTTTGGCGGCTTGTTTTGCTTTTAATGTGAAAGCCTTTGGATGCTGCAGGCATATAAAATGCCAAGATAGCAGCTGGATATCTGTTGACATCGTAGCTGTCAGTGAAGTGGTGCCTCCGCTGCGGAGGCAGTCGACGTCCCTGGTAGGTAGATGTGACAGCCTGGGTCAGTGTTGCTTGTGCCTGAGCAAATCTGGCTGTTGTGTCTTCTCTTTCTGGGCTTATCTATGTTTGCCTCGTCCAGCCGAATCCAATTCCACTCTAGTTAGCCTGGCCTCGGTTTGCAGCGCCGTTGATCCCTGGTCTGAAGGTGTTTTTGTTGTGGGTACACTTGTATGATAAGTTTTTTGCGATTACAAATGTATTTGTTGTTGGAATGTATTCTGTTCTGGTCTGCAAGCCTTGCCATAACATTTCCAGATCTGTTTAATTGGAAACTTCACTCATGCTGTCTAAACTTGCAAAAACAAACCAGATGTAACTATTTGGAAAGGTTGTTGTGTGAGCTGTTCTTTCTGTATATTTTCCAAATTTATATTGCAAACAATAAGATGAAAGTGAAAAAATAAAGGTGACTTGGGTGAAAGTGTGAGCCGCGAGAGTAAAAGATGTTTCCTCTTTGGCTTTGTGTGAACAAGAGCACGTGTGTATCATGAAACATTCTCAAATATTTTCTCTTCTTAATTTTATTTTTTTTCTTATCTACTAGTACAAGTGTATAGGCTTGCTTATTGATAAGCAGCTAAGTATCAAAGTACGCCTATCAAAGATTAAGAAAATAAACTTGATTTTTTTTAATTGAGACAAAGCTGGCAAGTGATGGAAAGAATAAATGTTTGTGAGAACGTTCTCTGAGGTCGGTGAGCCAAATGAGTTTATTGGTAATATTTCAGACTTAATGTCTCTCTCAACTGTGAGGGGAGACATCAAATAATTAATTGAATATCATGTTAGCAGTTCTCTCCTTGCAGTTATCTATAGGGAGACTAAATAAAAATACCTTAGAAAAAACATGTGACTAAGATCAAAATATCCTCAGGGGAGGATCACTTCAAGGGCTGTTTTTAGGTACCTAAAACTTGAGACTCTCTCTTCTCCCTCCAGCTCAGTTTGGGTTTGTGTGGTGTTTTACTTGTGTGGGGTTGGGGTTTTTTTTAACCAATTCTGTTTATTTTCATAATCGGGAAAATTGTTACCTTGCAGTACTGTATTTTTAAGGGTCTCAGGAAGTTTTAGGGGATTGTATTGATCCATTTATAGCAGGGCTCTTACGTAAAGATTTCTTTGCATCAGTTTCCTTAATTTTTATCTCTCTCTGATTTTTCTTGTTAAAAGGGCCATGTTTAATGCAGAAAAGCTGCCAGTGTATGTATCCAATTTCCTCAATATTTTCTTGTCTCTTTGAGTTTGAAACTTAGTCTTGTATTTGTTTTTGTTTGAGTCTGATGTAACAGTGCCAGACCTAATTATTTCAATTTCCCATTGTAGCCTCCTTACAATTTAAACATTTTCTACAGCACTGAACTTTCACAAGCCCCGAACTTGTCTAGGCTATACCTTGCATTTCATTTGCAATTTGAAATTACAGTGGGAGCTGTGTCCCTAACTCACTTTGATCTATCAAATGAAACTTGGTTGCGGAAACCAAGTTTTAAACTCATATTGGTGAAAAAGAAATGAAGGTATAAATATATTTTGCTCATCTCACTGGGGCTGTTTTACTAGAAAGCAAGCTGTGTCAAGCAATTTGAAGCCCTTACGATACAGCGTGTTCCCGAGAAGCACCAGGGAGAACTGATGACCTGTTTCTCCAGTCTCCCACTTGCGTGGGATTGATGCAATTGGGATAGACCTGAGATTTAGTCCAATAATCTAAATCCCTCCTTTTGAGGGAAAGATGACAGGGGGTTTAATTTCTTGATCCCGTTGCCGAACACGGTTTTCTCAGGATTCTTGGTGTTGGACGTTGTTTGCTGGAGGACAAGAGAATGCCGACCAGGCTGGTGCTCAGCTGGGGCTGACAGTGGCACTGATGCGCTTCTCTCTCGGCAGGTTTTTCCATTACAGGAGGTTACATGTTTCCCTTCGGTGTTCTGCAGTTTCCCCATGTCCGTAAACTTGTGCAAATAACTAACCAGCAAAGCTCCATCCCTACAAATTGTTGTCCAGGCTTGGCATTGACGTTCCTCAAGCTGTATTCCTCAGTTGCTGCTACTTGCTTGCATGCCTTCTTTTTCTCCCCCTCTCATTAGTGTTACTTTTATTCACATTAAACTGAGGAAACACAAGGGAAAATGCATACATTTTAAGACGCTGGTTGTTCTCTGCTAGCGCAGTGTTTAAGTGCTGTTTGGAGTTTGTCTTCATACAAAATTTTGGCTTTTGCTTTGTTTTAGGAAAGGGGCAGAAGCGAGATCAGGGTTTTTAAGTAGAGGAGGTGATGAGCCTTTGCTGCTTGTAAGGTGATGCAGTGTTCAAATGGCTGTGTGGTGTCTTGGTCTCCCCCCCCATACAGATCAAAATTGTTGAATTTCCAGTTGCCATTTGGAAAACTTGTTTTACCTTCTTTAATAAAATCTTAGAAATGTTTTCCTTCCCCACTTCCAGCTTCTTACTTTTCCCCATGCCCCTTCCCTTCCTTCCAGTCTGTCCTTCCAGGTTTCCACTCTGCGACTGAAGCCACAAGAAAGGATTGATTCAGAATTTAGTACAACTGAAGGAGTAAAAAGCTGAAGCAATGGGAGTAAATGAAGTAATGGGAGTAAGTAGCTGGGGTACGATGGTCGGAAACTTCCACAGCAAATCTGCAGATAGACAGGCATTCTTTGTCAGTCTGCAGCAGATCTGCTGCAGGGCTTTCCCACTTCCTCCAGTGTCTCATTTTCTTCCTTGTAGTTGTCCGGTTAATGTCCCATCAGGACAGGATTCCTGAAGAAACAGCCAAAAACTTGGTTGGAAAGGGTCATAGTCATCCTTTTAATTTTATAGGGGCCACGATCTGGAATATTACACAATCTCTGTGTTGATGAATTGACAGTGAATCTCCAGACCGTTCATTCTTCAAAACCCATTTTAGCTGGTTTTAATAACATGGAAATTTAAAGATGCAAACCACAGAATAAGTGGCAGAGTAGCCGAGCCCCTTGTTGGTTCCTTTGCATCCTTCCATCTCTGGTGGGCTAGGAAGGGCCTGTAAACCTTTCCGAATCCAAGTAGTTTGTTTTAACTCTGGATTTATGGGGCTTGCAATAGAGCAAAATCAAAATGTCTTATCTGGAGCATCTCTTTTGCACTTGAAAATAAGTGAGTACAAGGAAGGGAAGAATCAGGCTGACTGTGGGAAGAACAACTTGGCCAGGGATAGCAGCACTGTAGGATGAAGCACAGGGTGCTCACCGCCTTCCCCCCGCACAGACCACAGCCACCAACTCTGCGGGCCATAAAAGGAAACAACATTTCTTGTCAAAATACAGCTGCCCTGCCTGTTCGCTTTCTGGGAAAAATGTCCAGTAACTCTGCTGATCCAGCCTTGTGATGTGCAGATTAAAAATATAAACATTTACTTACTCTTAACTAGAATCGTTGGCTTTTCAGAACCCGTAGGGCAGGGGAACAACATAATACTGCTGCCATGTACCAATGTAAAGCATGGATAGAAGTTTAAAGTTCAAAGCAGTTTGCTTTTTTAAAAAAATTCTTTTATTTTATCAGGAGGAATAGAGCAAACAAACTCATTATTTGGAAAAATCATGCATCTTTGCATTAAATTCAAATTTGGATAAAATGTAGCAAGATATTTCCCCTCTCATCATTTAATTTGAATTATTTTATAACAGTTTTCCTTCTTGCTCAGAGAATTTTAAATTTCTATAAGCTTTTCAAATGGTGCAAGAAAGTACTCTGTTGGCATCTAATGTAAACTAAGTGAGTGGAAAAGTAAATATTTAAGGCTGACATATTGAAGTATAAATAGCGGTTACTGTGTGTAATGTTTCAATTGTGAAAGTATTTCTTGAGGTCTGTTAGCATGCACCATTGCTTGTCAAATGGTAGTGGGTTTTTTTTTGTTTTGTTTTTAAAAGTTGCATTGATTTTTTGGAAAAAAAAAATCTACGTCTTTGACAGCTCTGGTGCCTCAGATCCCTTACGTGTTTGTCACTCGTCTCTGGAGAAGGTCTGATCCGCTCGTCAGCAAACACAAATTGATGAGTGGAGAAGTTTATGTTTCTCAGAGGTTTATCCCTATATTCTAGGCTGGATTTGGAGCTGTCTTGTCTAATCCAAAAAATGAGGAAAGCGGTCAGGCAGTGGGATCTGGCTTCATCAAATGCCAGTCTTGGGTCAACTCAAAGTCCGGGGCGTGTGCGGCGCTCCTGGGGGAAGCTTCTTTGGGGAGGTGCTTGCATCGCTCCTTGCATGTACTGTTAATTAACTTTTCTCATCTCAGGCATCTCAGCAGGCAAGAGGAGTTTGGGTTTGCTTCCTTTCTTTGGAACTTGATCTTTAGCAGTTGTGTTTTGCAAGAATAGGGTCTTTATTGTACCTTGTGTCTCGGGCTCCCTTGTCTCACGGCTTCAGTTGAGGGACTCTCCTCTGGATTTCCCGCTCTTGCGGATTTAATGAAGATTGTAAGTGTTGTTTTAGCACAGTTCTTGTGTTTAACAGTAATTACACAAGCTTTACTGTATCCTCTCTGTGTCATCAAGGCTGGCTGGCTTCCACGTGGGCACGAAACCAGTGAGATGGAGGCTTTTAGCGTGCTTTGACATTGCACAACAGCTGTACGCTACTTAAAGCTAAAGTTTAGCTCAGCCTGAGCCAACCTGACATTTGAACTTAATGTTTGACATGTTTTACTTTAGAAATAATATTGCAGGGAGGCATCCCTCTGTTGAAGAGAGTTATTATGATAACAGGTAACGCTTATCTGGAATTCCATTGATAATTATAGCTAAATCTGCCTTGGGAAGTTTGTCTTTTGTGTGTAAAACATGTTTTTACTGAATGTTTTGTAAAAGGGAGTAGTGTGAGAGATCTTTCTAAACTTCAGCTTTTCCAGCTCTTAAAATACTGAGTTTAAAACACAAAAATTCAGTCTTGGATTTCACTGCAGAATGTGAATACGCTGGAGCCTTTCAGAGTGTTTTCTTACCTTTCTGAAATGTAGCTTGCTTGGACCAGATCAATAAACTTGTCAGTGATATGCACAGCTCTAAATGGTCTCCATAGATGCTGCTGCTATCTTTGTCAGCTCATGCTTTCTCTTGTTTATTCTTTCTTTAATTTTGCCTACTAATACTGAGTCATATTTTGAAGTTGTGGTTTGGAGACGGCTTTCCAGGACCGTGAACTCTCTGCTGGTGAAGCACTATATTGCATTACTTTCTCCAGGAGCAAGTTCTTTTGGTGGTAACTCCTACTCCTTTGGTCTCCTCCCGAACCACCTGCAGACTTCGTGGCAGAGTGAAATTTTGGGTTGCTGTTCAAAGTAGCTCAATATGCGATTAGCTTTGCAGAGCAGTGCAGAGATAGCAGCTGGACAACTTCTCTTTCTACCTGTCCTCATGATGGGATGATAATATTTATGGTAAAGGTGGTATTTGTGCCACTAGCTGGGTCCAAGCAAGAGGAGGAGGAGGAGGATTAAGGGCAACTGCTTCCATTTAAACTAAGTCGTCTGGTGGTCACAGCATTAGGAAAGGCAACTGGGAACCACACAAACATGTCCCCAAGTAATGTTCATAGTTGTGTTGTTATACGTGTAATTCTTATTCAGTGAAAAATCAAATGGTTCGTAAAAACTTTTGTTGTTAAGAAAAAAAAAAAGTCTCAATTTTTTTTTATTTATCGGTTATTCAAATGTGTACAGTGGAACAATGTTATTTATTTAGCAATAAATACTTGGCCTACCACTCCCATACCTGTGATCAGGATGAGGTACTAGTGTTTTTATTGTTAACCTAATATAAATATTTATTTAGTAAATTATTTTACATATTTCTTTCTAATCAAATATATAATTATATAATAATGCTAATGAAAATCAAGAACATTCTCTTAAGTGCTCTAAAAAATCTCTATCCCTGTGCACTCTGGGTTAAATAAACAAGATAGATGCAATAGAGAGATATAGGCCACAGCAGAAACAAATCTGTATTCAAGATATGAATATACCTAAATATTTTCTTTTAAAATGAGGTTTTAAAAAGTACCATCTAGTATCCTATCATATATTTAAAAATCTAAAAGCTGTGTTCATAATTGTTAAATGTGCTGTGCTGATCATGCAATCCAGGTAACTCTGAGACTGGGTAGCACCTCGTGCAAGTCTGACCTTGCCAACTTTCCTCTTAAAAATTTATCCTCTCCTCCATTTGATCTGCTGCATTTCTTGCAGCCTTCTGCTGCTTTTCCATCTCACTAATTCTATCATTTGTTTATCTGCTCTCTCTGACATACCCGAATCCACATTAGGAAAGCGTGGAAGAGAAAGCTGTACAGCAGGAAGATCCCCAGGCACACTGCGTGGTCGATAAGGTCTGGTTGTCGTGCTACGGGGCTCACCACAACCTCTTTTTACCTCCTCTTTTTCTCTAAGGGCACTTAAAAAAAAAAAAATCACTTCTACAGACTGCTCATTTGCTGTGTTTTAAACATATTCATGTACTTCAGTCCACGTGGCTGTTTGGAAACGAGCTATCCAAGCTGATTTAGATGGTAATCGTAAGCTGTACATTTATATCCCATTTTACATTTTCTTGCAATTTGTAAATCCTGTCAGCATTTGATTAGAAGTATTCTTCAGGGAAGCTAGATATGGTACAGCCAGGTCTCCCAAGGTGCTTTCTTTATGCTTATTTCCTTTCTATGGGTAAAAAAATAGATTTTTCTCACCATACTACTGACCATCGTCCAGCTGTTTGAGTGATTCATGTAGTAAGAATGTAAATCTTTAATACCAACAGGTTTTACAGGTTGCACGTAGCTAATGCTTTTCCCATAATGATATCTTGAGCAAATGCTTAATTTCTTTTATTGCCCGAGAAATGCTAAGTGCTAATTTACGATGCCGTTGCATTCAGGTTGAATCTTAATTTTGTGTTTGTGTCACTTAACAACAGATGCTTTGGGGAATAAAGACTCCTATAATTAGATTTGGCATATGTTTGCATGATAGGTGAAATAGTTTGCATGCTTCTAGAATAAATATTTTCTGCAGCCCGTATTTATAATAATGGTAAACAATTGAACATGTTAGCTCCAAGTCCTACATGTTTAGTGTAAGCTGTGGCTTTTGGAACATGTACCCTTGTAATTCAAAAATATTGAGTCCTTTCTAATGGCATTTTTTTGTTGTTGTTTTAATACTCCCAAAAAGGGAAAGATCAAAGTGCAGTCTGTTCTTTCCTGCCCTTCTAGATATACAAAACAGCTGCAAAGCACAATCAACTATTGTAGTGATATGTGCCCGAGGTCTATAAATAGATGTAAAGCTTCAGACTCGAACTGTGCTGCTAGAGAGGCCAGGGGATTTTTTGCCTGGGGTTACTAAACATTCCCTTGCTTGTTTGTGGTTTAGAACCATAATTTCCTAGGCTGCTATATTCCAATTAAATTTGAATTCAAAATGACTTTACCATGAAGGCTTTACATGACTTCACTGTTAGCAGTTTTCTCGTTCCCTGTTTTTTTTAACCTTTCTTTTTTTTCCCCCTTTCCAACAAACAAGAATTTTGCAAGTTTCTAAAGGAAACCAATTTAAACCCAAGAACTAAATTATTTACAAAAAAAATATTGCTTTGACATATGGTCTTAGTGGGAAGTTTATGGGGATATGCACAAAGAGTGAGAATCGGAATCGTGTTTCATCAAATTGTGGTCTGGACCCTCTTTCAACCTGGAAATATATAATGTGGTGCTTGATAAGAGCTTCATGTTCTCTTGAACTGGAAAGTGGGCGGCTGCTGCGAGTACGCTCTGCCTCCCTGTGCGAAAGAGTAATAAAATCTGTACGGCAGATTCAGAGCTGTTAGAGCTGTTCCCAGATTTTTTTAATTCAATATGCCGCATATTTTTTATTCATCATGTTAACTCGGAAGAGCTGTTGAAAATGTGAGAGCTAGGGACTTGTTAGATGGTGAGAGAAAAATTAGTGTGTTTGGCAGAAGGAAGGTGTTGGAGATAATTTGGGGTTTGAGTATCCAGGATGTGGTTGAAGCTGCTGCTGGCAGAGGTGAAGGAGACTTGAAACTGCTCATCTCCTTTCCATGCTCTCTCTTCCTGAAAAAAAACTATTGATTCCCATTGCCTTTCAACAACACTAGCACCTAACAATATCAGTAGTGCTGTCCTGCTTTAAATGTAAATGAGAGGGAGTGATAAAAAGAACTATTTTGGCATTTAAAATTGGCACTGTTCAGATGTAACCCTCATGTTTTGAGTCAGGGTAACCAGTTCATCTCTTGACTCGTTCTTCTTTCAACAGCCGGACTTGAAGTTCAGTTTATCACTACATGTCAGGAGTGATTTAGAAGGTCGTCTTGCCTCATGAAAGCATTTCACTGGAGGTGTTTCATGAAGTTTTCAGTGTGTAAATACAATTTCAATGTATGTGGTCAGCATTTTCCAAGGCCATGTGAGGTGATGGTGGAAATTGCTCTGTCAGAGAACAGAGTGTGAATTTCTAGTACGCTTGATGTTAAAGCATTGATTTTGAAGAAATAGCAATAAAAACACTGAAGGAAATATGTTGAAATTTCAACTGAAAAAGAGATGTTTTTATATATATGTATTTACTTTTTTTTACTAGTGTACAGGCTTATGACGTTTATTGCAGGTGCAGGTATGTTTATGGGGCTGCTGTTCTGGACGGTGGTGACTGTTACTGAGCAGTGTTTGCCCACGGTTTTTGTCAATCTGACAAAATTCATTGTGAATTCAGAAGGCGCTGTCTTCTCCCTGTCCTCCTGTTAGGTAGTTGCAATCTTCCTCTCCCAAAGCTTCCAAAACCCAGCTCTGTCCTCGTACACCATATGCTCTGGCCCCCTAATAGTCATGGTGGCCCTCCCTGGTGTCACTCCACTGTGACAGGATGCAGACCAAACCTGTGTACCAACATTAGATGGCAAATAACTCCATCTGAGAGATCCTCAGTATTTTATCTCTTCAGCTTCAAGAACACAGACCATTCCTAAAGCCCAGCAGAATGGAGAAGGGAAGCGTCAAACCTTGCTTTTGTATCTAGGCAGTTACGAGCGGAGAGGATGCCTTTCTCCAGCACCACTGCAGCTCATCTGTGTGGAGGCAGAAGAGGCTGAAAGAGGAAAAATCAGTCTCCTGCCCCTTTCCTGCAAATTGTATGGAGGATTTTAGCTGGTTTGTAAAGACCTGGGCTCTTCCTTAGCATACGTTTTGGTTTGCAGCTGGAGAACTTCATCACAAAACCTCTAGCACTTCATGCAGTCGGTGGCCCTTCTCTACAGTGGAAGGGTGAGCTGAGCCTCCTCAGGGACCTTTCATGCCTGTTTGCTGGAGCTGGTCTGATGTGTTTAGTTTCTGACCATCAAGGAGCTTTGTGGTACTGCTGGCAGCAGCGGAGTTTGCAGAAAGGATCTAGAGAAGGCAACATATAATTTGATAAGCGATCCTGGGAGGCCATTGCCACTCTGGGTTGAGAAGCACGTCCCGATGTCTGTCTAACCTGGCGGTGGTTCATCTCTGTCTGCTGGGGAAGAAGTTGGCCAGAAGTTCCCTTTGGACTGCCAGGCTTAGAGCCTGATTCTGACTCCTCTCTTGTGGGACCTGCCTGGTGTTGTCTCTTGGGTGCAGTGTAAGGCTTGGAAGTTCCACTCTGCGCTCAGTTTAACAAAAATCCACAGTTTTATCCCCCTTTTTTCAGGAAAAAAACTCCAAAATGTCATTACAAGATTGAGTCCTCCTCATTAAAATGTGAGAAACAGAGGGGAATAAAAACATGCAGATAGAGAGATATGCATCTGGCTACAAACAAAAGTAGAGGGAGGGACAGGAGCATCTTTTGTTTTCACTTTCAGAAGAGTGCAACGAAGGGATTCTGCTGGAGGCACTGCTCAGCATCGCTCTGGGTTCCTCAGCTGCGTACGGCCGTGGGGAGCCCCAGGAGGTACTGCCCGTCGAGAGGGTTTGAGCTGCGGCAGCGGCGCTGCAGGAGCATGAGGAGCTGGTCTGGGGGTGCCGCTCTCGTTAGTGTTCTGTCACAGATAATAACGGCGATGAAGAGCCTTTGGGGAGGTCAGTGGATTCTTTGTTTTGGACTAGAAGATGATGGTGTCCTCTAAGTTTCTTTTCCAAGAAAAGAGCATGGAAATGGAAGTGGTTTAGAAGGGTTGCTCCTCTCTTTTGGGATTAGCTTCTTTGCCTGGCATTTTTAGTGCATCAGGCAAAAATGGACTTAGCCTTACTTCAGTACCCAGTGGTTTTATTTATTTGCTTTTGAGAGCAATAGCTATTCTGTGTCTTGCTGAAATACTGTTGGGTTTTTTTCCTGTGAGATCTTATTTGATTTCTGATGTTGTTGTGGGCCCCTCAGTTGAACTCCTGAAATCACCTTGTTATCTTGAACAAAGCGTAGCTGTTGTGATAGTCCTCACAACAGTTCCCTGTCTGAATTGGCAAATCTTTTCCTGAACTTTCTGTACCCTCTAGAAGATAAGTGGCAATCTAAAAGCAACACAAGTTTCACACCAAAAGATCAGCTC
Source organism: Aramus guarauna (assembly GCA_013400195.1). NCBI lineage: Eukaryota > Metazoa > Chordata > Aves > Gruiformes > Aramidae > Aramus > Aramus guarauna. The sequence continues at coordinate 423,794 of VXBL01001181.1, read as the reverse complement.
CAGGCTTCACTGAGCACAGCTACTTTTTNNTTTTCCACCTCCAGGCTTTTTTACTTGCTGGTTTGCCTCGGAGAGAAAGTGCAGCTACCCTGGATGTGTGCACCATGCCACTCCAGCTGAGAAGACAAATGCTTTCCTTGTGCTTTGGTGCTAATGGGAGAGCAGACTGAAAATAATGTTTTCTTCCAAAGTAAACAACTTTTATGCTTCTGACATAAAAGATGAAAAGCACACCTTTTAAAACCAGAGCTAGTTCCTTAAAGATTGTGGCAGCTTCATAAATTTAAAAGAATAAATATAAATGCTTCATATGAGAAATTCTTCTTAAGAAAAACGATATGATTTCCATATTCTATGTATTCTTCATATTCTACAAACAGGACACCAGCTGTTGTGTAATACTTTCGGTAGATGGCTGTGACTCAGTGGAGCCCTCCAGTAACTATGAGAAAAGTATTTCCTTTCTCAGTTGTAAGTTTGTACGCTCCTCTTCCAGTTCCCCAAGTGAACTCTTGCATGAAATTCCAGTGGCCTGGATCAATGAGAAATTAAAATGTCCTTTCTTGGACTAGGCAGCTAATTGGAAAAAAAGACATTGAATTATGAGTTTAGCGTAAGAAGTTTGTTTTAGGTTGGATTTCGTGCTCTGCAGGATAACGCTGTTCATTTGAAGTTGCGTTTTCCTAAGAGATGTGAACGGAGGTTTCCAGCCTGGGGAAGTGTCTCAAGTGGAAAAAAAAACCTCTGGCCGTGTGTGTAACCCATTGGGCCTTTTTCTGTTAAGCAGAGAGCTGCAGCTGGGACACCAGTGAAGGCTTCTTCAAAAATTATTAGCTGCATAATGCAATTAATTTGGGCTTGCCCATTTTGGTACAACTTTTGATATTTTTTTTTTCTTCCGTAGAAATGATCATTCTATAAGCTCCAGTGGAAGACTACTGTATTAGCAATGTATATTTGCTTACTCATATATATCGTAATATACTTCTGCTTTTCGTGGTGTTTCTAAAATATCCTAGGATGATGCTTTCTTAGGGGAAAAAAAAATCTCTCACTTCTGCATGATATGCACAGCACCGACCTGTCTGTCTTTATATTTATTTTCACTAAGTATTTATTTCATTTTAACTGCTTTTAACAAGTAAACTTCCATTAAACAAGTTTGTTAACAAAGCTTTTTAGATTTAATCATTTGGGAGAGTATTCTTTATTTTGACATAAAATTAGTCTGTAATTTTTGTATTGCGGGTTAAGAAAGGAGAGTGTGCAAGAGCAACAGGAACAGTGAAGTGCAGTCAGAAATCCACCCAGGAGGAGGGCAAAATGCCCATAAAGAGTAGAGATCTCACTGTACGCAAAAATTATGTGAAAGCCGAGATGTAGACTTGTGTGATTGAGGTTTTGATGTTAGTGACAGGGAATATAGGTACTGAATAACCTGTGAACTCACCCGTAAGTCATACGCTCTGTTTAAAACCATTTCATGATACCTGTGTCCTTACAGTTGGTTACATAAAATAGTATATGCAAGTGTGAGGGTAACAAAAAGCATATTCTCTTTCTCATTCAAACCATATCATAGTGTTTCTTAGATATTTTAAAAAAAAATTTGTTATCAGTTTAAAAAAAGCCCGCTTTTTAAGATGAGTAAGCTAAACCCACTGTGATTCATCATGTTTGTCAGAAACCTTGATCCCTGACCTCAGGGAAAGAGTAATCCCACAAAATACTTCATTCTTCATTGAGGAATTTTGGTTTTGAATGCTTGGATCTTTAAATAAATCATGAAAGACTTCATCAGGCAAGTGATTCGGTAGTCACAAAGAAATTGGTCCAGGGAGGTGTCCCTTCCAATTCTAACAGAGGTCTGACAGCAAATAGCAACAGCAGCACAGAAACAAATGCAGTAGAGGGGATATTTCTTTTTTCTGGGCTTTCACTTGATTTTTAGGTTGTTAGGGTCACTTTTTTCCACTGGTTTAGCTACAATTAAATACATAGCTTTCACAAGAATCATCTTCTGCAGATCTCAAATGCAATTTTTTACTTTTCCCAGTGTCCTTTACACCTTACTTCAGAGTGATTAAGAGACTTCTGCTAACTCCATGCCTAAAAGAGAAGGGATTTGTTATGCAGGTACAACACAACATCAGCCCGAAGCCCCAAAAATCGAGCTGGAGGGGGGCTGATCCCCTAATTTCCATAGATACCTGGGCCTATTTATATAGGTACCTGCGGGGCTACTTTCTTGCTGTAACACCCTTTGCAGAGAGGCTGGAGAAAGACAGCAGCCTTTCGTGCTATGTATGCTGAGCTCATGGTTTAATACTCTGAGGATACCTGGGCACTACAAGGAGGAGGATGATGCAGGAATTTGCATGGACTAAAGTAAGTTTCCATAACAGAAACTTTCTGGCAATAAACCTGTTAAGTGGTATCATTTAACCATAGAGAAAGTTTCCACAAGAAGAATTTTTCCCTATTTCTTTCCAAAATGTGAAGTATTTGGCGTGTCCTGAAACTGCTGTCTCTTACATCAGTTTATCAACAGATTACTCAGGGTAGTTAGCTATCTAGCATGCAATCATAACAGAAGCATTATTTATATTGTATTTTGTGTAGATATGAGATGCCTTTTCCTAAGAGACTGGTTGAATCAGTTCACCAGCAGATTAACTACAGGAGATAGTGAGCCAGTGTCCTGTGGTTTTGGTTTTTTGAGAGGAGATGAGTTTCTGCAGTGAACTATCTATTTATACCAGCTCAGAGCCCACTGATTTTCACCCCGGTTGTTTTTGCATTCCAGACACATTCCTGTACTCCCCAGTAATAACTCTTAGCCTGAGGGAAGTTTGAAATGTAATCAGCTAGTTATTAGCACGAAGTCTGAGAATGTTTTTGCAAAGGATGAAGAAATCAAATATGGGACACGAGCTGACGGAGGAGCTGGTCGTTGGGGGCTTGCTTTGGTATGAAGCAAACTTCCAGGTTTTGTCCAAATGCGGAGAATAATAATAGCTGATTTCTGGAATATTCAAACCTTGGAACAAGAGAAATGTCTGTTTTATGTCACTTGCAAGACTTCTACTTGCTTGTCAGCTGGTGGTTTAGTATCTCCTCTGGTCTTAAAACTAGGTTTGAGTATCAGCACTGGGCAAAGACTTGTTGCTGCTAGTATGAGGATGAACTCATTTCAACCACAGTAAGAAGCCAAAGGCACATGTCAGTGGACTTGGAGAATGTTTATTTAACTATATGTTATTTAATGTCATCCACACTAGGTAGATTTAGTGACATGATATAATGATGATCAAGCAAATCCGTTGAGTAACAAGTGACAAATTTCAGTATTCATTTCATCAGTTTACCATTTAGATACATGAAAGAATTCATTACATATGTTTGGTATTTTATGGGCATGTTTCATCTAAGCTATGATTAATCTATCATGTTACATTTTTTGGTGAAGTGGCTGAACTGGACGGTGACGCGCAGGAGCAGAGGTAGTGTGGTTTAAGTGTTGGTACAAGACAGTTGTTTGCTCGAACATCTCCTTACCCAGGTGTTTGGCTCCTGTATGCTGGGACCTTTGAGTGATGGGATGAAGACCCTCAACAGCTACTCATATGGCAGAACGTTTGTTCTCTGTCCTTGTAGTTGGGTGGGTGGGTCATCATCGTTCTTGGCTGTTGTGTTGTCTTCTAGTAGTAAGAGATGCAGCTTACTCAACTGGATAGTGGTGTAACGGGGGAGTACAGCAGAAGGTGTCGTAGAAGATGCCTTGTTATGTTGCCGGTGGTTTTCAGCCTGTTCTGGTTTGCAGACTCCTATGAGTGTAAGTGCTTTGTCACGCTTAGAGAGTCAAGGCCAGTTCTCAGCAGGCTTGTTTTCCTTGGTTTTCATTTGCAAACCACTAACACATACTCCATAAATTAACAGAGCGTAAGGATCACAGGGTGAAAACAACTGAAAGTCAAATCGATTGTTGGATAAGACTCTTCCAGTGGGGAGGTTGGCTGTGTCTTTCTCATTGGTGTAACTAGCCAAGAGCACAGCACCCTTTGTGCGGGGTGGCAGGTCCGTCGTGTCCTTGAGGGTCTGCTCCATGTGTAGCAACACATGGTTGGCCTCCACAGTAGGTTTGGTGCCATGTCCTGGGTAAAAGGGATCCATGCTGGGGATCCAACCTAGAGTCCAAAACGGCGACTGCCGTGTAAAGAGGAAGAGGACGGTTAATGTCGTGTCAGGACCAGGGATTGTCTGAATGTTGTACGCGGAGGAAATGGAAGGAATTTCAGAAACATTTAGACTGTGTGAATAAACATAGTTCTGGAAATATTTCCTTTTTAGCTTTGTTTTGCGACTTTCCAATTCTTTTTATTTTGGGGAGGGATTGTTTGTTTATATGTTTTACTTAAGGAGGGGAAATAAACGGAGGAGATGATATTCTCTGCTTGGAGGAGACACAGTAGCTGTCCTCAGCGGTGGCTCTCACTCTTTCTTTTGTGCTAGAAACACTGCAAATACTCCGTGGCTGAAGTTTGCCAATGAAATTAAAAATACAGCTGCACAGTGATGCATACTTAAGTGGTGGCTGCACTTTGGGGTTTCTTCTTCGCCGTCTTACCAGTGTTTATACTACTGCTATATATTGTTATTCTGAAGTGCCTCCTGCAGCAGTTTTATTTGCATTAGTTTTATTTTTCAGTACTGAATTAGTAACCATTTAAAACTGTCAACCACATGTAAACAAGTGGTGCACAAGTTATGAATAACAACTTACCTTGAATTACAACCGCCTGCTTGTATTGCACAAGGCACGGCATTGGGGGAGTTGTGAAATGACTGAATTCAGTCGTGCAGCATCATTTCTATTTATCTGGTTTCTTGTAGCCCATTTGAATAAATATCTGGATGCTCGCAGGATTCCCACAGCCAGCGATCCTGGTAGTGGTATTGCTGGATTGCCATGTTGTTGAAATAATGCTGGCTCTGCTCCAGTCCGTCGACCACGTGAGGAGCAACGTTTTTGCAGGCTCTGTAGAAGCTGTGCTTCCTCCCTAGGTAGCTCTTCAGTTCTGACCGAAGAGCAACAGAGCTTGGATGGGGGAAAAAAATAAATCATTATTAACTGATTTAACAATAAGGAAAAGTATTTAACAAACACTTGATTCAAACATTAATTCTTCAAATTGTGCTGGTGACAGGTGAAAAAATTACGATCTTTTTCTTTACTTTGAAAACTGACACAGAGATGTAATTTAAAAAAAATAATAGCCTCTTATTTTTCATGCAGAAATTAGCGATGATATGCAAATTTATTTCTTTTGATTTGGTCCCTTAAGGACACATCTTTTATGTTCTCTGAGTACGACTTAGGCTAATCAAGTTAATGAAGTGTTATTCAAGGTAACCTCAGCAAATGTACTTTGGTGAAATTTGACAAAACATTGTCTGGCAAATAGTTTATTTAGGGTTACATCTTTATAAAGATGCCTCAGTGCAAACAAACAGGAGTGGAGAAAAGCTGGCCAAAGTGTGCAGTGAAGTTGAATAGCAGAACTGGTGGCTTGTATTTCCTAAAGCCCTGCCGTGCCTTCTCAAATAATGGCCTTTATTTAGTGACTGCTTTCTGTAATAGAAAGAGGTGAAAAGGAACGCGTGGGGAGAGCCACTACCGAGGAAATGGGAAATGAGAAGGGTCATTCTTATCAGAATGGGATGGATATTTGAAAACATAAGAGAGTTTTCTTATATGTGGTCACAAAGATGCCTGAGATGATGATTTTCATTCTGCCTTAAGTGCAAATGTGGGTGCTTGCTGTGTGGGTTCAATATTGTTTGATCAGTTGCGTGGAAAAAAAAAAATAATTCTGCAAACTGCTGCTGATGGTACAGTGTCTGCTTTTTCCTTTACCTTTCAAATGTCAGACTGTGAATTTTTAACAATGACCAACCAAAAAAAGTTCCGTGCGTGGAGCCCACCAAGCTCCCAGTAGCTTTGCACGTGCTACTTCCTTGATTTAGGTTTATTTGCCCGCAAGTCTGGAGAGCGCGGCGCAGTTGCACGGCTCTGCGCGAGGGCATAATTAGCCTGTAGGATTGGCCTGGTTTAAATAAAATGCTGATTTAGCATGTCAAACCCAGACTACCTGCGTTATGCAAGAGGGAAAGAATTTGCCTGATTGTAGCCCTGTCAACACAAAGGGATTGCACCAGTGTAACAAAATAGACTTCTAAAAGTCTTGTTTAAATTGGTGCGTGCTCTTGTCTGGATTCTATTTAAAAAATATTAGTACAGAGAGCCACAATAGCTCACTCTGTTACCAAGGGCCGGAATGGGCTCCAGTTGCATCAGACTATTGTTTTTTATTGGGATCCTTTTGGGCATCCTGCACGCTTGCAGCATTTCTAAAATATCAATCAAAAAGATAGGTGGCACCTTCCAGTCTCGAGTAAAATTTTCCTGGGTGGGATTTCTAATAAACTTCTAACCGCTTTCAATCTGGCCATGCCTTTTTCCTTTAAATAAATTCCCATTCCCGAGAGCCTAGAGCTGACATAACTTTCACTTGGAGCCTCCGTCTCTTCCACTTATTAAATTCTGCCCGTGTTTTGCAGAGGCTGGTAAAGCCCTCCGTAGTTCCTGACATATGCCAGCCAGTATGTGGGCAGAAGAAAATTTAGTATATAAGATGTGTTTCTGGGATGCTTGTGGCTTTGTATAATTGTCCCATCTAGACGAGTGGAATTTTTCTTGAAAAATCCTCATCTGTCCATAGATGTCTCTTTTACAACGCTGCTGTTTAAATAGGTTGTTTGAAGTCCTTGCCTTGGAGATAACCTCTGTGCGCTTTTCTGATCGCTTGTTTCCCTCGAACAGTAAAACATATTTTCAAGTTGGAAACAGTTTTTTTGTTTATTCAATAATAAAATAAAAGGAAATTTTGGAAGTATATGCTACGTATCCCCAAAGGATCTTTTCACTCTGAGCTATTTGGACTGTCGGAATTTCCCACGTGTGCAAATTCACTAGGAAAACACTGATAGATGTGTCACCAATGGCTTGGATTGAAGGGACTGAACGGGAAGCAAAGGTTTCCTCCAGCATCTTGCTGGCTTCCGTGCTGTTCTTGTGGCCTGGATGGTAGCAGTAATTTAATGTATGTACAGGGATGCACGTAATGCAAGTGCCTTACAGAGGAACTCCTGGGTCTCGATACATGCTCCTGCAGTTGTTAAAATGGAAGGCTAGGCAGAAGTTAAGGTTGGTTATTGCCTTAGCCATCTATTTTTGAACTTTGAGGTAATTTCTTGTGAATTACGAAGGCGGAAAAAAAAAAAAAACCCAAACCCACATTTGCACCCTGAACAAGAAACTAGAAGAAAAAGTCCCTCTTAAATGATAAGGTCACATCTTTTGAAGATGTTATTCTTAAAGAGCAGAGTCCCTAGCATGCCAAAACAGGCATGTTGTGTATCTAAAATGTATTTACATCTGCTTCGCATCACCGCAGCCATGCAAAGCAGGCCCTGTGTTTCCATACCACTGCTCACAATTTCCAGTCGGTGTAGTAGTGAGCAGGGCAGTGCTGGCGAGTGGCTTTACTGGGGCTGAGATTGCTCACTTTTCATCCCTGGTGCGAAGCATCCCTTCTGCTCCTCAGCCGCTGCAGTTTGCACCTCATTGACAATCCAGCCAGCGAAGCAAGTGAATTTCCACACGGGCTGTATTTGTAGATAGATTTCTTTAGGGATGTTTTCAGAAAAGGTATTCTGGAGTAGGAATGTTATAATTTTTGAAGAAGTTTGAACCCCCTGAAAAAACTGTTGCCCCTGTGTGCATGGTTGACTCTTGTTTTGGCAGCTGCGTTGCTCAAAAATTTTATTTTCTCTCATCGTGCTCGTTCCTTCCCAGTTGTTAATTTTAACACAGAGGGCAAAGGGATAGTCAATAAATGTGAAAAAACAATGCCAATAAGATAATAGCAGATGCTTTTCCACGCGTGCAATTGCATCATGGAACTTGTTTTCACAAAGACGGTACAGAGACAAGACCGCAGGAGGGTTTACGGGATTGAACAGTGCGAGTGAAAGCCGGACAGTGTCTTTACCAGTTGATCCCAAATAACCCAGAGCTGGAGTTAGTGCCTCTTTTTGCTTTAAATGTAGAAACATTGTAGATCTCTTTAAGTTTTGGAAGGAATCCCTGGGACAGAGATAACCTTTTATCTGCAACACGTTACTAAATTTGCTGGACTTCGAGCTTTTTTTGTGGAGCACACCATTTCTGACTGAAAAATCCCAAGCTTACCTTTTGACTTAAACCTGCTTCTCCTTCCTAGCGAGGTGTCAAGCTGTGAGCTGCGCGGAGTAAAACAGGTTCAAAACCAAGAGTCGTTCCAGGGAACGGACAAAGCTGGTGGAGCTGAAAGTAAATAAAGGCAGTTGTAAACCCCAGGACAGGGATCAGTCTCGCTCATCATCCCATCTTTTATTTTGCCAGTAAAGTTTAAAAATACGTATGTAAATATATTCCTGAGCCAAGAGTGAGGTTTGAGCTGCATGTCCGTGCTGGATTTGCCCAGGCTTTTCCCTGGTGTTTTGTGGGTTTGGGTTTTGGGTTTTTTTCCTTACGCAGGTGAGAGGAAGGTAAAAGAGGTTGAAGGAGGGTAGAACAGCAGCCTGCAACTTTATTTCTGCAGTTTAGCTATAAATGTAGATTGTGGGTTGGGGTACAGGGTTCCCCACGTAAAACTGGCAGATGTTGAATACCAAAATTACACATATGTTGTTGATCAGCATTTTCCAAGCCCACTGTTGTCTGTTAGCTGATCAAAAGTAAGCATTTTGGTAAACAAGAGGCATAAGAAAAACAGTGGTTTTCCATAACAGAGAAGATGCCTCTGGTTTCTCTGGCTCTTTGCAGTCCGTCTTTGGAGATTCTGAAGATAGGTTTGGGGTGGTTTTGGTTTTGTTTTTTTTTTTTTGGAGTTTCTTTTGTGTTTTCAGTCTATAAAGTTCTGCTTCTTATTATCATTGTTTCTGCTTTCCAGAGACCTAAGATAACAAGTTGGCTCATAAATTCCCGTTCTAATTTTAGCCACAGCAAATGTTGCTCCATACATTCAAAGTGCTTTTTCCAGGTGGGCTGGTTTGTTAGAATCCAGGCGTTTTGGGTTACGTGCTGAGCTGGAAGTGGTTTCTACAGATTAGAGGGTGGCACTTTGGAAACGCAGCTTTGCAGGTTGGAGAAAATTACTTTTAGTTTTTGTAAAGTCATCCAGTGTCGTCTTGCACAGTCCAGCAGCATGAATGACAGAAAATGCCTATTGATATTAAAGACAGTTGATGTGCTTTTGATTTCCAGCTATATTGCTGAAATATCTGGAGATAAAAAGCTGAAAATTAGGACTACAGCAGGATAATTCTTAAGAGCATTTTTAGGGCTTTAAAAAAAAAACCAAAAAAACCCACCCAAAAGTCATGAAATATTTTTCATGTCATTCTACACAGCCACTTACCAGAGTGGTAGGATGCATTGTCTGACTTTCCTGGCACTTCCAGCACTATTTTTTCAAGAAGGACAGATATCATAATGTGGAGGGGTTTAGATTTTATTTAATAATATTGAAGTGTTCAGTAAACCGCTGTGGTGTGTAATGATGCATGCAAACCATACATCACGCAGAAGCAGTAGACATTTTCAAGCATTTTGTGTAGGAGTTATTAGAATTAACATAAAAGTCTTCTTTAATTGTGCGTGAAGTCGTTTGCTGGCTTTGGCTCTGCAGGGACCAGATCGCTTTCAGGCGTGAAGATGACAAGAGGAAGGGACTGCACGATGCGGGACACCTCTGCCTGGGGTCTTCTGCAAGGAGTGAGTCTGTGGCTGACGGACCTCGCAGCACTAACCTCTCCTGCTGGATTTGGGTCTGAGATGGGGTCCGTGTGCTGAGGGAGAGGTGCGGGTTTTTTGAGCCCACCCCTGCTACCTGGAGGAAGGACGGCAGGAGAGATGCTGTGCCTGGAAGAGAAGTAATTCTCAGTGATGCTGGGGAGGTTGTCTAATGTAATTAAGTAAAGGCTCATTTGCTGTATGGTTATGGAAAAATGTTCTGCTCCTCTCAAAATCCTGTTTAGTTTATCTGGGATGGTGGGGAAAAAGGCAAAGGTCTAGAAAAATTCAGAGGGAACTGTGAGTTTGTAGTCAGAAGCAAGCAGAAGCAGCACCCCATGGGTATGTGTAGGGTGGGAGCTATTACAGCCTTGCAGCTGGAGTAAAGACTAATTGTAAAGACAAAATATAGTTAAGCATTCCTTCCTTTCTCTCTGATCTTTCCCGAGGGGTGAGGGAGAACAGGACTTTTTTAGATGCTGTCTCTAGTGTTGTTTAACCACAGCTGCTGGTAGTTCCTTCAGGAAATCAGATAAACTCTGTTTGGCACAGCCCGTCGGGCACGGGCAGCAGGCTGGGTTAGGCAAGCGTTTCCACTCTTGGAGCATCTTGTAAACTTGCTGGAAAAGCCGCTCCTCTTGCAGTTAAAGATCAGGTTAGTAAGCCCGCATCCTGGCCCTGATGCCTTGGAGGGAGGCCGTAAGGTTTTGCCGTGGAAGCTCTGCACTCTCCTCTGTTCAACATGGGTAAGCAGATGTTTGAATCGTCTGGCCGTGCCCCTTCGGGGAGGAAGGTGCAGCGAGCGCTTGTTCTGTAAGTGGCCTCTTAGCACGGCCTTCGGCATGGCGTGCTCCCGCGAGGTCCGGGCTGCTGCAGACATCAAGCAGACATTGATTATTTGTATGTATTTATTTCCCCCCCCCAGGTGCTGAAATGTTCAACTGCAGTTTTCTCTCCAGGCAATCTAATTACAACATGGTCACTTGCTTGAAATTAAAAACGTACCTATAGGTCTTTACATGCCTAAATTTCGGAATACCGAAAGCCTGAAGTTGAGCTGCAAAGTCAGAGCGACTCCAGTGAGTTGCAGCGCAGAATTATTACAGGGTGTTTCTGCACTCACAACTACGACTGTTCAATTGACCAGCAGATGTTCTGCAGGGATGTCACAACCCCTGGGATTATCCAGTTTGTATTTGCTAGGTGTGGTTGTTAGGTAAGGTTATTCCTCTGAGCCTTTGCTTCTCTCTTCATTTCTGCATGCCAGAAGTACTTTAATCATGAAATTATGAGAAGCTTCGAGGAGAAAACCTCATTGTAGTTATTTAAGTGTAACAATCTTTTGGCAAATTACGATTGCAAAATAGGAAAAAAAATATAAGTAATGACCTGTATTTACGTTTGAAGTTGCACACTTCTTGACACTACATTCAGCTTGGTTACTGGATACCTCTGAATTTTAAATTTCATATTCGCCCATTTTCACTTGAAATAAAGTGAAAGCTTCTGTCCTTCGGTTTGTAATATTTACGTATTTTGAGCAGCATTTTGTGTTCTAATTGTATGTTGCGGGCAGTTGATCCTTTGCGTAGCTGCGTGTATCAGCAGTGCTCGTCGGTGTGCTGTGCAGCCCCAGCGGGCTCTCGGGGCTCGCTGGCCGTTCTCAGCTTTGGCTGGTTCTGAGGTTTCTTCTTGTGGTTTAAAGTACCAGTTCCCGGCTCAGCAGACGAGAGCGATGTGCTGGGGGGGCACAAAGAGGTTTGCATGAACTCTCTGTGCAAGATTGTGAGTAATAAAGTGAGAAAATAGTCCCCGTAAACACAGATTTGGCAACTATTGCGTTTTAAGAATGAGGGAGAGTATTTGCTTTTGAAAATCATCTTTAGACTCAGCATCAACTTGGGCCCAAAGGATTCTAAAGCTCCTGGGAATGATGCTGTGCTCTATGTTATTTCTTGCTTAAACGTTAGGCTAGATTAGTACCTGAAAAATGCTTTAAGTTTTGACAAGGGAAAAAAACCCAAGGTGGACAAGTTAGGAGAGAGATGCCAAAAAGCAACTGTAATTAGAAGTAGTAAATACATTTCTGGTCACTTTTCCTACTATAATTTGCCTGTCACATTACATTCCAGAAATGGCAGTTAATCATTTTTTTTACAGAGCAAGTCAGAGTCTAATGAAATTGTAGAGCAGCATATTTTATTGTATGAGGAAACCTAACTGTAGGGCTCCGTTTCCTTTCCCTGGAACGGCAGTGTCTGCAAACCAGTATTTTTCACTCCCAGGTTTTTGGCAAAGTGCAAAGATGATGTCTTTAAAAGGCGAGGAGAAGACGTTTTCTTGTACTTCTAAAAAGAGAAAGCAAGAGCTGATTGATTGCAGAGAAACGTAACCCAAAAGTTGAGTTACCACCCATCAGTTCAGAAGGGAAGGAGCTAAATCCTGAACTGCAAAGCTCTTTTTTTATGACCTTGCTATACCACTGCTAGTTACTTGTATCAGAGTTATATAAAATGAGGTATTAAATTATTGAAAGATAATAGCGAACATTGTTCATCATGGCAGGCTGCAGGAGGTGATTAAAATTATTTTCTTAGCTGGAAAGTAATTCTTATTCTCATATGGGACTGACAGTCACCATGATTCTGGTGATGAAACAGTTTTCATGCAAATTCTAGTTTTGGGAAGTAAGATACCGCAAATGTAGAAGGTTGTGAAAATAGAGCTCACTTAGTTTTGTACGCTTACACTTACTTGGAAGGAGATATGATTAAATGATTAAAGTGTGTCGATGCTAAGGGAAATGATGGAAAGATAAATAATGAAGATGAATTGTTAATATAAAGCAATTTGGTAAAAGGGGCATAATTAATATAATTTGTACGTTATTACATCAATAGGAGGAATGTTACTAGCGTGACAGAACAGAGGGCTGTATACCAGGAGCAGTGACTCTGGAAAGGAAGGTCACCTGTTCGGTAAATGCTGTTTCCCCATACTGCGACTAAAAGGGTGAAGTGGTTCATGGAGAGAGGGACAGGAATATATAATAAGAGTGGAATTATATTTTTATTAAATGAATCAGTAAGACCGTGACTGAAATTTCTATCATTTTTTGGTGTCGCTTAGAATGAGTGCTGAAAAGTTTGTTAGATAGAGACGTGACAAGTATGACACGTTCAGTTTGCTAGAGAGAAAGTAATTTTCCTGTCCATTATCAATGAAGGGCTCAAAATTTTCAATTACATACAGGTAGAACACCAAAAATTGAAACTTGAATCTCACTTTGCCAAGGAATTGCTTTTAACTTTTGGATTAATCTCCCATCTCTTGAGATCTCCTGTAGGAGAAGACATCCCATCTTTAAAAGATGCACGGAGGGATGCCCTCTGCTTATGTACAAATCAGATTAGACCAGCGTGACAGCAACTTCTGTCCTGAAGTCATAAGGATAAATGAGCCAAAGGAAAGGAAATCACTGACTTTTAATTAAGGACTTGGACCAGAACATCTCTTCTCTCCCTTTTCCCGTTCCTTCCCAGTGACTTTCCGCCAGTTACCCGAGACCCTTCTCCGCAAACACAGCTACGGTCGAGTTTCTCTGGCCTGACCCATCTGGGTATAACCCAGCGGCTGGCAGGGTGCAGGCAGGGTGCCGGCAGGGAGGCAGCCCCAGTCTCTGCCTGCCCTGCCTGCACCTGCCTTACTGAACTTTCCGGTTGTTCTGCAACGACCGGGTTTTCTCACGCTACCGAAACCAGGTTGAAGCTTGGGATATTTATACACGGCCTTATTTATACTTCTGTTTATTTTTGTCCGTACGGAAATTAATTTGTGTGCGAGTGTATGCATATGGTTTTTTATTGTTATTAGGAGTATTTTTTTAGTGTTTGGGATGGTTTTCTGTTTTTATAAGTTCAGAGAAATGCCACTGATCAAAGGAAAGGCTAACTGAAGGAGCCAAGGACAGAAATTTCCTAATGCTTCTAAAATTCAGTGGTAGTAGGACCAAGAAACTCGCTGTAGTTCTGCAGAGATCTCACCTGTTAACTATTTTGTCCAAAATACCCCTTACAAACACTGCCACGTCACTATCCCGAACAGTCGAATTGAAGAAATGAGTGTTTTAGCTCAGCGTGCGGGAGCTATTACTCTTCATAACACTTACAGATTTTCAGAACTTGAGGACAAGTGAAGGAAATGGCTTGTGTTTTTCAAAGACAAATGCTGTCTTTCAGCTAATTTTTTTTCCCCAGGGCAGAAAATACTACTGGGGGGTGGGTGGTTGTAGCCAGTTCCCTCTGTTTGCTTCCAAGAGCCGTTTCTGGAAAAAGCAGAAATGCGCTGCAGGATAAAGCCTGCCAGAGTACAGATTTGCTGTCAGGTGGTTTGATGTTGTCTTCTTTTTCAGCATTTATTTGGAATAAATGTGGGGGAAGGAAATGAGTGTAAGATTGAGAACAGCAGGAGAGGAAGAAAGGATGAGCTTTGCCTTTAGAAACAGCGGTATAAGCATCTCCTAACACTTTCTTCATTGCCGTGTCTTGAGTTACATCGTTGCGCAGCAACACAGACCAAAAATTGCACCGTGTTTGCTGGTTTTCACGTAAAATAGCGGCCCCTCCATTGTTGGCTTATTCATTGAATATCATTGCGTTGCCTAATTGATTTAACCGTGTTGCATGGTGATGTGAATGTTTTTCACTCCATACACCGTTCATATGGAAAATGATGGTGTTGATAGTACTAATGCACTGGAGAAGTAGAAGGAGGAAGAATATTGTTCTCGTGTAATACATTTCAGTGACATTGATACAGTTCTGCTGAATTAATGACCCTTTTTTTTAAATAGAGAAGTATTTCAGACTGAACGTAGGAGTTGCTTTGCGAAGTGTCACAGGATTGCAAGGAATACTAAAGCAAATTGAATTTTCCTATCATAAGACTATTTAATAACAAACAAAGCATTAGATAGGCAATATGAGTAAATTTGCAGAAAGACGAAAGATTTTTACACCTAATTTTCCAAAACTTCCCAAAAAAACCCTTTTTTTTTCCTTACTGCGGCAGTGGGCTTTCCTTTCCAGCGGCTGTGGGCTGGTGGTTTTGCCATGGGTGGGAAGGACAAGGGGTGGATTTTACTTTCCCAAACATGTTTTCAATTACTGGTGTACCTTAGCCTTTTCCCTTTTTCCTCGGTGCGGAGCTCACACTGGAGATAATTTTACTCTGTGCAACAGATTGACGAAATAATTACGCTGCGCAGCAGAGTAAGACATGAAAAGTGCCTTTTCAAAAATACAAAAACCAAAGAAAATATATTTGTTTAGGAAAAAAAAATAGAGGAATAATAGGAACGGTAAAATAATAAGCTTTTAAAAATAGAAGTAGTAAGCTTAATGCTCCAGCTTTTACCACAGTAAACATATAATTGTAAGCTGATTGTGGTGAATTCCTTAAATGACAACCTCCATCAATATAAATTTTAAAGAGACAGTCCTACATCTGGAAGCCAGCAGCAGCTCGGGATTTTATTAAGTGGCACAGCCAAATAAAACCCAAGTGCTACTATAAACGATACAAAAATAAAGATTGGCTATAGTTGAACATCTCAAATAGGCGAACGAGTGCTCAGGGGCTTGGAGAGGCTGTGGGTGCACCGTAGCTTTCCCAGCAGCTTTTGAGCCTGAGGTTGAAAAGGTCAATAGAGGGTTTCTGCGTTGGGTGTAGAGGTGTTCAGGAGCTTCGGTTACTAGGGGAATAAACAGAGAAACTGCAAAATTGCTGCTAGTATGTTCGTGTTTTTGGGGAAGGTTACAAAGTACTGTGTTATAAATTACAGTCAAAAAAAAGGTTTATAGAATGTGATTTTCTGACTGTAAAGAAGGATATGAGAGAATGACTTTATCATAAGGAACAGAAACCTGCCCTCTTCCAAGGGCTGCAACTTGACGTTGTTATTTCCAGCTTCCATCCTACGGACCGGGGGAATTGAGTGCAGTCGATGGCTGTGACAGTCATGTGTCTGGCTGCAATGGGGTGACAAGTATCAGAAAAAGGGAGGGGGGTGATGCACCGCTGACCCAAATACAAACCCAGCAGCCATCCCGGGAGCGAGAGGTTGGCTGCAGAATCACACGGGACAGCAGTCTCCGGTACCGCAAAATACCAAGCGCTTTCCAGTTCTGTGAGCTGATGACCTCCACGCTTTTCGGAGCACGTCAGTGCCCTTCCTTGCTGAGCGGGAGGTTTCCCACACAGTGGCAATAACATTAACTCATTGGAATTCAGAAAGCAGTGTGATTAGTAGCTCCTTCTTAGGCTTTGTGCCTAGAAATAACCCAGAACATCATAATGCAAAGTTTCAAGGAAGTAAAATGAGCGATATTCGGAACAAAATTCAGCTCTCTTCTTTTTTAACAGGTTTTTGATACAGCTCAGCTTGATACAGCATGGTATTTACCAGCCTGGCCTTTAATATTGGATCTGCTTTCCAATTATGCTTCAATTCGTACAACAGTTGCAGAGAGCGTGTGTGGGCGTACGTGCGAGAGAGAGATTGATTTTTGTTCTTTAAAAATGTGAAGTCTGCACTAAGCACGAAAACCCATCAGAATTTCTAGCACTTAAACGCCATTTCCTTCTCAATGTGCTACCAGCATTAAGCAATCTTCACGACATCTCTCTGACAAATGGAGAGTGCAAGTGGAGGAATACATAAGTAGAGTATTCTACACAGATACCACTGAAAAGCAGGCTGCAAATCCTTTCCAGAAGTAAAGAGTTAATGTGAGATCTCAAATTACAACTTGGAAGCAAATACATAAGGTCTTAGCTCTGTTTTTCAGAAGTACCTGTGTGAAAATGGAATAAAGTACGTACGCGTCAGTCCTGTTGGTTGCTGTGTGTTAGTCTCTTGTGTCTGGGACAGCAGATGTTGGGCAAGCCTCATTGCCACCGCTTCACACACAGCGTCTTCATATTCCTGGTGCTTGTTCCCAGCCACTGTGTTTGTTTTTTGCGTGCTGTATTCCTGAGCCTTGATACTGCTTTGATACTTACTGCATGTCATATCTGAGAAGTCCAAAAGAGTGTTATTTTTTTTGTCTTTCTGCAGTTCTGACTCTTCATTTCTTCTTTTTTTTCTGTAGGTTTGAAGACCTATCTGATCTCTGGTCAGAAGGTGAAGGAGCCCCACTGCAGCTGTTCCCAAGCATTGCTTCCTGGCTTGGAGTCCGGAGACGGAGCCAGGATGCAGGGAGCATCGTCAGTCGAGAACGCCAGTGACTTGACAAAGTCTCTGAAACATGCAGAAAAGCCGAAGGTCAGTTCTTGTTTCTAACCCAAGCAGCGTAGATCTCAAACTGTGCAAACCAGGGAGATGTGTGTGGATGGGGAAACCTTACAGATTTGTTTATGCACTGCTTTATATATCTGTATATATACCTATGTATATGTGTGTGTGTGGAGACACACATACAGTGACAAAGTGTAGTTTGAGGGACCAAAAAATTTACAAAATAAAATGCTTCGCCAATGACAAGGAATCCCCAAAGTAAGGTGAACACTTTTTAAAGGTGGTTTCAAATATGGTTTTTTCTTGTTCTGTATTTCAGGACTGAGAGGTCAGTGCTGCTTTTTCAGTTATCTTGATTTTATGGGGGAGTAAAGAATATGCTTTAAGCAGCTACTGTAACTTCTATTATTTTCTGCTTTTGCTGCACCCTGCTTCTGCCATTCTTCTCCCATGCAGTTCATGTACCTCTGAACCTTTTCAGAGGAGTACACAACAGCCATCCCCACAAAAAGACGATAGGATTATTTGTGTGGTGGGAGAAAATGCCCCAGTAGGCTCTGAAATTGTGTTTTATCTGCTTGCTCTAGAAACCTATACCTAGTACTGAGGGCAATGATTTATACGGATTCAGCTTAGAGAAATGATGACATTTTGTTATGTTCACACCTCTCACAAGATCTCTTGACAAGGAAATCTGTGAAACAATGTGTATTGCTTTGAAGCTTTGCTGTTACTCTCCATCTTCCAGCTCAGAACAGATTTCCCAAACAACAGATGCCTGTTCTCTATTTTTGTTTGTCCTGAGTTCCTCATCCTGGCTTGCCCAAGCTGGGCATGAATGTCAGAACCACGGGTGGTCACCTGCAGGTCACTGTCCTCAGTCTGCAAGGTGTTTAGTCCTGAGCGGATCGCTTCAACGCAGGTTTGAGATTTAGCTAACAGACTTGATGGGGAGGTGACTTTCATGCTACTCCATTTTTGCTGTTTGCATGTTTGTCGTCTGGATTAGGAGAGCACCTTTACCGTGCCTCTGTGCCCAGTTTTAAGTTTTGGCGTAAAATCACTGCATTGCAAGAGAGAGTAGCTGGAAGGCTGGCCTGAAGATAGGGTCCGAAGTTAAATGAGCTGCTTAGAGAGCAAGCCAGGACTGTTTTAACTACAGAAGGTAGCTGTAGCCACCTTTATCCCTCCCCAGACTATGCACTGTGGTGTTTGACTGCATCCAAGTTGCTGGTGATGCTTTTCTTTTCCTTCTGTCATGTAAGAAAGAATATATGTGGCATTCCTCAGGCACCAGCTTTCCAGCTCTCTTCTTGTCTGTCAATGAAGGTACTAGCAAATAAGGTAGGAAAACACATCTCAGAGCAGTCGGAGGGTGTCTGTACAAATAAGCCTGTCCAGCGCATGGCCCTGCAGAGGTACGGATGTGACAGTAAGGAGTAGAAACTCCTTTATTTCAAGTAGTGAAGGAAGAAGAACGTACCATGTGAAGCAGTGTTACTGAGCTGCCTGTCCCTTGAGCAGAAGGGAGAGAGGATGGATGAAACAAAGCAGTAGAACTAAGGATGAAACAAAGCAGTAAAACTAAGGGTGCTGTTCCGAGAGAACGTGAGGGTGCCTTAATAATGTCAGACAGCAGAATGAGCTGTAACTGGAGGGACATGAAACTACAGAGAAGTACAGGACTGACCCGACTGCAGCTGGGATTTGATGAAATTTGTTATGTATTAACTTGTGGTACTTCGTGTTAAACTGATCCCAGTCCAAAATGAAATCTGTTGTTAAGGCTCAGCTATGGTACATGTTTTCTAAAACATGGGGTGACTTACTCTGCAGAAGGGTAGATACAAATGTACCACTATTCCCAAAGAGCTAGCACGCAGTGTGGAGGCATGCTGCTGGCCCACGATGTTTTGTTTGCTGCCGAGTCCCCAATTTTCTGCTCTGGGACCGTCTTGGCTGGATGTTAATTGCTGTTTAGATGCTGAATGATGCACAGTGCAAAAATGCAAACGTGGCTATCCAAATAAGTGAAGGAGAAGCTAAAAGAAGCTGCTTCAGAAGAACCTCTAGGACAAGTGCCAGCTCGGTTTCAGCCTTCTTAGCTACCCTATCTACTGTTGTGCTAAAGCTACTGCCTCGAGTTTATGCTTACAGGTACCCAGTTTATTCATCGCCATGAGCGCTGCAGGTCTGGCCGGTGATTTCCTAAGCAGCCTCACAACTCTCTGAAAATAGTGCGCCTGTCTTGCCCAAAATACACTGATGCTGGAGCGAATTTTAAATGACCCCAAAGTCAGCTTTCCCTGCATTCTGATAACGCGTGCCCCAGTGTCAAAATACGTGTAGCATAGCGATGAAGCAATCGTGGGAATGCCAAGCGCTTACTTGAAAACGTGTTCTGCGACTGTAGTTGCAGCATAGGAGAGCAAAGCGTACCTGCTTCTCACACCTATGTGATGCAATGGCTACGCAGAGCTATTCCAAACCCCGCAGCACGCTTTCGAGGCTAGATGTGCACCAGCCTTCTCTTCCCTGGGTAATCTGTTGTTGGGGTGATTGTGGACTGAGAAGGCTGGGTCAAGCTTCCAAGGAATGTTTAATTTGCCAGCCATGCTAGAGTAAATAAATAAATCAGTACATTAAAAAATCCCCACAAAGAACAGCTGTGCAATTTAATCACAGATCATGCACAATTTTTGAAAAGGAGTAGGTTTCTTTTTTACAGTTTTTTTTCTTTTTAAAGCCTGCAGCTTTCTGGTAGGGTCTGGAGATGATAATTTGCAAAAGAATCATGACTTACATGCCAACTGTTTTAAATACAAAGCCTTAAACACTGTCAGTGTAGGAGGAGATGACTCCAGCTCTGCAACAGAGACTAAGTAGGAGGGGCAAAATTACAGGCAAGTTGAAATATTTTTGTTGTAAAGGGAATAAGTGCCATATTGGATGCAAAGGATGACTTTGACATTTTGGGCTTGAACGGATGTTCTAGCAGACAAGATCTGTTAAGGAAAGTCAGGAAGGAGAATGCAGCAGTAACTGATCCATGAAAGGAATTGTATTTCCTCCTCTCCTGCAGTGTACCTGTAGTTCATTTAATTGCAAACCTTGTTGCAGTATGGATATCGATAAAATGTGTGTACATACTTAAAATGGTGAAGACAGAGGCTAAAAACTGTAAGGAGAGTTATAATAGCAGCTGATTTTTTGAATGAAAACACTGTAACTTGCTTAACTGGTTTTGGTATCGGTTTATTTTTCTTATCATGTTTTATAAAATCCCTTACTTGACTGGGAATCAAGCTGTTGTAGAAGTGTTTTAATCACCTCTTGGTACGAAAACAGAAAGTACTTTTGCTTGTCTTGGTGGTTGCTGAAAGCGCATTAATGTATTATTCATCGTGATGAGGTCACATACGCGCTGAGCTTGTGTCTGGAATAGAGGATGAAGTTAATGATGTTGCCTTGAGCACGTGTTGTAAGCCAGATGGACTTCTGCCTCTTCGCAAAAGGTCAGGCTTCTTTTCTGAGACTTTTGTCTCCTGGTTGAACCCTAGGAGCTAAGCATTTGAGGTGGTCTTGCTGATTTATTAGCAAGATCAAACGGGAGGTATTTTCTTTGGTTTTGATGTTAGAGATACTTGGTTTTGCTAACTAGCTAACGCTCTAGGAGCATAATTTCTTCAAGCCTGCTGGTATTTGTTCAGGCTATACAGGTTCAGAACTGGATGTAACTTGCTTATCCATTGCCAGATGTAGAAACTCATAGTAACTTCAGTGCCCCGGAAAGGGGCTTTGGGTGAAAAGTCGGTTCTGCAAAGGCTTACGTACTCATCTCTGAAATAGAGAGTCAACCTGAAAGCAGAAGTTGTTGTGGTTTTGGACCAGGAGAATGATAGACAGAGGCTTGAACGAGTCCCGAGTACAAAATAAACAGATAAAATGGACATGGGGTGTTGAGTTTGGGACAAAAGGCTCAAGTTGCTTCTTGGAAAATTTATCAAGATGTTTAGTGGATCACCTACCATCATTTAGTATATAGTGCTCTGAAATTGGTATGCCGTTCCCCATGACTGGTGTCTCTGTACCCATGAGTAGACTCCTGGCAAGACAGGTAACAGCAAACCGTCCCCAGAGCAGAGGAATTGCCAACAGGGATCAGATGCAGGGTCCTGCCTGCATCTGGCCAGGGCTGGAGAAAAGCACGAAGAACTTGGAAGATACAGATATGGGCCTAGTTCCACTTCAGAAGGTCACATTTTAATTCTAAGGGGTTAGAGTGTTTTAAAAGCCGAAGCGTTAGTTACATTTTAGGTTGCTTCCAAAATGCATAACCTGAAACTATTGCAAGTCCTGATGGTTTTGCTTTCCTTCTTTCCTGTGACATTTCCTGGGTGTTTGGCTTCAACAATGTACAATAACCTAAGCTCCGCTGTACTGTCTTAGAGTGCTATGTGAAAAAGTATTTCCCTTTATTAGTTTCAGATTTGTTGTTTTCCATTTCCCTGTGGTGTTCATAATGCATTGTGGTGGTTTGTGCTTTTTTTTTTAAATTTTGCAGCATTTTGTGCTAAGTCTTCACTCATAATGCCATTCAGATCCTTTTGCAGACAGTTTTTAAACAAGAAAATTGCACTTTTCTCACTCAAGAGTATTCCGTTCTTCCTGGGGAACCCTTTTGTGAGTATGCAGTGATTACAGTGTATCTGTGATCTTACACTAGTAAAGCTTTCCTGGATTAGATTTAGCTTCAGTAAACAGAAAAAATCTGTGATTATTTTTGAAATGGTGCATTCTGTTCCAGTCAAATTTTGCTCCCTGCTTCCCATTCTGTAGCTTTGTTTATCTTTTAGCCATGCCGCAAGTATACAAGTGGACTGAATTACAAATTGCATAATACTACGGGGATACCAGAACGTTCCTGGCTAAAATTTTTCTGTCTCATTGCAGCCTTGCCCTTCATGTAGTACCACCCTTGCTCCCCACTGTGATGTCAGCATAGAGGAAGGAGCTATCCAAAATGGTTGTCAGGATGAGCATAAAAACAGTACGAAGGTAATTTAAGTATTTATCGTATTATCCCTCCTTTTCTCTTATTTCTTTGCTTCAGTTAGCTTTCTCATTTTGGTATTGCTGTTCCTTTATTCAAACTCTTAAGCAGCAGAACCAGTTCTGATTTTGAGCAGTTGTCTTCTAAAATGTAGTTGAGCCTCCCCCAAATTTTCCAAATTATTAGTAATTTTATGGGCCTAGTTTGATACTGAGAAGACCCTAAAATTTGAACTCTTTAAATTATGCTGAGGCTACCCACAGAAAGAGGCACAAACAACTCCACCCCGCTCTCCATCCCTTGCACCGGCTGGCTGTGTGTCACCTAGCCACAAGTTACACCTATCTCTTGTCAGCGTCCTTCTGCATCGTGGCTCTGAGCTAAGACAGGACAGAGTTGTTCCTGTTCACACACACAGCTGAACTCCACAGCTTCTAAGTCAGTTCACATCCTTTTTCTGACCAGCAAATGCAGCGCCTTACATACTCAGCACGCTGCTGCCAAGATTGCTTTCCTTGCCTGTTGCTTAGATATTCTCACAGAAGCCACCTACGTTCTCTACGATACCAGGCGTTGCCTATTTGTTGTCTTGTCTGTGCCCTTCGTAGCTTCTCTGCTCTGCCTGTCGCCTCTCGCTCCTTCCTCAATATTAAGCTCCTGCCTACATGTAGGTTGCATACCAGTGCTAATCACCTGACTCTTATTTTCAAATAAGTTTATTGCTTTCTCTTCTAGGGGAGAAACACATTCAGAGATAGCTATCTTGTTGGGGTTTTTTTCCTCATATTTGTCTTTACAACTCATGTCACATACAGAGCTAATGGATAAACTAGCCAGCATTTATTCTACTGATAAGCTACTACATTAACCTGTGCTTGTCCCTCTGCTCTTGGCCTGTATTTGACCTGTTCTCTCTTAGGCTTAAATTGTAAGCTCAGAAGCAGGGGCTGCTTTACTGTACTGGACTGAAATGGTTTGAAAACCCAGTAAACCATGTTCTGTGCTAGGACTAGCCTAAGAAAAAAATAAAATAATAATCCCTCCGTCTCTGAGGGAGATAAGAGCAGAGTGGCCAGCAGGTACTGGTCTCGGAACAGTATGAGATCTTTAAGACAGAAAACACTGTGGGAGATGTGCCCAGGCTGCCAAGATGGTATGTGTGAGATGCTTCTTCCCCAGGCTGCCTCTGCCTACGTGCCAGGGATCTCCAGGAATTGACTGCAAACAGAGATTTTCCTTAGGTACCAACTGCCTCTGTTGTATGTTGTCTTCATCACAATTATCCTTTCAGTTTCTTCCTACTACAGCTGTAATAGCTTCATGTGTGTTAATCGGAAAGTCATCTATCCTTGCATAAAACATCTCTGTACAGTGCTGAATAAAACGTCCATAATTTCACTAGAAGAAATGTGCTAGTGGAGACCGAATTGCATGTCCTTGCATTTGATTTAGTTATTGCTAAGTCAAAAACTGGACCAGTTAAGTGGCTACCAGTAACTCTGGGGTGCCTGTTTAACTGAAAACTTAAAGAACAGTTACATGCACAAAGTTGCCATGGCATTTGATTTCCAAATCTCCTCTGCACCTCAGCTTTCTTGGGAAGAAGAGCCATAAGCTGCCTCTACCCATCTCTGGAGCCTGTTCCCTGCAGCACTCATGTCCCCCGTCTTTAGGGAGTGTTAATGATGTTAACCACGTCCTTGGACCTTTGTGGGTCCCAGCAGGCTCCGGTGCCTCCTTGTCTCTTGATGAGAGGAAATTGTCACATGGTACGTCAAATCTCTGAGTGCTCAAAAAAACCCCCACGCAGCCTCTTGCCATCAGAAACCACAGTAACATTGGAGCTAACAACGTTTAATAAATAGGGATTTTCTCCCTACACACAAGCAGTTTCACACTCTAATCCCCTCCTGTTAAGATTAACAGACTGGAGACAGCACAGGAAAACCTTGAGCTGACTGAAGGGAAGAACTTTCTTAGGGATTTGAGTCTTTGCCAAGGAGAAAAGAGAAAAGGCCAAGAGAAGTCCAGGCTGACCTTCTCTGAAAGAGCAGAAATTTTTCCTACGTTCTTTGGATGAACTTGAAGAACAGTCAGGGAAAGCAAACAGTGCACAGGAGTCCATATCTTTTATTGGAGCTGCTCATAGCAAAAATTGTGTTCTCTCAGATACTGCTTTTCAATTAATGACATCTGCTGCAGAGGTGAGGAAAAGGAGAAAGAGTCTTTACCAAAGGAAAAAAAAGAAAAAGAAAAAGAAAAAAAGGAGATAACTATGACCTTCATGGTAGTTTCTTTAAGACCTCTAGATGTTCTGGGAAGTGCTCTGAGCAAATACAATCTTCAGCATAAATTAAAAAGAAAAAAAAGAATGAAGACCCTTCACTTCTAGCAACTTGTTGGACAGTTCTCTTTAGTTTGCCTTTGTTAGTACTCCTCATTTCAAAAACAGAGAGATTACCCTGGCACTGCAGTACGTCCTGGTGCCCCGTAGTTGTGTGCCCTCCGGGTAGGCTAGAAAACCTGTGAGGGTTGCAGGAGGACTTGCTGCAAACTGAAGCTGCTGAATGTTTTCCCTTAGTAAAGAAACCGGTGACCTTTTATGTGAGAAGTTCTCGTGCCTCTGACTTACCGGGAGAGTGCCCTTCTGTCATGTGTAAGCACCTAGATGATGCAAGGGTTTTTGCTCTGCGTTTGCTGAGATATGTGTTGCTGAAATCACCTTTCTCTTCTGTCGATTATATTCTTTAGCAAAACATTGGCAGCACACCCAGGTAACTACTAAATTTCCTATTCTACTCCATCAGCTGCTG
Source organism: Aramus guarauna (assembly GCA_013400195.1). Taxonomy (NCBI): domain Eukaryota; kingdom Metazoa; phylum Chordata; class Aves; order Gruiformes; family Aramidae; genus Aramus; species Aramus guarauna. The sequence goes on along the minus strand of VXBL01001181.1, from coordinate 398,733 downwards.
TCACTGGGCTGTGAACACCTGCAAGCTGCCAAAACGACTGTTGTGAGCGGTAGAAGGGACTGGACTGGGAATCCTTTCATCTCCTGGCTCCCAGCACGTGGCTCTAGGGGCTCACACCTCCATCCGGGCAGCCCGCAGGGTGGGGATCCTGCGTCCCTCCCAAGCTGGAGGAAGGGGAAGCACAGCCCACCTCCCTCCTGCTTTTCCTGTAGCTCCAGGGAACCATTCCAACACACCTTGTCATGACTTTAGCTCTTGAGGTCTTGGCAGTGATAGGGAGCCAAGCCCAAGTGCTTTCTGACTCTTCCCTGCTCAAGGTGATGCTCTCCTGCTGCTCCATTAGTCTTGGGTCTTCACTGGTTGCGTCTGCATCTTTAATTACACCTGCCTGTATTTGTGCACCTTGTTTGCTTCAGAGAGTTGATACACAAGGAGGTTGAATTAATTTTGCATGGGCAACCAGAAACTGGGTATTTCTTAACTTTAACTAAGTTGATTTTACAATCCAAGTAACATATTTCAGCACATGGCTGGGGTGGTGATGATATTTATGGTATTTATTTATGGTCACTGTGGTGGCATCCAAGAATAGTCTTCTGGAGGAGCTTGTCATTGCTGTGCTGACTGCTGAACAGGCAGAAACGAAGAAACTTCTGTCATGAGTGGGTTTCAGGATGAGGATAAATGATACATGATAAATGATAAGACATGGAGCGGGGAGATGAGCGCTCAGATATGTCAAGTTTGATGTATGTTTGCATTTGAAAATGATCCTGACTGACTGCAGTTCATTTTCATTCTAACCATATTTAGTTGTCTAATTATTTTTTTTAATTGCTTCTGTGCATATTGGTCTAGGTCAAAGAAAATGTAAAAGAAGGAACTTAAGGTTCCATGAAAATAGAGTAATTTTTGGTTGAAAGTAATTTGTATTCTCAAATGAATGAAAGCAAAATTGGTAATATTGTGTACCTAAGCTGTATTGCAAGCTGGTGTCAAAATTTCAAAATGCAGTATTAATTTAATACAAAGGCAAAAGAAAACCACAAAGTAGTATATCTTAGTGAAGAAAACTTAGTTTAATTTGCACAATAACTGTTTTTGTAGGACGATGAGATGTACAGAAGGGCTGTTCGCATGGGTAGGAGAAAGGGAGAAGCTCCGTCTGGGAAAGCAGCAGGGCTGTAGTTGTCAATGGAAGGATCAGCAAGGGCTGGCAGAGTAAGTTGTCTCGTGACCTGAGGAAAGATAGCACAGTTTAAGTAGGTATTTAAAAAGCTTTTTTGAAGAATCTTGACCTTAAAATGAGTGAATGAAATTTGAGCTCGTGGTTGGTCTTCGGTGTGTGTGTGTGAAAACATGCTTTGTTTTCTGCTCCTTGGGAAGTTGGTATGTAAAAAGCAAAAAGATGACACCTAAATAGGTTTGCACTTACAGAAGATGTGAATGACTTCAGGGCAGGTGGAGTTAGGTCTTTGACGTGATCAGTAAAAGCTCAGTGTGTTGAGGGAAGAACTTCTTTCAACTTTTGCTCCATAAAATCTCCTCTGTCTACATTCTCAACCACTGATGTTCCCCACGCATATTTTGCTTTGTCCTTCAGGCTCCAGGAGGGCACAGTCCAAAGACTCAAAACGGCCTTTTGAGTCCTCCACAAGAAGAAAAGCTCAGCAACAGTCAAACCTCGCTTTATGAAATGTTGCAAGAGAAAGGAAGATGGGGCGGAGTGAGTCTGGATCAATCGGCTCTCCTTCCTTTGAGGTTCAAAAACATCAGAGAAAAGACAGACGCTCACTTTGTGGATGTGATTAAAGAAGACAGGTAAGGAAAATCAAGCTGTACGATGTAAAATTGTATAAAAAGGAGCGAAGACACTAACAGAGGTCCTATATCTTCAATCTTTATTTGTGTGCTTTTTGTCTAATGTCAGTAATTATTGTTAACATATAACGTGTCGTGTGTTTTCTGATCTTAGTCTATTTTCTGTTTAAGCTACAATAGGAACTTGGTGTCAGAAGCATTCTGCTCAGGAATATGTAAAGCCAGGTTTTTCATCGTTTCCGTGGTGAACAGTCACTCTTTAGTCGAGTCTTCAAAAACAAAAAATGCTCTTTAAATGACTTGTGGTAAAATCAAACCCTTATCTTTACATTCAGAAGTCCTCTTAATGCACATAGTATGTACCTTCCTCTGACATTAAGCATAACATAAAATCTGAACCACAAAACTCACATTTTCGTGTAGCAAAAGAACAACTTCTGATAATATTGTGTGACTGACTAATGCTTAGAAATCATACTGGGCTTGGAAGCAGAATTAATAGGAGTAAATTCTCATGGACCTACTACCTACCTACAGCATTTTGTAAAGCTAGCTTCTCTCTCTGTTTCAAACCAAAAAACCTCTTATTTTGGGCAGAGGAAAAGACGTTCTCTAAAATTCAGTAGCACGTGATTTTTGTTAACACACAACCATATCTTCCTTATTATTGCAGTGACTTGACTGGATCAACTAAACAAATAACTTGAGTTTGTTATTATTTATGGCTATTCTTATTTTTGCTTCACTGCTTTCACTCAGATTAGGGGTATTTTATCTAAATATCCTTGAAACTCTGCTCAGATAGACTCCAGACTGCTTGGAGCAGGGACACTGTTGTCTGAACTGAAAACATGACTGAAGCAGGGAGAAATGAGAAGGAGGGACACCAGTCACTCTTCAGTCTCTTCTCTAGATTTTTTTTTTCAGATTACCTTTCTCCTGTGGCCAGCTTCAATTAAAATTTAGGTTCCTCCTAAATTTTTTCCTCTTCTGTGTGCAGTCTGTCGTTAGTGGCTGAGAATATGTGTTTAGCTGATATTTTCAAATATTAGAAGACAGAAGGATTGGGAAGGTCCAAATGTTGGCAGAAATCGGCAAGAACAAATTCAATTTTTGTTTAAAATGCAACTAACATGCTGCAAACTAAGTTACAGAAGTAGCTTAATTTATGCCATTAGTTTGCAGCTCAAGCTCTTGTGTTCCTGCAGCTTTCCTCCTCCACTTACCAAATGGATAATTCTTTCTGATTTGGAATAAGGAAAAAGTAGGACTGTGATTTGACATCAGTCAAAGCCTAGCTTTTTTTTTTGAGGGTCTCAATTAAATGTCATCGTTACCATATTAAGTGGGCCATTTCTTGTTGCCAGGGAAACTTCTCTGCTGAGTTCAGTTCATGTAAACATAACTTTCCAAAAATAATCATCTGATTAATTAGATCTATGCAGAACAGTTTCAGCCTACCGTTTTACCTTAATCCTTTTTAACATTTCTCATTGTAAAGTTGTATGTAATAAGTAATTTTAAAAACGTACTTCATTCCCCGCTGTAAAACATAATATCTCCTGTGAGCTTCCCCTAGCATCGGGCAGTGGTTTCCACTGTGGTACACGATGCTGGTGTTCTGATCTGTGACAGAAATTTGTATTAACAGGAAGTACCTGACCCAGATACAGTGATAAGGTGAATAAATTAATCATGCAAACTTCCTGTACAGCGGGGAGGAGTTAAACATATCCTAGGGAGGATTCAGGAGCCCATACGCTGCGTTAGGAAAAGCTGTCTGGGGCTAGCTAGGAGGAAATGCTGGATGCTGGTGATATTTTTCATTTCCCAGCCTCTTTCCCACAGTTTAGGTGTGTGACTGAGAGTTTCACGAGTGGCTGTTGGTCTCTTTGCATGCCTTGGAGCTGGGATCTCAGCACAGTTCCAGTTGTCTTTAAAAATAATAATAATGAAGCTAATGTTAGTGTGGCGTGTTTGTATTATTGCATTATACAAGAATCCTTTTCATAGAAGTTATCAATTTGCATCTTCTTACAACTTGCTTGTATATATTTGGCAAACAGTGTGTAGTTTGAGCTCTGAGGCTGGCTTTACTACAACTGCTATAACAATACCATGCTTTGTTCGTTGTAATTTGCATGTTACTGCATATTTTAAAAGAAAACTAGAGTGTAAGAATACAAAATGTTTAAACGTAATCGCATTGGGGATACCCTCAAAGGATTCTCGCTTTTTAGATTTTTATTTCCAAGAAAAATTACATATTCCTTAGGTTATAAACCTCTTGAAGCACAAGAAACAAGTACTCATCAGGTCAGTGCTTACAAGTGATCTCTTTAGATATAGAGCGGAGTCCCAGGGAAGTAGGAAGCTCCCCCAGAAGGTAGGTCCTGCGCAGCCCTTCGCACCCCCCTTGGGTCTGCTTCCTCTTGAAATACTTTTAAAACGTGTTTTGTTTCTTTCATCTGCCACTTCCTAGTCGGGCTGGAAAACAGAAATTTTCAGGGAAAACTTGTGCTGGGGAGGCACAGCGCCTCCTGGGAAGCAGATGATGTACTTGACTGTGTTTAGTCAACTAAACTGGGATCTTCGCCTTTGAAGCAGATGGCTATTGACACGGAGCTGGACTGGCACAGGGCAGCTGGCTGACATCAGAAATGCTGCCTTCACCCTGATTTCATCATGTTATATCTTCCGTTTCACGCTGTGCAGGCAAATTGGACTGTTCTACCTGCATCCTTAGACCATCGCAGCTCCAGTGCAATATCACCATACTCTGTTGAGCTTACCTGGGGGAAGAAAGTGAATTCAACAATAGTTTAAAAAAACAAAAGCTTGCAAAATTCATATTGTAAGATGTTCTTAGAAACCTCTGAGATGTGAGGGATAGAAGACAAGGAAGAATGAAAGAGGGAAGTGGAACATAAGGGAATGTGTCCTAGCATACCTTCAGATTCTCCTGATGCTTTTAATATATTGGTAAAGGCCAGAATGTTTAAAGATTATAAAGTATCTGCCATATTCATGTTTGAAGTCCTTTGTCTTCTCGAGCTTCAGTCTAGGAATGTGTCTTTGGTTGTTCTTGCATCTCAAGAAAAAAATCCTTGCCATGTGCCATCTTGTGCTGCGGAGCTTGTACTTCCCAAAAACCTCTTTGCCAGGGGTCCAGAAAAACCCAGCACCACTACAAAACAAAACCAAAAACAAACGAGAAAGGATCTGGTCACAGATGAGCTCTGTAGGACCTTTCAGTTCTTCATCTGCTTGGGATTTATCTCACGTGCATCTCTGTGGTTTTTGCTTACAAGTTATCAATCGCAAAATAGTCCGATCTAATTGTTGTTTCCGTGCTGCAGTTTTCAAGGTAGGAATAGCACTTAGAAAGAAGCCGCCCATTTCACATTCTACACCAATTTTAAAACCAGTTAGTTGACTGTAAATAACTAGTGGAATGGTTTGCTTGAAAATGAGAGGAGGTTCATGGCAAGAGCGCGTTCTGCAGTCTCAGGTGAGGATGGCACAAGAGGGTGACGGGGTATCCCAGCAATAAATGGCACGAGCAGGCGCGACCCTACTCTGCGACCATCAGGCACAAAGCGCTCGGGGCTTTGTAAGTCGAGTCCTTTCAGCTCTTTGACACCTACCAGAGAAAGAAGAGGTTTGCAGATCAAGTGCCATAGATGTCATTAGAAAACTTCTTTCATAAACCTCTCACAACTGATGTAAAACTCAAATAATGTTGTATTTTGCTCCAGAGGGTGGGGAATAAAAACAACTTTTTAACGGTTGAGGCCTCTTTTATGTTTGGGTTTGTTTGGGGTTTTTCCTGCACCTGATGCTGGAAGATAAGGTGAAGGAGTGCATAAACACCCTCTGGTAGATGCTGCCTCCTGGTTCGTTAGTCGTAGTGAGCCACTTTCATTATTTGTCAGTTCCTTTGTTGGTGATTCTGGTGATTTCAAACTTTCTGTTTCAGAAGTAAATGTAAGCTGTCTGTCTCCTCAGGTTCCGTTTCTCTGCAGCCCAGATCGTTACAGGAATGTTCCCAGTTGAGTTACTGAGTTATTTTAGTGTCTTTGAAACAACAAGAAAGTGCTGTTTTCTAAAATGGACAACCTTTTTTTTTTTTTTTTTTCTTTCCTAATGATTTGTCACCTTTGTCATCCCTGGCTTGCTTTGAAGGATAGCATTCCACCTAAGGCACAAATATCCCGCAGCCGCATGTCTCCTAAGGTTGTGCCTCTGTAGCAGCAATTAACCTTTCCTTTTTGCTGGCGCATATATATATATATATATATATATATATATATATAAATAAAAATCTCTGTAGTCACCTGCAGCTATAGCTGTTAAGTTTCTGGAAGGGCTTGTTAGTCCCTTCCTGGAAGTATAAAAGTTTGCTCTGTCATTTTTTTTGTAAAGTATTTCCTTTGAGTGATGTGGATAAGGGGGTAGCTCGGTGACCAAGAGCGAAGAAAAGCTACAGGAACGTCAAAGCTGAGCGCCAGCATCCCTAGAAACAGAAACCAAGGAACGGGGGGCTCTGGGAGAGTTACAGCTGAATAAACTGATGTTGGTATCATCTTTTCTCCTCCTTTTAGCCTCATGAAAGACTACTTCTTTAAACCACCTATTAACAAGCTGAGCCTGAACTTCTTGGATCAGGATTTGGAGATGGCCTACAGGACGAGCTATCAGGAAGAGGTGTGTTTCTCCTAGGATTGATTTCCTTCTGTAACCTGTCTAAGCAACTGTCTGTCATTGTTTTTAAGACATTTCCTTACAGTTGATGACAAGGGTCATGAAATGTCGCATGTGATTTACGACTTGGTATCGCTGCCTCTGAAAACAGCCTCCTTTCAGCTTATCTGTCTTGTGCCGTGTCCTGAGTCTAGTCCAACGTTTAGGCTGGAAATACATTTTCACAGTCCACCAAGACACGCTACTTACTTCTCACCTGCCTTTTCTCCATTTTCAGGTTAATGTTTTAAGGCTTTAGGCAGGCCAGAGAACCCTGCTAAGATGAAAGTAAAGGACCAAATGCTCCTTGCCTTCTCAGCAAATACCCTGACTTTGAGAATGGTAACTCTGAATTTGATTCTTGTTCATGTCGCAGCCCCATGGTTTTTCCTGTGGAACCCAAACCTGCTCTGAACTCAAATGTCCTAAGTTGTCTAAGTGTGCTGCGCTCAGAAGCGGGCAGTTCAAAACCCTGCGTAATGGTAAGGAACAGCGAGTAAATTGTAAGGAACTTGGTGCCTTCTTCAGGATTCTGCACTGAGTGTAAAAAGTCCTTAGTGCCCTTGGGGGCTAATAGTACCGCAGGCTTTCCGTGTCAGTAGATACTCCTGCCTGGTTGGTATGAACTAGCAAGATGTTGTAAGTTTGCATTAGGTGTTGGCACTAACTGAGGCTGCATTTCCCAAGTAGCTGAAAAGTTGCTGCCAAAAGAGGGCAATTGCTCTCCCCTCCTTGTTCCTCCTCCTCCCTGCTCCTTCTAATGGCTCTGGTGCTTATCAGGCTTCCTTGCTGAGAGGCAGTTCATTTTACTAACCTAGCATCAAATGTTCATGTTTTGATTTTCTTTTTGGGGCTTTTTTTCTTTTTCTGCCTGGGTCTGTTTTCTGCTGTATTGAACCAGCAGCTCACAGAGAGGTTGGCAAGTGCCAGAGCCAGCACAAGGTGAGTGTCCAGCAGCAGGAAAGGGAATGGGCCCTTCCCTTCCAGGAGCGTTGAGCTATTGCTTTGAGTCATCCGTCTGGCAGAATTGCATCATGATAACTGTCGGTGTTGATTTCTTTTCTTCCTGATATGTCCTACATCTGAGGGCAGGTAGGATTTCTGCTCCTGCTGCTTGTTGCTTTCTGTTTGTGGGCTGCTTTCTGTTCTGGGCAGTGTCGTCACATTGTCCTTAGCAATAGTCCCTGTTTGCTTGGTTTCCAATGTTTACAAATGAGACCTAACTTAGTTTTTTAACAAAGGGAAATACAGTTGCGTTGCAGATCAGTTCGTTCACTTTGTTCAGGAACTCCGTACTCATCCTGCAGCGCTGTGTTCCAGTGGTATCTCTGAATAAAGCTCATGCAGCAACAACAGGGAGAAGCTTCTCATGGGACACAGCCTGCAAAATGTGCACAAACTATACAGAAAATAATGAATTAAGTTGTTTCCAATAGAAGGATTGGAAAGAGAAGCGAAGCAGTGATAGTCAAATGTATACAGATCGACCTATTAATGTGGGTATGTAGGAAATTCAGAGAAGGAGCAGGAATGTGGTCTGTGTGTTTTGCTAGTGGCAAGCTATTAATTTGAAAATTATTACGTAAACCTCCCTGGAAATGGGAATCTTCACTCTGTAATAGTAACTCCGCAGCATTAGGGCGAAACCTGGTCCAAAACAAAAATCTTCTCTTGGGAGAGTGAAATGACTTGTCACCGCTGCTGGTGATTTAATTGCCTTGCAGTAAACTGTTGCTGAAAGTAACTTCCAACAGCACTGAATTCACCTCTAATTACACAGTGCCGGCTGCGCGCTCGGTTTGCGATTGTTCTCTGTAAGTGATTCCGATTCCAAAGAGCTTGCTTGTTCTTGTTTGGAAGTTAAGGCACTACTTAACACCGTTAGGGCATCCTTAACACTGTTGCTTTAAGATACAGTGCTGCTTTCCTTAATTCAATTTCTGTGACTTTCTTTGTGGACTAACAGGGTTCTGCTACAGTTCAGATGAAAAGGTAATTTTGGCACTGAGTGATGCTGACAGAATATATTAGTTTGCAGAGAGGTACAAAAGAGGAACAAGTTCATTTCCTAATACTGCTGAGTGCAGCATTCTAAGGAGCAGAAGAAATTTCCAAATGAAACCAGAGTGTAAGACCGTCATATTCAAACTGGGCTACTTCGTGGTGATATGGATAACATCCTTTTTGATTTTCTTTGGAACTTGCTTTTGGTGGTCCCTTGGGAAGATATAAACACTCCTAAGCCTGGGAGTAAGTACTCATCTGAGTAAGCCAGGATCTAGTTTTGAGCTGGACTGGCCAAAGTAGTAGAGAGCCCAGCTGCACAAGTACCAGGGTCAGGACAAGACGGGACGGGAATGTGTGGTAAGGTGTTACAGAAGAATAGAACTTGGTGTCCTGGACTCTGATCAATTTGGATTACATAGTGTCCCGATTGCTGCTTTTAATCTGGTCTGAACGGGAGATGTGAACTCTACCACAGGCCAGTAACTGTTTCTGTAGAGTGGTGTTTGGAGCGTTTTCTTAAACCCATTGGAGCTGAAAAGTTTATTGTAAAATCTATTATTATTTTAAATGAAAATCCTTGAAGAAAAGTTCTGATAGCTTTATCTGTTAGTAATTCTGGGATTTATGTTTCTTTGCGTAGCATAGGCAATTTTCATAGGGTTTATTTCTGTATCCTAATATGCTGTAAAAATCACCCCAGACGTAGGGGCTGCACTTCCAGTGCTTTTATTTGACGTAGACTTATTCTCAGGGAGCTGGGATAGCCATTGAACTACCTCTTCTGTTTCTTGTTTCGAAACAGTACTTACGTTGGATTAATGAAGTGGCAAAAAGTTCTGTATTCCTTTATTTTTTTCTGAGCTCCTGTTTATGCTACAGTTGAACTCAGCAAAACACCATTTACTCATTTTCATCTCTTCCCTCAATCCCTATATTCCACACAGGTTAAAAGTAATGCTCCGGTGAAGACATTTGCCAGCGCTACCTTCAGCTCGCTCCTGGATGTGTTCCTCTCCACCACAGTCTTCCTCATCCTGTCTATCACGTGTTTCCTGAAACACGGGATGGTCGCGTCCCCTCCACCGCCTGCAGCAGTCGTGGTGTTCGTCATCGCCATCCTGCTAGAGGTGCTGTCCCTTGTCGTCTCAATTAGGTAAATAAAGCGTAAAAAAGTCTTGCTATAGCAGCGAGGACTCAAATGGTGGCTGGCTTGGGAATATTTTGTTTGACAGCGTCCCAGGAGCTCATTTGGACAGTCTGTAATATTTGGAGCGTGGTGTTAGTGAAGGGAAGGCGGCTTGCGGCAGATTTTGTGCAAAGAGAGCACTAGCTACAAAAAATGGAGGAGAAAAAGGTGATTCTGATAGAGGGTGCTTAAGGAAACAGAATCTGCTTGCCATGCCTGCCCCTGCTTATTGTTCCTTGGGATGCCACACGTGACTGGATATCATCTCACAGGGACATCAGAGTGAGGGAATTCAAACAGAAAATTTTTATCTGTCCTTCAAAAAAAAAAAACCAAACCTCGCCTTTAAATTCCTAGATAAAAGGACACCATTCTGGTGTTAAGACTAAAATAGTTTATCAGAAAGACAAAGAGCAGTCTCTTTCTCAGGGAAAAAAAAATAAAAAAAAATAAAAAACTGCAAAAGTCACGTTGCATCTGTCCAGAATTAGCTTTTGTAATGATCTCTATTTCAAGTCTCATGGGCTTAATATGCGAATAGTTTGTGTTTTCCCTGTTTGACACGTAATTGGAGTTCACCATTTCTCCCGAGCCCTGGGCTGTGTGACAGTCAGCTGCCGCTTGCAGAGAGGGTGGCTTCGCAGGACTGCGCTCGGCGGTGCCAGCCCCACGTTGCTTTTGGCAGCCAGCAGCCAAGAATCCCCAGCCCTGAATTCTTAGACGTCCCCGCAAACTCTGCGCCTCTGCCTCTCCTCCGCCCTCGGAGGTGAGGCTTGGCTGCAGCTGCAGATACCTGATATTTAGCGGTGACTTCTCGTTCCTGACGTGCACCCAGTCACCCGGAGGACGTGTGGACTCTTCTAGGACTCTTGTGGACCTTACCCTGGCATTTGTTACTAGTCGGTGAGCGGTTACTGTGCGGTTCCGACGTAATGTGGGGTTTCCCCTGGCACGCTGGAGTTAGTAATGCATTCAGGCGTAGCGGGAGACTGCAGTTGTACATGCTTTCAGTAAAGCTCACGCGCTCCTGGGTGTGTTGTCTGATTTGTACAGATGCCACGTGTAACCCGTTATTAACCGGGATGATAGACCCAATAATAAGTTGTGAGAGCAGGTTTATTCTGCCCTCCGCATCCCCCGTTTTCACTGCTCTTCCTTCTGACACAAGAGCGTGTTTTAAGGGTGGTGTGTGGAAACGTGTGTCCTTGCTTGTAGTTCTGCAGATCTGTCGGGTATGTGTAATTTAAAATGCTTTTGTAATTACAAATTAGAAGCAATTCTGCCATTGTTTCAAAAGAAACAAGAGATTGCAGTTTGTGCTTTTATTTTGACTTTTCAGGGTCAAGGTAAAAAATACTAAACTAGTAATTTAGTCATTGAAGCAAGGTTTTAACTCTGTGTGTATATAAATGTGTGCAAGCATATTTACATCAAAGCCGGCATTTAGGAGGAGACAGATGCCATTTATGAAGAGTGGAAATGCTTTTAAGGATAGTATTTCTTAGCAGGTCTATTTGGTTGTTGCAATTTGAGTAGTATTGTAGTTCTGGAGTTCTTAGAAAACCTGGACATTTAGAAAGCGTTAAGACGCCTGTACTAGAAGATGGTTGAACTGGTAGGACTGGCATTCTAGTGCATCCTAAACTGGATTAACCATGGCTCTGTCCTCTCTCTTGCACCAGAAATGCATTTTCCCCTTTGCAGAACAGTTTTGCTACTGTGTCTTGGGGGGGGGAGGATTTTTTTGTCAGTTTGATGTGCCTGGGCAGCTCTTTGATCGTACTGGGCAGGAGAGTAGGAAGCCAGCAGTGAGCAGGTAGTCAGGGCTTGGGAGCCGTGGCATTGCATCCCTGAATTTGTTCAGCTCTGAACAACTCCAGCACCGCTTTGCAGAAGAGCTGGTTTCTGCTATCCAGATACGTTTGGAGATAACTTGTGTTCATTCACCTTGCAGGTACCTTATCAAAATACTCCATTTTAGTATTTTTCAATTCATTATTGTTCCCACTTGTTTTTCCAATGGTACACTGCAGTTGCCTTTTCTTATTTTGTACACTTATAAAAAACTATTTGCTATAATCTTAGAAATTTTTGTATGTAGGTACATAAGGGTTTATTTCAGTCCTGTTCTGTAGTTGGTGGTTTACAGGTTTCTTAAGGAGAAGGAAAATTGTTGGTTTCAATATGCTATCTATATAGTCAAGAATTTGCTGAGTGGTTTTGTCTTTGAGCTGTGCACGGCTGCACGGAGGTTTGGCTTCATTGCAGCACCATGTTGTTGAGAGCCATGCTCTCTAGTAGTGAGCCTGGACCATTATCGACATGAATTTAAGTGGCTTTATAATGTTTTCTTAACACTATTTGGTTTTGCCACTGACTTTCCTAATATTTTCATGAGACTGTGTTGGCTTAAAGCCCGAATTTTACTTTCTAAGCTGGCTTGGATGCCTCATTGAAAGTCAGTGAGATTTAAAAAGCAGGTGTTTCAGGATGACTCCTAAGTCTTTGAAGTGTATATTTTTTTAAATATTAATCATTCTTTTGTGCCTAATTCTGATTCGAAAAACAGATTGAGAAACATCTCGCTCTGTGGAGAAGACCTGTAGCCAGCTGTCAAAACTCACGTAGTCCCACCTGGTGTAGTAATAACAGATTTTCAATAACCACCGTACTGACAGCACGCGGGACTCCCCGTACCCTGACAGGCATTCACAGGAGGTTTGGGCATGCAGGGAATTCTGCGATTCCTGCACAGCTACTGCGGGTGCAGCTGGACGGTGGTCACGAGCACTTGCTGCAATTCTTGACAAGACGATTGTGAATCTCAAGACCGCGCAAATTCTCATGGTTAGTTTGGGAAAGAGGAGTCACTGGATGGGATCAGCAATTGCTGCCCTTCCCTGCCCTCGCCGTCAAATGGGATCGTCTCAGGTCTGAGTGGATCTTGCCCAGGGTACCTCCTTGAAAGTAGCCTCATACTACACACCAAAAAAAGAGCAGTGTTTGGACATAAAAAAAATCTCAGAAGCTTTCTGGTAGGTGTTCAGTTTTAAATGTAATGACAATGGTGTATTTGGGAGGGACTTTTGTAGGAAAAGATACCTGGTTTGGCTTGGAAGGTTGGTGGAGTTTTTTTGTTTTGAACTTATAATATGCATTTACTTTATAATAAATAAATAAAGTATGTTTTTGGGGCGCTCCAATCTCTGCAACCTGAAGCACACACTTCTGTACAGTTCCCTTGAGCAGAAAGAGGAAAATTGTCTTTTTCTCTTCAAATCCTCTTCAAAGTGAGGACTGCTCACTCCAACCACTCGTTATGCACAGAAATGGTGCAGAACTTCCTGTACAGAAATGTCATCCCAAATGACAATCACAGAATACCACCAAGATATCTTAAGGGAGGAGATTGGACTACAATGCTGGGCACAATCCCAGAATTTCAGGAAAAGGGATTATTTTAGGACCAGAAATTCTTGCCTAAGTTTCTCATTGTATTTTCAGTATCATGATGCGAAACACCCTGCCTTTAAATCAGTCTAACTTTTAATTGAATCCAGGACTCAGCCTAGGAAGTACTCGCTACAGCTCTTGTGGCTAAGACCTTTGGTCCAGCTGCAGGAGTGGGAGAGGAGAGCACAATTGCTGCCTGTACCATGAGAAATGAGTTAAAACTTTTACGTTGTAGAAGAGCAGAAGTCCTCCTGGAGCAAAGCTTACAAGGGAGAAGGATGTTTTGATTCCTCTGAAGTGTCTGGTACTAAATTATTGGAGTACCTATAGATGAGGATCCCACTGTTATCACAAGTGCTACTCAAAAATTAATTGTATAAAGCTGCACGCAAAAAATGGTGCCTCATTTGTGAGCGTGTGGAAGATGTCATCTCCTGTTCTGTAAAAGTAGTGCAAAGAATGTCCTTCTGCCCACTTGAAATGTGACTACTTTGACTTTCATGAGTTCAGTTGAAGTCTAAGAGGTCCTAAAGTTCTACTGTTTTATAAAAATATCTTGGGAAATGTCATTGAACATATGACTGTGTGAGATTTCAGTTGGGATTCTTAGGAGTGCTTCTGCAGGGATACAGGTGAAAGACGTCTGCTCTCTATTTTAGCTGTAAATACAGGATTTTTGTTAACTGGATGCTTTTGACATCTAGTTCTTGTTCTTGAGTAAAGCTGTTTAAAGAAAAAATAAAAAGTGTTTCTTTTGATGGCATCCTTCAGTGAAGACTTGTGAGTGAAGAGATGAGGCCGGAATAGTGGATATTTCAACCCTGCTCGAAAGAGTGCGAGGTGAGAGCACTTGATAAGATGCTTCATGAATTCAGTACCTTTCTAGAGGGCAAAAAAAGTATTATCTGGATGAAGAAAGCAAGCAAGTACAACCAAAACAGTGGAATGGGAAACTGCTGTGGTCTGACTAAGCAGAACCACCTTTTGCCCGGTACTGCACCTTCCCAGGCTTGCTGAAATAACGCCCACGGTCTGTCCGCAACTGGCCAACCAGTTGGATCTTCTTAAATTCCTCATGACCAGCAACAGAAATTGTATTCTGCACATAGAGCTTAATGAACCGGTTCTCTTAACAACCTGACTGATATGGAGGATTGATGCAAGGGACAACAATGTATTCTGTTTGCCTTTTATTTCTTTCTAACATCTGTGACTTTGGTATTGAATATCCCACCAAATTGCTGCTACGCCAAAAGCTTTTGATTTGAACTATGGGAATCGATTTTAAACTGCCAGTAAATACAGAAATGATGGTCACGTTCTCCATTACCCATTAATCATTTATGTCAAAGTTACTAATTTGAACTCCAGCTTGTGTAAACATCTTGGATGCCTTAGCATTGAAGCCCTGTTGAGCTCCCCACTGACACTGCATTATTTACTGATACTGCCCTGTAGCCATTAAATCTGTCTGCAGCTCTCATTGCCGTCTGGATTTAATGCACTTCTTCCTGCCATGGGAGGGTTGTGCTGTATTCACAGGCTTTCCCTGTTTTCTGAAGGATGAAATTGTGATCATTTTAATTCCGGAGCGTAGCTCATTGCGATAAATACTGGACCAAAAAAGAAAGAAAGAAAAAAAAAAAATCGATGCAAGAAGGTAAACATTATCACGAGAAATGTGGCGTTGCCCTGGAATTTGCGCTAGCTTTTTTGAAACGCGCAGCTGCCTAAATAAAGAAGTGTCCTCATTGCAGGATTAACTGATCGGGTTCGCTGATGGATTTGTTGCTATAGTTCCTGCAAGAATTTGTCCTGGCATGGAGGCTTGGCAAAAAAAAAAATTTAAAAAAAAAAAAAAAAATTTTTTTTTATTTTTTTTTAAAAAGCTTTTCTGCACTGTGGAGTCCCTGTTGTGTGGGTTGGGGTGAGAGACATGAGCTGCGCTGGGGATCTGCCACGCTTTGCGTGCCACCGAGCCGGTTTCTGCGCCAGCCTACGTGGGAGCGACGTGGAAGCTCAGGCAGAGCGTGGGCAGAGGTGTCGCTGATCCGCCTTCGCGGGCGGCTTCTCCCGGCTCCCCAGCCAGCCCCGGGACCGAGTTTAGCCTGGGGGTGCTCTGCCTTGGAGCCCAATTCGCTTTCCTTTCTCACAGTTCAGCCTTGTAATGTTAATCCTAATTCAAGGGCTTTGGGAGAATGGAACTTTATTTTTAGAGGCATGAACTTGGGTGGCATTTTCAGAAGTGCTCGATACTGGGGGGAACTTGGCTGCCGCTGGAGACAGGGATAGTTCTGTCATTGATGTCGGAGGCAACTGAGTTAGGACGCTTCAGAAAACCTAATTCTTTCTTCTTTTTTTTTTTAGATTTTATTTTTCTTTATATACAATTTTTCAATTTCTGGGCTTTGTTGGAAATTCTTTATTCTGATGGAACAGGGCTATAATTTTTAGTGTAAATGGAAGTCCGTTGAACTAGAAACTAGCAAATCTGTGAGCACCCTCTCGTGGGGTCCTGATGTATTGCAGCATCTTCCATCCTGACACCCTGAATTTATCTTTTTCTATGCATTTAAGTATAAATTCCAGATTTTAATATATTAAATTAGAGAAGAGCTCTTGAAGCTTCAAAAAAAAAAAAAAAGCTTGAGGTTTCAAAATTCACAGAAGCCTATATCAGAGAATTAAAATATCATTCATACACAATACAGATTTAAAAGGTGTAGAATTGGTGTCAAATCTACATTAAAAACTTTACATTTTATCCTGTTTTGTATCAGGTTTTTATCTAGCATAATACCTTGTATTTTAGACAAAAGTGTTTAAACTGAAAATCAGTGGATAGCTTTTCTCTTTTAAAAAAGATATAGGTAATATGGAATAATTTATGCAACTTTGGAAACTGAGAATTTCATAGTTAGCATATGTTCTATTTATCCATTTTTTGTTAGTTGTGAGCATCTCAGACCAAGAAAAGAGTAATCATTTGCTGTTTGGGCTCTGCCGTAGTCCACTGTTCCAATAACAACATTACCTGCCCAAACCGATTCTGATAATCACGTACATCCCCAACGAAATGGCTTTGAACGAAGCTAACTGTACTACATTACCTTTTTAAGTCTTCATAAAAATAATTAGAAACTTGGAACAGCCGTTGCAATTTTTCTAGAGTGACTAATGTTTTCTGAGCTTTTAGGAAGCAAATTATCCCAAGGATTTGTTTCTGTAGGTAAATAATAGTTTTCTATGCCATTTCCTTGAGCATTAAGCATCCTTTTACCTTTGCTTATTCGTTTTAACAATGAGAGATGCTCTCACCGCAGAAGTATCTCCGTTAAGCTGCTCTCCAGAGCTCTTCCAGTTGGCTCCTTCAGCGCTTCGCAGGTTTGGGCCGTCGTTTTATCACCAGCTTGAGGCAAGAACCGTTCCTTCCCGCGTGCTTTGTGCGGAGCCAACTGGGTTGCTGTGATAGATACCAACAGGCGAGCGGAGGAATGTGTCAGCTGCCAGCTGGCCTCCGAGGTGCTCATCGCAACTGTTCTCGGGCTCTGCTGCCTGCCGAGGGTGCCAGCTCTCAGCCCACGCTCTTCTTCCTTCTTCTTCCCCTTCCCTAATGAGAGGGAACGGAGTCTGATTGCAGACCGGGAATTGGTGGGTGTAACTGGGAGAACTGGTTTCGATTGCAGGGTAATGTTAAGAAGGCAGGGATTTGCACGGCCTCTGGGTGACTGGTGTGTTAGCAGGGTATACGGCCCCGCTCTTTGAACATTCCTCGTGTTATTTTAAGTAATTTTTTTTACTTGTAAAAGCTTCCCCTCTGCCCACCTGCTTTAAGGCTAAATATCTAGGAATGGAGAGAAGTCCTTCTTCCACTTACCTTCCAAGTAAGTGAAATTTGGGGTTCGATTTGTTTTCTCAAAGCTCAACGTCCCACTTGCTATCTCTCCCTTTGTTGACACCCCTTGCTGGAGCAAAACCAGTCATCCTTCAGCAAAGGCGGATTGTTTCCTGAAATTACCAGCAGGTGCTATGGCATGTAACGTGCTGTGATTGCTCATGCAGTCTAAGTGAAGGATTTGAAGTTACATTATTACAGGTAAATGAGACGAATGAAATGATGCGCTGAAATTAATGTCTCAATCTGTGATTTCGTTTGTTCCAGAATGGCGTTCTTTCTGGAGGAGGTGATGACTTGCACCAAGCGTCTCCTGGAGGTGATATCTGGCTGGCTGCCTCGACACTTTTTCGGTGCAATCCTGGTTTCTCTCCCAGCTCTTGCAGTTTTTTCACACTTCACCTCTGATTTTGAAACAAATATACATGTAAGTTGTCGAACTCTGTTTCATAATCTGACGTTTTGGATCTAACAAAGCTTGTTGCTTGCCTGCCATCTTCCTTCACCTCCCTCATGCTTTACATCTGTTTGATACAAACCCCTTAGAGGGATAGGGCTTTTGTGTGTGATGAAATGCCTAGTGTGTTATGTAAATACAGTCACTTGCTTATTTGAAAACTCTCGTACGAAAGAGCAGAGGGATACCTATACATGCCTGCCTATATACTTTTTTTTTTTTTCTTAGACCAAACACTTCTGCAGGTGTTTATTCTAGATAATGCAAGTAGTGTGTCTCAGGCTTTTCATTGCATTCATTCTGGTTTTGATTCCGAGTTTGTTGTCAGAGATGCTGCGTATACTTAAAAACTTTGCGTGCACATTCGTGAATCTCAACAGTGAGAACAGTATCAGCCGTGGATGGTTTTTCTTTGCAGAGTCAGATGGAGAAACTCAAAGGAGAGAGCTCGCAGTACTTAGAGGCGAATACTCTGCAGGGGCTGCGGGAATGGTTAAAGGCATGAAACTGCTGGCTTCTGAGAAGGAATGGAAAGAAATTGGGTTATTTAGCCCAGCCACAGGACGGTCCACGGGGGCTTTGGTGTCTCCTTTAATAAAAACATTCAGAAGGGGGTACAAGGGGTTAAATAGTGAGGAGGGGCAAGAATAGATTAATTTAAAGGCCAGCTGTAGCATAAAATCAATGCTTAAAAATTGGTTGTGAATAAACCAGACTGGAACTGGAGATGAAAGTTTGTTTCTCTGCAAGTTTCTCTTAGGTAGCGCAGTGTATGATCCTTCTTTTCCAGGATCTTCAGGGAACTCTGTTTCACAAATCTCTTGCTATTGCAGGGCCCGGGGCGTAGGTAACAACCAGATCCTCTTCATTCTTCCTGTCGCAGTTTAGTATTGGGTGTTGGGAAGTGTTTGTTCCGTGGGAACGTGTGGACCAGACCTTTTTTGGTCCTTCCTGATCTAAACATGTATTGTTCCACGGTTATTACAGTCACAGAAAGAGGGTATTTGATGTGCTTTCACATCCCACATTTAAAACCATTCTGCAGTGTTACCTTTTGTGAATTTTAGTTAACTAGTTTTAAGCTGTACATTTTTTTTTTCAGTTGATGGTTTTCATCCCTCGTGACTACCAGTAAACTAATTGTAGGAATGTTTTCCTCATGCTGAATGGAGCTGAAAACCTTCAAATCTCTCAAATCTGTCTGCTGATTCTTATATCATCCTATTCATCACCATCCTTGATCATCTCTCCAAACGTTTAAAAATAACGTTGGAAGAACCATTTTATTAGTGTATTCTCGATACCTGTTCAGATCGGGTTGTTAACCTGGATGCCTCAGGCAGCAGCAGTGAGACGATGATGTTCGTCACCAAACTGGGAATGAACTTTGTTTTTTTTCCTCTTGCAGGTCCTCCAGAGTCGTGGGGTTGTTGGCTCACTCTCCAAGAGATGTCCCAACTCATCTTGTGCTCAGTGTTTCAACAGTCACGGAGCTCTAGGAAACGCAGCAAATCTATAGAGGGTCAGGTAAGTGTCATATTTTACTATGACATGGTTTTGCGAAGTTTTTTTTTTATTCGTACCATTTTATACCTTCCCTGGATATAAAATAATTAAAATCAAAATTAACAGAAATAGCAATAATAAAAAAAAAACTTTCCAAAGCCATGCATACATAGTAAAACGCAGCGCTTACTGACCCTCTATAGGCTGGCTTCATGCTGGGGCATCACTTGGAGTGAGAACCAGTGCTCTGCCACTTTAGGAGACCTGAAATGGGGGAAAAAAAAAGTAAGTTTAAATTACTGGTTTTTATGGACACTTCCGAAATTCCTTTTATCCATTTTTGAGTCATTTAAAAAACAACAACTGTGCTTGTGGTTTAAAAATGGTAAATTATGTAAGGTTTTTTTTCCATACACTGTGTCTACTTCTGAATCACATGCTTATTTGTTACGGTACAGTATTGCTAATCTGCAGTCTCTGCACTTCAGCTGTAAAGGAAATTTAAAATGAGAGAGAAAGGGAGAGAACGATCATTTGATACCATAAAACACAGTCTATAGCTACAACAGAACTCTGTAATGCAGTTGTGGAGCCTCTGTTTTACCTTGGATGGTCATGAATATTCTTGATAAAACCAAAATTTCTGCAGCAGCTTGAGAGTTTTGACTGCTGTAAAATTGTATCTCAGGGAAATGAAGGCATTTTGGGGAATATATCCATTCTACCCTTCCTTCTCTTTATCCAGTGAAGATGGAAAAGGAAACTTGTGGGTTTTTTGAGATAGGCCATTTGGAACAGAAAATCTGAAATTGTCCTTTGAAATTGGCACAAGGGGTGGTATTACCAAGTATCGCTTGACAATGACTGTTACCTGCCTTTTGTTATCAAAACAGATTTTTTTTTTTTTTTAAATTTGAATTCACCTGCTGCTGGGCACTACGATAATGTCCTCTAAAGATGTGCTGTTGGAGTAGACAGTGGGGCGAAGTTTCTGAGGGTGAATGCGTTCCACATTCTCAGTGCGGGGAAATTTTGACGTTCAGTTGAAAACAGACAGGGTCAAACCCCAGCAAGGAAGAGGAGGTTACCAGGAATGTTTGCTTTTTTTTTTTAATATTATTTTTATTTTTTAATAAGAGGAGGCACTGAGCTTTTTGCAAAGGTAAGCTGAAGGTTTTAAAAGTTACTGAAATAATGGTTGTGTAATGCAGTAATACAAAATTCCATTTAGGGAAAATTGTGACAAACTACCTGTGCTAAAAGCTTTTTTGCTTTTTGAAGGGAAGACTTACATCTTCAAGTGCTGTCTCCTGATACAGACACTGTGAGGGATTACTCTACTGTGCATATAATACAGACAAAATCAGATCCTTCTCTTTCATATCACAAATCCTTTAATTTACGCTGGCATTTATGTGCGGAAGGGCTCCGGTCAGCAAGAAGAAGCTAACTCGCGCTTTCTCTCTTTGTTGCAGTACACCATGTTTATGTGTTGCGCGATTCTGATCACCATTGTGCAGTACTGTAACTTCTGCCAGCTTAGCTCCTGGATGAGATCTCTGTTGGCAACCGTAGTAGGAGCAGTGCTTCTCATTCTGCTCTACGTCTCCTTGTGTCCAGACAGGTGAGCATCACGCCTTAGCACTCGTAGACCGTGGTTTGGATGAACACATTTGGTTTTCTTCACCACTGGAGTGAGGATCTAATGCATGGGATTTTAGTTTCTACCAGGATTTTCTCCAGCATCTCAAATGTAATAATTTTATTTGGGAAGAGTTTGGCTTTTTTTTTTTTTTTTTTTTTTTTTTTTGAAGGATTTCAGGATGATATCTGAGGGGCTCTTTCCTGTAATTCATTTTGAAATGACACTCTGTCCCCAAGTGATGTGTTTCTAGGGTACACTTATCAGACCCATAGAATTGCCTTTCACCATGTGTTTGAAAGTCTATTTTATTAAGAAATTTCTGAGGCATTTGGTGGTGCCAGAGAGCCCAGTTGTTCCCCCACACTGCTCTGGATTTATTTCTGCCCTTAGGAACCCTGGATCTTTCTTTCACCTCCACCACAGTTTCTGCTGTGGAAGGCAGGCACTTAGGTTTAATAGGATTCTAAAACCCTCTTTCCTTTCTCACTTTCCGGCTTTTTCAGAGGACGCTGCAAGACAGTAACCAGAGGAGTCAAGTTAATGCAGTTTCTGTGCAGTAACCTTAAGGCTTTTCAGTTTTTCCTTCGATAAGCAATTTTCCCCACAGGAGAACTGGTTTGCGGTATTCTCCTATTTTCTTTCCAAGAGTATCAAAGGATTCCTTCCAGCCATCCATTCCTACTGTCAAATTTTATAATCATCTTGCACTTCTCCGTGGCTTAAGAAACCCCCAGCCTTTGGCACTCTTACCATAGTGTGGACATCAAAAAACCCCAAACAAACCAAAAAGAGTTTGCGGATACATGTTTGGTGTGAGTATTTAGCTTTCAGTCCCCTCTTCAAGTATCTTCAGTGGTGTCTTTTTAATCTTGTTCTAAGTTATATAAAAAAAGGGAGAATAAAAGTCACTCTTCAACACCTGTTCACATCTGTAATTTGGAAGTAGCTGTAGGGGTCATAGGAGGAACGTCTTTCCCTGGGGAAAAAAGTAACTTGGAACTGGAGTCAGTTGACAAACGGTTTTTAGATCATATTAAACTCAAGAAAAATCCCGGTCTTGTGTCTCTGCAGAGCACTCAGGCAAGGAGAGCAGGACAGTTCTGTCTAGAGTCAGCGGAGGGACATAGCGTTTAGTTGCTGGATGCACCTCCCCTTCTTCATCTTTGATTTGTCCCCTTGATTTTAGCTGTCCAGCTTACCTAATGTCGTCTCTCCTCCAGCACACTAAGTGACCCTCTCCCAGTAAGAAAGCTGATTTTTTCCCTTATAACACTGGCACTCGCTATCCAACCACCAGCTTTGCTGAGAAGTTAGCCACCGGGTTGGTTTCTGAGGGAATTTAGTGAAGAACAAACCCCTGATGCCATTTCTTGCCTCCCTGGCTACTTTTCCATAACTTCCCCCCCAAGCAGGGGTTCTTGCATTCAACTACATGCATACTAGCCTGGCATACCTAGGTGCTGGTTCACGGCAGAACCTTTTAAAATAGGGGAATACGGTGTGTTGGTTGTGCTGAAAGTCTTCATACGAGGGCAGGCAATCAAGGCAAAGCATGAAAAAGGAATCATCGCGACTGACTTGCGTGATTGTCGGAACAGATCTCTGTGCCTCCGTGTCAAAGGCGTTTTGTCGCAGAAGAGAATCAGAGGGTTGGTGCCATAATTGTAACTCCTAATTCTTATTCAAAGGCAAAACGTTAGAACAAATTGTATGTGTGATTACTAAATCAACTTGTGTTGTACAGAAAGAGGGACACAACACTTGGGATTTTCCCTGCATTTCGACTTTGTTAAAGGACTGGGAAAGGCTGTTCCCAAGCAGAGAGGTGGAGACCTTGCTGCTGTATCAGTTCATTATCTTAAGAAATTTTGCTAACGATAACATCTTTTTGCCTGTGGTTCGAATAGCATTTACATGGGTGAAGTACAGAAATCACGGAATATGTCGTTGTTTCATCTTTTAAAAATAAATATTTAAAGTAATACAGAGCTGTTCTACTGCAGGTCTGAAAAAGTGCTTTGTAGAATTGATCATGAACAAAAATAATACAGGTTGAATTAGTGATACCCATCACTTTTGTTTCTTAATAACTTTTTTGTTCCTCTCATCATTAGTGCAGATAATTATATTTTTTTTTGTCACAGTGGTAATTGCAGCTTTGTATGCATCACAGGAAAATCCATTCTGCAGATTTTTTTACTCCTTTTTCCAAAAGTAACTAAGCCTGAGAGTTGAAATACTTGTTTGCAGCAGAGAATTTGTCATGCAAGTAAACACAAAAATTGCTTAACTACTTATTTTCAGTAATAGCATTTTAAAAAATAGACTATATTTGTTCAGTGTTGGTTTTGTTTTGGGAGGGTGTGGGGTTTTGGTTTTTTGGGGTTTTTTTAGGTGTGTTGTTTGTGGGTTTTTTTAAAATCTTTGTATTGTGTGGTCAGGTAAGTTGAAAGCATAACTGGGTTTTAGAGCTCCGAAATTACTTTTCCATGTTTCCAAGGTAAGATTGGATTGTTTAACAATTCCTTGTTCTCGGTATCATGTTGAGCGCATTATCATCGGTTACCCTTGAGAGGTGTTTGCATCTCTGTGTCTGGCTGCGGTTGCTTCTTCCAAGCAAAAAGTGCAGATAAGTCACGTTCAAACAAAATTTGTCTGAAGCTGATCAAGCGTGCAATGCAATTATTGGTCCTACGGTCTACATAATAGAAAAGTTTAAAATGCTAACTGAAATTCTGGCAGAATGCTTTAACTTACCTTCTGATATCAATGCTTTTTTTTTTTTTTTAATTTCAGCTCTGTGGAAACTTCTCATCTAGATTTGGCACAGAACTTTAGGTAAGCTTTATATAAAATTACCCTCTTTATGTTTAGGGATAGAAACAGTTTCAGTCAGTAATATGTAGCAAAACTTTGCATCCACAGCAATACACTTAGGAATTCAACAAATTGGTTCAGCAAGTTGTATTTAAGCTCCTCGTGTCCATAATTTCCTTTACAGAGGACTTAGGTATGACCAAAAGTCATCAGAGAGCTGATGGTGCAGTCAGAGTTGTGTCATGCTATTTTCTTTTTAAATCTGATTTCTAAGAAAGAGAACTATGGAAGAGTTACATAAAATAGCATCTGGTTTTCTAGTAGTAGTAGTAGTTTTTCAAGCATTATCTGTACATCACGAGCTATTTATTTGATTTCCTTGGTTGATTTGCACCCTTCAGAAGTGTTCTGAGTTGGATGCTACCCACAGGTGGCCAGGTCAGAATTCCCTGCCGTACAGGAACTTCAGCTGAAAAAGCTGGCTGGGAAATCGGCTGCCTTCACGGGAACGGAGGGATGCTGGCGATGACAGTCTGGGGGCTGTCTGCCGTCCTGAGCTCGCTTAGGCAGAATAGGAAGTCATGTCACGGAGAGAAAAGGACTTTTAAACAGGGTTTTAAATAAACAAACAAAAATCTTTTCTTGGGTTATTAATAACCCCTTATAAATCAACATGTTAAAGAGTCACTCTAATTATTTCAGTGCTGAATTTCTCAGGGGTTTATTGCAAGCTTTGCAATACCATTTTTAAAGTGTTTTTACTGGTCCTTAGTATTAGAAAAGTATGTGTTTGCTAATTGCAAGTTTGAGGGCAATACCGGCGCAATAGTGTACTGGATTGAACCAATGACCCTGTGAATATGTGACTCAGTAATTCATCTGAAGTGTGTGTCCAGGAGGATCCTGCTTTTACTGGGAGTATGTATCAGAACAAAATGACTTGTTAGAAATATCACCTACAGAAATGGTATGGTACAGAGAGAGAGAGTAACTATGTTTGCAGGTTACATATTTACTGACCAAGAAGTTACCACTTTCTAAAGTGATTTTTTTTTACATGGATTTTCCTTTTTGTATGGCAAATATCTATGTAGAAATATTCCTATTTGTATTCATGAAAGATAACTTCATTTTCATAACTGAATTCCATTTCACCAAAGCCAGAATGGAAAGTTAAAGCCAAAAGAACAGAGGTGGCTTGATTTTTTTATGTAATATTTTTTTGTAAGCTAAAACACCGAGGGGAACTTGCTCGAAAAGGCAATGTACAAAAAAATGAAAGCGTGGTGATCGCTGAAAGTAGTGCCTTAGGATTACCATGAGATTGGATCATTAGTGGTTTACTGTTAGTTTGTGAAATCACCGAACCTTTTGTTCTGCCCAGAATTACAAATATCTTGCCCAGTGCTGACAACAGCTTAGCAGGTTCCTGACCAGCTGCTAATCACTAATAAATAATTCATTCTGCCTTAAATAATTGACAACCCAGTCTTCTGTTCAGCGACTGTTTCTGTATCATCATCATTTATTAGAAATCTGTCAAAAAATAGCTATCAAGCGTTGTTTGCATGCAAATATTTTTCTTCTGGAAAGGTAGCATGTAACTTCTAACTCACGACAAATAAAGGTAAAAGTGGGTAAGAAACCAAACCGTGCAGAAGATGTTATCACAAACAGGCTTTGCAAATCCTGGCTTGTGATTTAAATACCAAATGAGGCAGTCACCAAAATATCTGGCTCCTTAAACATTTCTAAACTTCATTTTAAACTTTTTATTAGGAGATGTAGCAGTCTGTCATTCCTTCAGTTGGGGAAAAAAAAAAAAGCACGCACACACATCTATTGTGCATGTGTTAATACAACGTAGTGCTGCCCTTTCTGCACGGCGGCAGCAGCGTTGTCAAGTTGGTGGGTCTCTGTCTCCGTTCCAGTGCAGGGACTGTATCAGTCCAGCGTGATCACCATTAACAATCCAGTGCTGATCTGAAGCTGCCCAAAGTTGTAAATTAATACAATTCTTCCAAGTGCCGGCAGTTAAGAGAGAGAACGGGGAGTTAATCCTATTCTGTTTCTACCATTAATTCACAACAGAGTTTGGCTTCTCTTTTCAGGGCTCTTTTCAGGTGCATTATTGTATATCACAGTTCTAGAGTTCTGTGCAAACAGTATTTCCCCTTGCTCCAGGTGATGGACCAACAAAAAAGGATCCTCACAAACCTTTTTGCTGGTCCTTTCTCACTGAAATCAATAAATAAATAAGGTTCTTTGCTCATCCCAGTCAGCACAAGAGATTTTCTTGTGTTTTAAGACGGCCAAACAAACTTTTTACTTGCATGCCTTTAATTAGGTTATTCCCTTTTCTTGATCAAGAATTGAGGTAATTACTAATGTTGCATGGGAAGAGAGGTACTAGTAATGTCATGAAGTCTTAGCACAAAGTCCATTTCTGGACTGTCCATGCTATGCTCGATAAATCAAAAGATGGAATTTGCCTTGTTTTCCAGCCAGACCAGTTCTTCAACCCAAAAGAGATACTACCATAAACTTTGTCTTTTGAGGAAGAAATATTTCTCCTTTTCATTCATTTCTTATCTCAGAGCAGGTAGGGTGTATCATTTTCCAGTTCACGACACCTCGGGCCAGAACGGTGATAGGCCACTTGAGGTGGAAAACTAAAATTTCTTGATGATAGGGATTTTTTTTTTTAATGCATCCACTATACATTCTTCATCGAAAGCAGCTGTTTGATTTCCCCTTTCCGTACTGTTCCGCCATTGCATTCTTTTTTAAGATTTAGGAGGCATGCATCCTCTTTAAATATAGCAAGATATCCAAATCCAAACATAGGTTACTGGCTGAGAAGCAAAATGGCTTTCCAAAAATCTTTATAAGTAGAAAGCCATTATCTTTATGATTTGTGATCAAGCCAAAGGAGATTCTATCTCCGGAGCTCTCACTTGTTCCATATTCAACACACAGCCTGGATGAAGATGCCAAGTTAATAGTTAGTCGTCTGTGCCAGGAAGCACTTCACCAGTTTGAGTTAAAGGAACATTGTCGGCTTAAGATTTCAATTTGAATGATTTTTTTAAATGAGTTTTCTGCTGTAACACCTCATAAAAAGTAGAGCTTAAAAAGATTTGGGGGGGGTGTGATCCTTCCTGTTATAGGTGTGGGGGGGTTTTTCCATTCTTTTCTTTCTAAAGGGTAGTTTCAGGTCATCTTTGCTAATTGAATGCGTAAGATGACTTCTAGTCCTGTAGGTACTGTAACCTGGTCGCTTCAAAGTCCAGAAATTTGATTTCCAAATGAGTGACATGTAATTGCTCCCTTCTTCAGGCTGGCATCGTGGCTTTTTGTACTAACGCTTGTAGCAGTCGCATCGTGATCGAAAATGCCTGCTCTGGAAAAGATACTGCACCTTCTTTTCTGAGATACTAACCCATTACCTTATTAATGAAATCAGGTCAGCTTACAAGTGAGTCACTCATTTCACAAGCAGATCTCTTAAGGTTGTACACCCACGTGCGAAACAAGGTCAGGCCAGCGCTCGAGGAGATGACGGAGTTCACAGATGCAAGTACTTCAGGAGCGGTGAACGAGAGGCAGTGGTTTCTTCTTAAAAGGCAGATCTTGCGTTCAACACGAGCCACTTTTTGTAACGGTAAAATTGGTGGCGCTTGCCTAATTCATTTAAGAGGAATTAAAGTACTTTGAGTATTTCGTGCAATAAACTGTAAATAAAAAGCCTTTAATGACTTAAATCCCTGTGGCAGGGATGTTTGATGTTAGAGCAGATTATCTGGATCAAACTCGTACTCTCGAAGGAGTAACGTCATTGCTCAGATCTCTTCCCACAAGATTCAGAAAATAAAGAACTGTCCTGAAGACAACCTGAATCGTGCTCCTTAGCCAAGATTCATCCCTCACCTTCTCCAGACTTATTTATTCTCTCAAGATCTTTTCTCTTACATATCCTCCCCTCATTTTGTTTTATAAGCCCGTTAAACTGGGAGGATATTCTGCCACCTGCAACAGAGGTAGCGAGGATTGTGTTTCAGGAATTGTTACCATTCTCGTCATTAATAACTTAGCCTTTGTCTTGGTCTCTGACTTGTCTTTCTGGGAGAAAATGAATAGGTTCATAACAGAGCTTCTGTTGAGAAAAGTGGTGGTAAGTGAGAAAGGAAGGAGTCTGAATACAGCAACACACCAGCAATTATGGGAACCTGATTGTAGGCACCTATTCTGTGAGTTGGGAGTAATCGCCTCCTTTCATTCTTCCCTTGTGGTTTTTTTTAATATCAAACCAATAAAATGGATATACCTTCACTTCTCCTGGGAGAAGCATATTTACGGTTGAAAACAAAAGGTGTGATTTCCAACGTAATAGGCGGTCTTAGCTTTAACCTGAAATTCAAGCTATAAGCTCTCTAAATATTTTACTTACGGGAAACTTTATCTCCTATAGGCTTACTGTGATAAGGGCTGATAGAAACAAAGACCATAGCATGTGCAAATGTTTTCAGAGATTGTGCACATTCATCTGTTTCACACTGTGCTATGTTTTTGCTTCACCATGCTTTTATGTCAATCAAATATTGAAGAATGAATATTCAGAAAAAGAAACTGGGTGTGTAATACTGCTCAAGTGCTAAAACATCCACCTCAGTGTCAGAAGTGGAAGCATGTCCCCCATGGATGTAAAGAAACAAACTGAACTTGGAAATACAGAAACAAATTTAGTCTTCCCTCCTTGAGCTCTTTGCTACAGTTGTGCTTTGAGTTTTCATCTCTTCTGCCAACGTACCTGCATAAGAGAAATACAGACAGACACTGAGGTACGGGTTGCCTTTCTGTTTTTAAGGAGAAAGGTTGATGCGATGCTTTCCCTTATCAAACCATCTCTTCACTTGAAAAACTTCAGTGCGTGTCTGCTCATATCAAATCTTAAGCTTTGGCATAATTTTACAGAAAAAACTTGCGGTTAAGTGACTCCAGGAATCACTGTGTGCCAATCTGTCTGGGTCCAGACTCAGTTTCTAGGATTGCATAGGTGGTGCCTTCTCAGATGAAGTTGGTGCCTTTGCATCTCTCCAGAAAGCTGAGGTCGTAGACTGCAGATGTCTCCCCGTTAAGGGCGGTTTGGCACTGGAAGCATCTTCCATCGGTGCTTCATAATCTGCACAGGCAGTTGACGAATTGTCAAAAGGATTTGAAATACTACTCTCAATCTATGTGAGACATGACTTTTTTCTTTTTTTTTTTTTTAATCTTGGCACTTTGACAAACTTTCTGTCTCCACCATTAAAAGCTTCAGTGGTTATAATGTACAACAGACATCAACCCAGGGCTCCATATTCTCTGCTTTCCTGCAGGAGACATGCAAGTTCTCCATGAAGTGTCTTGTACAGGGTTATCTTCTTCCAACACCTTCGTGTGTTAACATTCAAGGCCCACTGCAGAGGTTACTGGTCTCTGATGAGGAGGCAAGGGAGAAGCACGAGGAATGTATAAAGCAGTGTTTTCGAATATTGGAGGCAATACAAAAAAAAGATAAATTCCACAAAACTTACACACATCCTGTGCAGATATACATGTGCATCCATATATCTAAACATACACGCAGGCATTATTAAACATTTTTATATATGTATTTACATGTCGTGCTTTTAGTTATATATTTAGATATAACGAGAACTGTTTCCTTGGTGAAGTCCTTGAAATAGGACTACTTAAAATAGGTAAAGGCTGGGCAATTTCTGTGCTGCTGAACCTTCTGATAGCCCTTTAAGGAAGTACTCTGTGAGTTTAAGAATGA
The DNA here is from genome assembly GCA_013400195.1 of Aramus guarauna. Classification (NCBI taxonomy): domain Eukaryota; kingdom Metazoa; phylum Chordata; class Aves; order Gruiformes; family Aramidae; genus Aramus; species Aramus guarauna. Next base: position 369,382 of record VXBL01001181.1, on the reverse strand, counting down.
AATTAATTCTTCAGCATGCTTAGCAGCAGATAAAGTTATCGAAGACTATTTTATAGGTTAGTATAACGTACGCTTCCTACACTTTTTTCTAGAACAGGTTTTCTAACTACAGAGCAGAAACGGCAGTGCCCTGACTCTCTGTTTTTGAATGTACCTTTCGTGGTTTTCCCTTTCTTCTTCTTCCAGCTCCAGAAGAAGTCCGTGCAACAGTTCGGTGCCAAATGACACGAAGAGGCCAGCAGACCTGATCGGTCAGGAAGTGATTTTGGTTTCCTTCCTTCTACTCCTCCTGGTCTGGTTTCTGAATCGAGAGTTTGAGGTCAGTTACCGCCTCCACTACCATGGAGACGTGGAGGCCGATCTTCACCGCACCAAAATTCAGAGCATGAGGGATCAAGCTGACTGGTTGCTGAGGAATATTATTCCCTACCACGTGGCCGAGCAGTTGAAGGTTTCCCAGAGCTATTCCAAAAACCACGACAGCGGTGGAGTGATCTTTGCGAGTATTGTGAACTTCAGCGAGTTCTATGAAGAGAACTACGAAGGAGGCAAAGAGTGCTACCGAGTCCTGAATGAATTGATTGGGGATTTTGATGAGCTGCTGAGCAAACCACATTACAGCAGCATTGAGAAAATCAAAACAATTGGGGCAACCTACATGGCCGCTTCAGGACTGAACACCTCGCAGTGTCAGGACAACAACCATCCCCACGGACATTTGCAAACCCTTTTTGAATTTGCCAAAGAAATGATGCGAGTGGTGGATGACTTCAACAACAACATGCTGTGGTTTAATTTTAAACTTAGGATTGGCTTTAACCACGGCCCCCTCACCGCTGGGGTCATCGGCACTACCAAGTTGTTGTACGACATTTGGGGTGACACTGTGAACATTGCTAGCAGAATGGACACCACTGGCGTCGAGTGTCGTATACAGGTGAGTGAGGAGAGCTACCGCATCCTAAACAAGATGGGGTATGACTTTGACTATAGGGGGACGGTCAATGTGAAGGGGAAAGGTCAGATGAAGACCTACCTTTACCCAAAATGCATGGACAATGGGATCGTGCCACATCACCAGTTGTCCATATCTCCAGACATTCGGGTTCAAGTGGATGGCAGCATTGGGCGATCTCCGACGGATGAGATCGCCAACCTGGTGCCTTCTGTACAGAATTCTGATAAGATAGCCCACGGCACGGATAACTCGGAAACCAAGGACATCCTTCCTTCCACCAAGAAGCTCCAGAAAGACGTGGTGAGGGCAGAGGAGAGGTGCAGGTTTGCCAAAGCCGCGGAGAAGACTGACTGTGAGGAAGCGGGAGCTGAGGAGGTCAATGAACTGACAAAGCTAAATATCTCTAAGAGTGTATGATGCACTGTCGGAGTTGCATGAAGTGCTCTGTCAATAGAAACACAAAGACATTTGCAATTGGCAGTTTTCTTTTTCAAGAGAGACCTTCTCAACACCTGGGTTGTACGTTTGTTTTCATTTCAGCGCCTGATGCTGTGTGGATCACAGCTCTTCAGGGCTTGTTTTCATCCATCTCTCTCCTCCGTGCCCCAAATCACATCCCAAGCTCCCCAGCTCCCTGTGCAACCATCTTACAGCTGAGTAGAGGATATTAAGTGCCTTCAGATATACTCCATTGGACTCCCTGTCAAGGTACAGAGGCCCCAAGTGAAATCATAGCTTTGGGTATTTATCTAATTTTAAAGAAAAGAAAAGCTGTGGTTATATCATTTTTATTGTTGTTTCTCACAAAACACTTTTTTTGGCTAATGCAACTCCTTGGGTTTTTTATATCTCTCTGAACAATGTTTTACTGTTATCAGACCTTTTGTATGTAAACACACGAGACAAATGTGCATGTATCTACCATATGAGACTGACATAAAGTGCCAGTAACGTACCACAAAAGAGTGTCTTGGCGAGGGGGTGACACAATTTGACTTCGTGTTGGGCTGGAGGAGGAGTTCTGCAGTGGCTCGACATTTAGTTAGAGTAGGCTGAACAACCGCTGTAGTTTTATTCTCCTTTTACCGATGCTTTGTTCAACCTTAATGTGCCGTTGTGTGCTTTGGATACACTTCTTTTCCATATAGCCAATGAGTTACTGATCTGTGGGAATGGAATAAGGGTTCGGACTTCACCAGCTCTCAGGACAGGTTTCCAGAAGCAGATGAGTGACGGCGAGAGTGTTACAATTCAGGTCTTAACAAGTCTAAAGCAGTTTCGTGTTAATCCGTACCCTAGCTGAATTTGCGAAGGTAGGTGAAGTTGGTATCCCTAAGCTGGTCTGATTTGAGAGAGAGAGAGAGAGAGAGAGAGAAAAGCGAAATAAATGTTTGGGGAATGCCGTTTATTTATTTATTTATTTAAGTCCTGTTTTTTATTTTGTTTGGAGGTTTTTGTGTGCGTGTGCGGAAGGGATCAGGAGAGATGAATTATTAATTGGGTTAAGAAGAGTAATAAGATGGTGTTTCAGCCTCTTTGAACTACCAACCACTGTGAGGATGTTACCTAGGCAATATTTGTTTAAAAGCTGGTGAAACTTCCGAAGCCACCAAACGCAGTTGAGTACCCCAGCTTTCCCTCTGTACTGAATCAATGGTGCTGCACAATATTTTTCAGGATTTCCCCCCTCCGCCCCCCTACACTGTGCTTTTGCAGCAGGGGATAGAACAGCGCGCTCCCTGCGTGCCGCTGAAAGCAGGAATAGGGAAAAGAGTCCTTTCTAGGGAGCTGAGAAGCACAATAATTTCCCGGTCCTGCAGATGAGACTCTGCGGGTCCCTGGGACCGGAGACCTGCGGGAGCACAGGAACTTGCTTGCACAGAGGGAACTGCAGGATGGGGCCTTAAGACTACACCAGTTTGCCCTCGGCATGCTTCCATCACCTCCTTCGCTTATGTTTGATGCCCTGCTTTGGGTAATATTAATTATTCAGCTATTCCAGTTCAGCTAACTCCTTGCAACACCAAATAAAATGAAAGAATTTTTACGTCCGAAATAAGTTCGTTAGCCAGGGAAGAGCTGGTGAAACGCGATGCTGTGCTTTCTGCGTATTGGTGTGGGTTTTAATTCTTTCTTTCCATCTGAACTCAAGTCACATTATATTGATACTTCTTTTTTATTCCCTATGTGATTTTTGGAGTTTGAGTAATAAATATATACATTGTAAAGTTCCTATTCAGCTATTTGAGGTCCATCTACCCTCCGCGGCCAGCACAGAGCCCCTTGAAGCCTTTGGCAAATGCAAATGTGCGAGATTTCCAGTCTCAGTTCAATAAGACTCTGCACACTGTTCTCGCAAAAGCTGCTGTTTATGCACCTCTAGATTGTCTTTGATATGAAAACTATTTAAAATTAATCTTACTTGCTTGATCTGCCAGCACACACAAAAAAAATAGGGGATACTTGTCCCCGTACCCTTGTGTCACAGATAAAAACATAAAGTTTTTATTAGTGCACAGTTCTACAGCAGCCTTCCTTCTCCATCGGTTAAAACTAGCCCCGTTCCGCCCCCTCCCCGTAGTGGGTTGCACTTCCAACTTTCAGGTAGTATAACTCTGCAAATACCTCTTGCATCCGAAGAATGTATTCTTGAAACCAGTTTTAGGGTTCTCGTTTCAGTTAAGCATGTGTCAGTATTTTCTTTTCTTACAATAGAGGTGTTAACGTGTCCGGAATTGTTTACATGCCTTCTAGTGTTATATTAGCGTCTCAGAGTCATTCAAACCTTTCTCCCTTTCGCTTCTTTCTCCCAATTTTATAGATGACTCTATCCAGTATCTCTGTCTCCTTGATCAGCAGTTGGCAAAGCCAGAGTTCAGTCGAGATGTGCCGGCTTCTCTCTCGCGTGAGACACTGCACAATAACCAAACCCCCACCAGCAAGAGAGGTTTGCACCCTATGATTAAACCTGAAAAGAAGGTGCTGAAGCAGGGCCCCGGACCCACAGCGCCTGCCTTCTTACTATCCAAGCAATGCGCTGCAGAATACAAAAGCCTGTGAAGTAGATAATGTTCCCGTGCTGTTGTGGTGTGGTGCTGCAGGAGCATTGCTGGCTTTCTGGTAACGTTAGAATATCCTCTTTTTTTGTTGCCACTAAGCAAATAAAATGCCCGAGGACAGAAGTGTTAGCGGACTCTGAAATCGAGGGCTGTTGTCTGCTCCGGGAACTGCCGGCGACGTTACTCTGCTTTAACTCTGAAGCTGGGAAAAGAGTCGTAAGAAGTCGAGTAACTCGCGGTACCGCTGTTTGCTTATTGCCACCAGAACGGCAGCGAGCGCGCGACAACCGAGACTGGTCTTCTTCCCGAAGTTTTAAATCTTCTCTTTAGCGCAGCGTAGAAACGAAATCGAGAAGCTAAGCTCTCGGTTCGGTTTTGGATAGTGAGATTTTCCCCGGCACAAGGAGCAAGGAGACGCCTATTTTCTATCGTAAAACGGTGGGAGCCGAACCTTTGCGCCTTCCCTTTACGCCTTTGAAAAAATGTGCCGATATTTGCAAAAAATTACTCTGGGGGCGTTTTTAATGGCATCGTGCGGTTCTGCGTTCCTCTCTGCAGCCGTGACACGTGTGCGCTTGCAGGAGGCCTCGATCAAAGTTCGCTTCATTAAAATACCTTTTGTGCTTGTTCTGTTAGTGCCAGCGCAATTCGAACGCGGTGTAAAAGTTGAGGGCTTTGGCCAGGTGCTGGGAAGTGTATTCTGCAAGAATAGTCGGTGCGTTGCCGCGTTTCCTATCCTTAGGGTGGTTTAATGGTGATAATTGAAAAATTATCCAGAGGAGAGGAGGGAGGGGAAAGATTGCTGAATATTTGCTAGCCCCATGTCACCTTCTGCCGCAGATCACTTGCGGGAGCTGCTCCAGAGCGTAATGAGGAATATGCTGAATATTTTCTGCAGTGTCGTCTTAATCTGCTGCTAACACACAAAAATGCTTATTTTTCTCCCAGCTACTTCTCTGAGACAGATTTCTCATTTGAAAACAAGTAAATGGCATTCCCGTTGATTTCCTTCTGGCATTTATGATTTTGAGAAGAACAGATTTTGCCTGTTATTTCCCAAGATTTGGGGCCGTTCCCCTTTGCTGGAGGTAACGCAAGAGCCGCGAGCAGGGCGGGATGGGGACGGTGCCTGACTGTCCTCATCCAAAGCGCAGGAGGATTTCAATGTGACAAAAGGAGGAGAGGGGAGAGGATGGACTCCCCAAGGGCTTAAAAAAAAAAAAAAAAAGTATTTGGATACTCTTACTTCAGGGCTAAAACACAGAAAGGAGGCGCCCAGAGCAAAAATGAAAGGAGCTATAAACCAAACACTGTACTCATACCAGCTTTTAGCTAAAGAAGAGCTTATTCTTGATTAAAGAGCCAAGCTTTTAGGGTATCTAGCATTTTAAAATGGCTAACTCTTAACCCATTTCTAAAACTTTTAATTCTGAATACAACAAAAACAAAAAAAAAAAAAGTTGCCAGGGAGCAACGTTAATTCCTGTCTTTATTTTGCAACATCCCAAGAGGCCGAGCGCGCCTGAGGATGGACAGAACGCGATCAGCTATTTAACTCTGCACCTTGGGGGGTTGTTGCCCGGTTTAATGTCTGTTTTCTCCCTTCTTCCCTGCTGCAGCCTGTGTTTGCTGGGTCTGGATGGGACGCTGTCCCCGCTCCTCACCTTTGCTAAACCGCGTCTTCCTCGCTGCACAGATCTCCTTTGGTATCTCGGTCCATTTGTCTGGTCAGAGCTGCAGCTTTCTCCTTCTGCTGCTCTTAAGCTGCTTGACAGAAGATAGAGAAGAGCAGCAGGCGCATCCCAGCAGTTAATTTTAAGAATTCTGTGAAAAAATACATTTTTCATCGAACTAGAAGTGTGTGTGTGGGGGGGGGAAGTGTTATTTCCCTGAGTTTTAGCAAGCGTGCAAAAGCAGAAATAAAATCCGGTGTGTGCTGTCAGTGTTGGGATTCACTGAAGCAGCGTTCCTTCAAGTCCTGTTTTAGTTAAATATTACAAAACTGCTAAAAGTGCAGTAATTATTTATTGATGTGACTTTCCCAGATGCTGAAGATGTCGCGGGGGTGGTTTGACTGTAAATACAGAATGATTTTCATGTGGAAAGAGAAACCGTCGAGGTAGAGGTGCAGGGATCCCCCAGGCAGCTGCGAAAACCCAGTCGGGGTCTCGGAGCAATCCTGAGACTTGGCTCACTGCATGTGGAACAGGAATTTGGGCAGGAAAGTCATTTATTCCAACACAGGGTTGTTTTTTTTTTTTTCCTTTCCAGTTCTCTCTGCGGGCTGTAGCAGTCCTTGTTTTGATTTCTAGAGGAGCAACGTTTAAGGGGAAAAACCTGAACTACTGTTCGTTGTTGCTGAGAATATCCTCCGCTGCCAGTAGCGGCGGGATTCTGCAAAGTCCTGTAAAAAAGTTGGAATTTATAACCATTACACGCGAATTCTGGCAGACGCTGGAGTTGTCCAGGTTTTAGTTTGAGTGTTCTGATGGTCTGAGGATTTTTCGGTGGATAGCTGTGAAATCGTGGGCCATTTTCTGCCAAAAGATACCAAAAAATGTAAAGGAAACTGGAGAAGTGGGTGACCACGGCGTGCAGAAATGCGTAGGATACAGCGCAACGATGGGGGTTTGGCTCGCCGTGCAAACGTACGCGGCGCGGGAGATGCTCTGTGCGATGATGTGTGTTTCCAGGTCTGAAATCGGGGAGAAAAGGAGAAGGTGAATGTGAACGAAGGCGTCGGGTTCATCTTTAATTTCCAGGGGCGATGCCTTTGCCAGGTGCTGCCAGGGAAGGTTTTGTGGGCGCGAAGCAGAGCCCTGGCTCCCCAGCAGGCTGAGCGAGGCAGGTTTTCTCTGGTGGGAACAGGGAGCCTTCAAATGGGCTCATTTTTTTTCAAAATCTGCTTTAATGTCACCCTCTGAACTCTGTCCGGAGTGATGGGGAGTTTTGACAGTGAAAATCAGACGGGGATTTGTCTTTGTCTTAGTAGAGTTCATTTAAAATCAAACATCGGGCTCTGAAGAGGTTCAAGTAGCGAATAAAATAGGGGTGAAATATATTTTGTCCTAACAGCGGGTCAGTTCGTGTGATGCCCTGGTGAGGAGTTTTGAGGTGCTCGATAGACAACTCCCTAAAGCTCTGGTAGAAAGAAAATAATGCAAGTTTTCGGTATAAAATGTTTTTCAAGTCTATCATCCAGCTATGCTTCTGTTTTCAACCCGGAGTAGTGGCTGGGCTGTACGACGTGTTTGCTACTTACCTTCGAGAGTCAACATTAGCTTTTGAGAAAGATTATTCTGGAAAAAATCGATCAGAAGAAGATATTTAAAGCTTTTTCTTTTCTTAGTCCCTTAGTGTAGCTGCTAAACCGAGCCGCCCAGCCCGATGCAATACATCGGCCGCTCCAGATGCGATGCAATACATTTAACATATTTTTTAGCAGCTGTGTACACGCGTGTCTCCAAGTCGGAAATCGGCGTCGTTCCCGTTTTACGCTTCTGGAGAGGCCCTGAGGCTGCTGTGTCGGCTTCTCGTGTCTTAGCCTTTACGTGGTTTGTTCTGTTCTCTCCCTGTTTTCTGGCTGGCTGTAACAACACGTATTTTAATCTCCGGAAGCTGGAGCGTTCACTGAAGCTGAAGAACTGCAGAGAAGGTCGTGGCTGGGAACAGTTACTAAAATTTTAAGTTTCAGCTCTAACCGATTTGTCATCCAGCGATGAGCCGTGATGCACAAAGTCGAGTTGAGCGTCTCAGCACTACCGCTCGCACGTCCCTGATTTGAGCATCAATTCCCAAATCCTTGGGATGAATCAAAACAAAGCGACTTTCTTGAGTTTTTCCTTCTTTTCTCCCGTAGTCACTCATGTCTTCGCTTGTTTCTAATTTAATGCATTGGCTAAATACTAGTTTGCAGTTGAAAGATGGTTTGTATTGAGTCGTTGTTGAAAGATTTAAGGGCAGGCCAGGGAAAAATGCAGCGTGCGGTACGGGGAAGATGCCTCTTCAGCATCTTTGAAACTTCACCTTTATTGGAACGAGACCCAAGCTTCGTTGGTGATTTATTTCTCATATCAGCTGTATAACTCCATCTTGCTGTCGCCCCCAGAAGTTGTTCAAAGGAGAGGGTTTGCAGTATTGTGGCCATCTGCTCTACATCGCTGCCTGAATCAGGATTTGGCCACCACGCAGGTACCGGCACGGTCCCACCGGCACCGTCAGACATTTCTCTTCACGTGTGGTAGTTCAGGAGTCCACACTTGCCAGAGTGACCTTCTCCTCCATTTAATTTCTTACTTCTAGTTTTCAGAGACCATGTTGAGATAGAGAGATACATATGCTGAGACAGAGACTTGTTACACCCCACTGCGAGTACAGCTTTAAACTTCCAAAGTAATAAACTCCTTAAAGCCAAGAGCCTTAACAACTCCGAACATCTGCTGAGAGACAAAACACCGTTTCGAGTTTGCGCTGGTTATTTGGGAATTTTTCTGCTCGCTGGCAGGTGTCTCCTCTTTGCGAGGAGGCAGCGGCGGCATCCAAAGATGACGAGGACCTTGGCCACCCTCACCCCGTTACCCAGGAGCAGGTAGACAGGCTCTCCCCCTCCCCTTGTGCTCTCAGGAAAGTCTCCTCTCTCCCCAGGGCTGGTGTGATGGCTTTATATATTGCATCGCTCGGAAAAATCTCCTCCTTTCCGTGAAACAGTATTTTTAACTTAGCATAAAATGTTGGGTTTGCTGACGGCGGGGACTGGGTTCCTCCTTTCCCACCCCCCCCGGGGCTCTTCCGGGCCTGCGGCATTGAGATGAAAGAGAAGGCAGGAGGCAGAGATGCGGATGAAGGGAAAGCCGGGTGAGTCGGGAAGGAGCTGGACGTGCCCCGGGAGCCGGGGGCTTCGGCAGCCGCGGGCTGGCGAGGCGACGGAGGTTTGGGCAGGTTTGGTCTGGGGCAGCTTCCCGCCACCGGTCCGCGGTCAGCCCGGCGGCTGTCGGGTGCTGTCGTAAATACGTCTTCCCTCCTGGGCTCTCGGTTTCGTTTCACGTGAGCAAATCCCAACAGGGTTGTTTTTTCCTGCACTGGAAGTCGAGGCGGTGGTGTCCGACCCCGGCCGGGCTGTGCGGCGGGTCGGGGTTGGGTCTGTTCATACCGTCTCGCACCTACACCTCGCCCTGCACAAGCGCCGCGGCACCCGATTACCAACAGCCTGTCAGAAAGGATTTTCAAAGTGAGAAACTCAAATCAGGGGTGGCTTTGGATTACCGGGAGCTGTCAGCCGGACAGCGGTGCGGGGCCGGGGGACCGGTGCGGACCCCTGACCATCCCCTGCTTTCTTTAAAAACCGCCTGTGCAGTATCCACCAAGACTTCAGCGCTGCCTGGCCTTGCATAAGCACATGTGGAGATGGTCTAGAAAGCGTTAATTGAGCACATTATCAAAAACGTTATTGCATCCTGAATTGAAACATGAATTGAGAACAGTTTCCGGTTTAAAAAAAAAAAAGAGGAAGAAAAGAAAAAAAAAAAAAAAGGGCAAATTAAACCATTTTAAGGTCTCCAGGTTAGCTGGAAATTGTTTCTTTGTGACGTCTCTGTTTTCTTTCTCTCCCCACCCCAGGGAAGCCCGTGTTCCCGCTACCTTCTCCCCTCCCTTCTTGCAGAAAGAGAGATCCGGTCTGTTTACACACACCGCTGGGGGAAGCTGGCGGCTTCTGCCGGGGCTTTGCGGGGGGACGGGGCTTCCTCGCAGCGGCTTCACTGTAAATATTCCGCCTACGCTTTGTTGACAAAACCGAATTGGAAAAAAGTTGTATCTGTGAAATATTTAAGCTATATATGTATATAGATAAAACACGTATTATCTCTGACTCGTTACTACGGCTCTGTAATCAATTGTATATTAAACTGTTTTACTGTATGGCAGATCATTTCACGCTATCTTAGATGTAGAAAAGCTGAGAAAGTAATTCACAATACACTATGTCAACTTAAAATTGGTTCGCTTTTTTATTTTTGCTCCAGCACGACTTCAAACGCAGTCCCGTGCCTTTTGCACATTGTTTCGAAGAATAATAGTTTGGAACAGAAGTTCTTTTCAGCCCTTTGTTTTGGCTCTGGCTTTTTACAATGTGTCTTTGACTCGCACAACTCCCGAGTTAATTTTTGATTAGGTGCATATTTAGAAGGCATTTTGAAAGCAGAAGGAATTTGTCACATAGACCCGCTGCACTTTGATGTGTTGGTTGGCAGTAAATGACCTTTGTGTTCCCAAAGCCAGTTGGGAACAAGACTCCCTCCTCATTTTTCTTCATTTTAATCCTGCTCTGAAGTGTCGGGAAGGGGCCGTGCACCTCCGTGGCCGTCCCGTTGTCACTGCTGGCTGCGGCGGGAGATCTCAGCAGAGACTTTTTTTTCCCCCCCCCCATGCTTTGGCCAAAATTCGGGATGCATTTTTGAATAGTTGCTTTTTTCTTTAGCAGAGAGCGTGGATGGTTTCTTCTGGAATACCAGTGCCTTATTCAGATTCTCTTAATCCGTTGAGGAAAGTGGAGTGAGGCATTGTGATCCCGGAGTAAGTCCCCAGAAAAGAACCAGCCGACCGGGGCGGCTGGCGGAGGAGAGGAGCCTTGGTGCTTTCGAACCCCAAAATCATCCGGCCGAGGGAGCTGCAAGCGTTGGGCGGCTGGAGGCGGCTCAGCAGCAAAGCCCAGGGCTCTGGCTCTCCTCTAACCCCGCCGCGGGGGTCTCCTTTAAACGGCCCCTTGTGTTTTCGTTGGGTTTCACTGGGGGGGAGGGGGGAGACAAAACCAACCCTAATGAGTCCTGAGCCCTTGCGAAGGAAGGATTTCACCTGGAAGATCTGAAGGTTTCCTCTGGATCCGTGCCCAGGCGACCAGAGACCTGCCGCCACCGCGTCCTCCTCCTCTTCGCACTTGCCGCCGCCGGGGCCGCGTGGCCGTAAGTTTTTGTACGGGTCCGGCCAGGCATCTGCGTCCTGGTGACTTGGTTTCCCTCGCTCTCCCCGCGGGTTTCAGCAGACCAAGAGCTTTGTCCTCCTGGAATCGCGGAGAAGTGGAGTCTGGTTCCCCCAAGGGTTCCCATTTATTGCTTTCCCTCATATTTCAAATAGGTTTTGTTTTTTTTTTTTTCCCCAGAGACAAGGTAAGTACCAGAGCACGCGCGTGTGTGCCTGGCTCTGCCAGCCCAGGTTTTTAACGCCTGTAGGTGTGTGTAAGCCGTGCTCGAGTGTTCCTGGGTGTTCGCCTTCCGTTGTGGGGGAAAACTGTTCCAGCGTTATCCAGCCGGGTTTCTGTTGTAGAACGTGGTGATTGTCAACTACCAAGGGATGTTTTTTAATAAATCTTATCAAGGTATTTCAAATAAATCCAGTCTTCCTGTTTTCCTTTTCAGTGCTGCGCTGTCTTCTCCCCAGGTAAAGTTCCTTCTCTTTCTGCGCCTTGGTTCATGGCCGGGAATGCACTGGGCACCGGTGTCGGGTATTTTGAGATACACCCTGTTTGTTCAGTTTACGTGGGGACTGTGGGTACAAGAAAAGCCCAAAGATCTTTCAAGGACGCATTTCACAGCGGTTCCCGAAAGTCCAGGCTGCGTTTGTGCTCGCGCAGCCTCGGGGCGACGTGGGACGGTGGAGGACGATGAGGCCAACCTGGAGGCCCTTGCGTCTCTCTCTCCCATCTGCAGCCGCTCGTTTCGTCCTCCTTTGCGTTCCAAGATTGTCCTGGATGCCCGAAAGATAAGTATTACCTCACCCTGGGCTTGGGGGAGCGTGGCGGGGGTGGTCCGGGGCTGGTGCACGTCCCCCGGCTGTGCTGCTCTGGGGGTCAACGGCTTCCGAGGCACCGCCGGCTCCGGGGTGATCAAGAGAAGCGAACGTCCACCTTGCCCCGGGGCTGCCGTAGCACCTGGAGCTGTCTCCTCTCGCCATCCGTGAGTTGGGTGGCTGGAAACTGCACCCGGTGATGAATTTTCACCTTCGGGAGGTGAGAACCTGCGGGTGATGGCTGGCCTGGGCTCCGCGGGGCACGAGGATGCCGGGGTGCCCTCCGGCTCCGGTGTCGTGGAAGGTGGTTGAGGAACAGATCTGCCAGCTCCTGACCGAGGGTCCTTAGGGGGGTCCCTGGGGATCCCCAAGCTCCGGCTGCTCCCGTGGTTTCCTGAGGCTGCTCCAGCTTCCCCCCCGCCCGATCGCGGGGACAGCCCAGCTGGACACCGTCTCTGCTCGAGGGGACGTCCACCTGCCGCAACCTGCTGCCCCATCGCCGAGGCTTCACCGAAGGAGCCGGTGGGCACGGCAGTGAGGGTGCTGGAGCCTGGCTCCCCGCACCAGCAGGTACTTTTCATTTTCACACCATTTAAAAAGCTTTTCCTCCATCGCCGGGGCCAAATCTTTCTTTAAAGCAATTATTTCTCACATCCCCCCCCCAGCTCTCCCTGGTTTCATAACGTTTCAGTCCAGCCGAAGCCCGTAAGGGATTTGTATTCAATTCCCGTTGCCGCTGAAGCACCCATGGGTGCCATCGTGCGACGCGGATCTGCCACCACGCGCGGGGGAGCGGGGACCTGCCGGGGCTTTGCTTGGCCGGGCCGCTGCCGGCTTTTGTTCTCACTTGTTAACCAGTGTTTTGCTTTTGGTAACTAAATTTTTGTTGCTTTGTGGTGTTGAGCGGCAATTCTCATTTCACAGCTTTGCAGAGTTTATGGGAATGTAAGAGCTCGATGCAAATGAACTTCATTAACATGCTTAATTATCTTATAAACCTCATATCCATCTGTCCTGCATATGCTTTGTACTCGACGCTTTAAGACAAGCCGCCATGTCAGCCTTGGCACGAGGCGGCTGCGAGCGGGAGCTGCTGGGGGGAGCCCAGCTCTGCCCGCCGAGGGACCGGGCTTTAATGCCGGGGGCACACGTCGGAGCCGAAATGTCATTTTTCCAAGGCTGGGTCCAAGCTGGGAGCCTGGAAACGAACCGGTAAAACCCGCGGCAGGATGGCGCGATCTTAGGAATTACTTGCTGAAAGCAAAACACCAACGGGGAAAGTTTTCTGATGCGTCAAAAGGGGAGAGATGATGGGGAGAGGCTCTGGGCCAGCAGCTCTTCGATGGGCAAGAGGTCGGGGCCGGGAAGGCAAAGCCGGAGCCGGGAGCTTCGCCCGAGGGGGTTTGCTCCGGAAAAGCTTTGAGCAAGTCCCCAGAAGAGACCCGGCCTCGTGGTGCGGCGCTGAAGGCCCCGTCGCACGCTCGGCCGTCGCTAGGTGAGGGTTTTCTGAGCCGGGGGATGTGCAGAGGGTGGGTTTGCTCTCAGGGCCACCGCGGAGCTTCGTGCCGGCGCTCAGGTCAGGCTCCCTCCTCTCCCGCACCCGGCGTCACAGGAGAGCTGTGGGGTCTGCAGAGCACCCGTGGGTGCCCCGCTCGGACACCAGCCTGGCACACGTGATGGCGTCCGGGTGCCGGGCGCTGACACCAGTTACTCACAGCAATCTCCGGCCCCCAGACCAGGGGATTTTGGATGCCTGGATGATTTTTGTGGTTTCTGGCAGAAAGCAAGGCAGAAGCGCGAGAGCGTTCGAGAGCCGGACGGGATCTTCTCTGAGCCGAATCTCTGGGTCCGGCCGCCTGTTTCAGCGGTCAGTGCTCCTGCCAGGGTTTGGGAGCTTGGAGAGCCAGAGCCTTCCCTGACGGCCGGCTCCTCTCCTGCCCGGAGAACGATTAAAATGAACCCCAAACCTCACACGTTTGCAGCGCGAGACCCTGAGCTTGCGTCCCTTGGTGGCACGCGATGCATTTCACAGCGGGTCGCAGCACTGGGCGCCACGAGCAGAATAGCGGGGAATGCTTTCATGCTTATTTAATTTTATTCAAAAATATCATTAAATAAAAATGAGCCTTTACTTCCAGGTTGCCTTGCAAATCCATAGATCTGCTGGGTAAGAGACAGCGCAAATCCCGGACTTGGAGCAGAGTCCCCGCAGGGGTTACGGGCCACAGCGGGGTGCTGAGCACAGGGAGGGGATGAGGTGGCCGCAGGGGCTGGGATGAGGAGCCGGAGCTGGTGCGGTCGGGCGCTGGGGGCAGGGACTGGCTTGGCAGGGAAAACCAAGCCAAGAGCAGGATTCGGTACGAAGCTTTAGCTCTTTCATACATGGCGTCGTGCCGTGGCTGCCTGCGGCAGCGGCCTCCCAGCGCGCGGGGGGTGACCCATCGGGGTGCTGCTGCGTGCACCTCGCCCTCCCCTCATCCTGGGAAAAGCAGCGACGCAGCTTTGCACCAAATCGCTGCTTCTCAGGCGTATGTTTGTAACGAAGCAGAATGTGAATTTTTCCAGGCCTGGGAGGGAGCGAGGACCCGGCATGCAGCAACCCCGGAGCCGCACAGCCCTTGGGACGCATGTCCTGCTACCGCAGCGGTGAATCCGGCAAGCAGGGAGCGCAGCACGTAGCGCAGCGCCGATGGAGGATCTCCTTCCCTTCTCTGGCTCCTGCCAGCTCACGTCACGGCAAAGACACCTTGTTCCCGCAGGGGCTCAGGTAACACCCCGGCCGGGCACCCCTCCGCAGCCAGCCCCCCTGGCCCAAGGCCAATGTCACTATCGAGTTACCCGCCACCCCGTTTTCCTCCAGTGCGCAGCCGGATACGAAGTTTAAGAGTGAGGATGTTGAAAAATTTAGAACTGGAGCTTGAAGAAATTGTAAATGTTAGCAAGTGATGGTAAGTAACACTGTGCGCTTAAGGGCTATGCGCTGGGATGCAGGAGCTGGAACGCTGCTCAGCACCCAGGGAAGCACCGAAACCTCCGGTCACTTGGCACAAACAGAGATGCGGCTGCGGGGTGAGCGATGCCGCTCTGTGCCGCCGTGTGACTGTGAGCAGGGGACCCGTTTGCAGCCAAAGGGTCCTCGCCGAGCCGTGGCGGAGGAGGCGGAAAGCCAGCACAGACCCGAGGACGGGCTTTGCTCTGCACGAGGAGCTGCCAGCAAAGCCTGAACCTCCCCCTCGCCACGTCCAGCTCCGGCTCTGGGACCTCGGGAGGCCACGAGCCCAAACCCTCTGCGAGTCCAGCTGTGGGCAATGGGGAGAGAAAACGTGGGTTTGGGACCGGTTGGTGGGTTTGGAGCTCAGGAATGTGCCTGGTGAGCAGAGGCCCTGAGGGAACTGTGGTTTGATGGCGTTGCTGGCGATGCACAAACCTTTATCGATATCATCATCGTGGTCAGAACTCTGGAACTGCCGTGCCAGCCAGGCTCTGAATCCCTCCTCCCGGAAAAAAGGGGATAAATTTTACCTTTTCTTTTTTAATCCATGGAAAACACAAGTGAAAAGCGTCCCCTCGTGTTGCTCCTGCCCTGTGGAGCTGCTGTCGCGCTGTGCTTACTCCAGCGCGCGGCGCTGATTGGTGCCGCGGGACCCACGGCTGCACCCATGGGTGAGATCCGGCTGTGCACGAACAGCCCTGACGGGGCCAGGTCCTGTTGCTTCGGCTCCTCGGCTCCAGGGGAGGAGAGGAGCTGGCGTGATACCGGGGTGCTGCCTGGAGCCAGAGATCCCCCGCAGCGGTTTTTAGGCCTGGAGGTGCCCGGTTTGCTGGTGCGGAGGCCCCGCGGGGGCCAGCTCCGCTGTGCCGATGCCGAGCGTACCCGCGGGAGTGTCGGGAAAGGAGAGCCGGGGCAGCGACGGGTTGAGCTTCCAGCTGAGGTCTTGCAGCGTGGGTCACACTCTGCTTCCAGGCCGGGTCCCCAGACTCCTCTTCCAGCGCTGGTCCCTGTTCCGTGCGCCGTGTGCTGTTTTCCTTCCTCCCGGGTGCGTTTTTTGGGTGCCTCTGCGCTATCCGCACGTGGCAGAAGGCGGCTTCTTGCTTTTATCCATCCGTGCAAACGCCTTAAGGACCCCCATCGCTAAAGGCGCTTCCCAAAGACCGCAGGTGTCAGGAAAGACCCTGCCGAGCAAAACAACTGCGACCTGCGGAAACGTGCTGCTCTCCCCTTGGTCCCGGGGGACAGGAGTGGGTCCGGCATGTCCTGGCCTTTATCTCCCCCTAGTGCCACCCGCTCAGCTCCTTTGCTCCAGCGCCGCACGGTGCGCAGAGTCCGGCGGTGCCGCACACGGCAGCTGCGGGGCTTGGGGAACCCCAGCTCTGGAGCGGCGACGTCCCGGAGCAGCGCAGGGAGTGCAGCCGCTGCCGGGCAGGGCTCCGTGTTGGCGTCAGGAGAGACGACCTGAGGAACTCAAAAACCAGGTCGAGCAAAGGGCAGGCAGGGCCGTGGCATCCCAGAGCAATAAGGAGGCATTCGGCATCCAGGGAGGAGATGTAGTGGTGATGGGGGGGAGAGGGAGATGATGGAGAGCGAGATGATGCAGGCGGGAAGGTCCCCAAAAGGTGAGGTTTTCCCGGCCGAAATGGGGTTGTTTCAGGGCCAGCTGGACGTTGTGCCCGGTGCAGGCCTGAGGATGCGCGGGGCGAAAGCAGAGGGATGTCCGGGACGCGTGAGGCCCTGGGGGCTGTAAGACCGAGCCCTGCTGGGTGTCTGCCCGCGCTCGGGGCAGCCCCGGCCCCGCTGGAGCTGGGGATCAGCCCTGGGCGCTGCGGGACCTGGGGGACAAGGACCTCGCCTGGTCCTGCACCCATCTTGTCCCTGGGCCACGCGTGCACCGAACAACATCCAGCCTCAGCGGGAGCCGCGGGGTCGCACGCACCCGTTGGGGCTCCCCGGGCATCTCTGCTCCGCTGCGGCCGGCGTGCGGGTTCGTCCTCCGCCGTTAGCTCCGAGCTGTCGGTCTCCTGTGGTCTGAGCAGGGAAAAAGAGGAAGATGCTCCTCCTCGGAGAGCGGATCGACCGTCAGCCCAGCGCAGTAAGGTGTGCGGCAGGGAAATGGTTAAAAAGACACGTTTGGCACCGCGAAAGGGTTTTGCGTGGCCGTGGCTAGCGGGGCTCTACCCCGGGTTTGGCTCCCCGGGACCCTCGTGCCCCTGTGCCCTTTCACGCCGCGCTGCGGGTGACACGCTGTGCTCTGCCTCGGGTGACCTGGCACCACCGGGGACTCCGCGTTTCAGGGTTGTTCCCGAGCCGGGGCCAGAGCTTGTCCCGATTCGGCGCGTTTCTGTCACCCTTTGGGCTCTTCGGCGTGTTTTAGCCCTTCCGCTCGGCTGGGGCTCGGAGCAAGACCTGCCCGCGGGGCCGGCGGCTGGGCAGCACGGGGCTGAGCCCTGCGGGGCCGTGGCGTGGAGGGCCACTCGGGGCGGGTCCCCGGGGCCGTGGGACCGTGGGGTGCAGGGCACGGGGCCGCGCTCNGGGTCAGGAAACACCCATCCTCTGCAGAGGGCACCCTGCGCTCCTCCGTTCCGGGTACGGATCCCTGGGCTGTTCCCAGCAGGAAGGAGTTTGCTGCACTCTTCTGGCTTTAGAAACATTTCAAAACAGAGGGTTCCTCTTTTTCAAAGCGCCTACAGGAGAGTCGCGCACCCAAAGGGTTAATTGCAATGAAACCCCGGTTGGTTTTAGCAGCCCCCCCGGGCAGGAGCGCGCTGGCAGCCCTGCGCCCGGGTATTTATAGCACGGTGAACTTTGAGCGTGTCCAGCAAGCAGGCAAAACCCCAGCTGGAGACGCAGGGAGGCCTCGGCAGAGCTGGAGGCTGTCGGGGGTCCCGGCCTCGGGGCTGCGGCAAAGCCACCGAGACCGGCTGCCGCCACGTCCCCGCTGCCGCGCACGCCGCTCCGGAGCTGGGTGTCCCACGGCCAGGCAGCACCGGGGCACCCAGGGACCCCAGGCTGTGGGACCCCCATGAACATGCCGGGGTGACCGAGGACACGGGGTTAAGCCTCCTTCAGCCGTGGGTCAGAGCAGCACCCTCCCGAGCCGGCGTTCCCCATTTTGGGAGCAGCCCGTGCTGTCCGCAGGACGCGGACATCTTCCCTTTTCCATGAGAAAAACCAGGCAGGAGGTCCCACCTCCTCAGGCTGTCCCAGGCCAGGTCCCTTCCCACCAGACGACCTGCCAGGCAGTTCACCACGTCCTGGAGCGGAGCAGAGTGACATCACATCTGACTTCCTAACTCTGAAACTGGGGGGGGGGACGGGGACGGACGGACGGACTACAGGTGGCAGGGGATGGGAAGCCTTTGTGTGTGCACAAAGCCTTGGAAAAAAACCCTAAAAACAACCAAAAAAAAGAGGATTTGCTTTTCTTTTTTACAGGTGGCATCCGTACCTATGGATTGATGGGCCCCGTGTTCGACGCAACAGTCCCGACTGTCGGTTTGTCCGTGCCGATACAGTTTGCAGGAGACGGGGAGAGGCTGGAGGAGGTGCTGGGCTCGCAGATGGCCACAACCCTGGGGAGCCTCGCACCGCGCGTTGCCGCTGGCTGGTGCTGCTGAGCCCTGCTCCTCGCCAAAGCCCCCGTCTTCAGCCCAAGGTTGTCCTGCTGCCGGGGTCACCCCAAATCTGCAGCACTGTCCACAGCCATCGGATGGTCTGTCAGTGTCCTGCTCTGCGTGGACATCAGTGGTCTGTGCAGGAGGCTGGTCTTGATAAGAGCAAGGGGAAGGAGGAGGGAAGAAGTGTCTCAAAGAGACGTTGCCTGGAGCACGCTTGGATAGATGCTTCCAAAACGGCATCGATCTGAGGCGGGATCCGATCTGGGAAAGTCAGATCAAGCGATATCTTCTTGCCATCGATGGAGATGGGCTGGGAGGAGGAGCGTTAGGAGCCCGAAACAGGCTCCTTTCCAGGGCAGGACTGCTGAAAGCGAGCAGCGTTGCTCCAGAGGGTGGGCTGAGCCGCTGGTCGCTGGGCAGGACACGCAGCACCCTGCAGAGCGCAGATGCTCTCGCTGCCGGCACCGCGGCGTAGGGGTGTCTGGGGGACCCCGTCCCTGCTGGTCAGTGTTTCTCCGGCAGCAGCATTGCCCAGCCTGGGAGTTGGTTGGGGCATTATGTTTAGGAACGATTGAGACTGAAGCAGAGAGGAAAAGAGAAAGCCCTGGTCCAGCATGCCTCCACCCGTGGCGGGCTTGTGCTTTGACCGCTCCGTGCTGTTGAGATCCCCTTGACTCCACACAGATATTTCTTTGCCTAGAAGGGCTAGAAGTGGAGATGGGCAACAAGGCTGATGAAAGAAATGGAGTGGTTGTCACCCAAGGAACAACAAAAGCTGGGATCCTCCATCCGGGGCGGGAGACGACAAGGGAAAGAAGGCCGGAGAAGTTAAGTTTTCCCTAGGTCAAACAAATCCGGGTGGATCTTCATGAGGATGATGGGAGATGCAAAGATTATCTCCAGCCCCTTCTGCTGGGGCTGAGCGTAGGACTTGCAGACGTGGTTACTGGAAACCTACCAAGACCATAGAGGGGTTTTCTCCCCCCCTCCCCCCCCCTTAAAAGCAACTGAAATATTTTGGCTGAAATTTGTTTTTTTTTTCTTGCAAGTTTTCACTGCAATTCTGGCCCCAGAAGAGAGCGGTTCAGCTACTCGAGGTAATGTTTGACAGCCTTGTAAGCAAATGAAAATCAGGTCTTATAAAGGGCAGTGTCTGGAAATCATCATCATTTATAATTACCAATATATACGGTTTTGTACAATTATACATCCTGGCCAGCTCTGAGGGCAATTACTTCTTTTTTTCCTGAAAGCACTGGCGATTTATTTGTGGGAAAATTTCTTTTACGCCCTCAGGAGAATAAAATGGCGTTGCTGTTGCCCTCCGAGATGTTTCTAAGGTCCTACCCACCCCAGGGACATGGACAAGTCCCTGCCTCAGCGGACGTAGGAGCAGGCACTGAAACGTCGGGGAAGGAAGGGGAGGAACTCCTTCAGTCTTACAGATTTCTGCAGAAAACAGAAGCAAAAAAGCGTGTCTTCAAAATAATTGAGCAAGGATACTGTTCATTACATAAGGTTGTTGGGGGGGAAAAAAAAAGAGGCTGATTTACATTTTTATAGGAAATAAAAGGAGTTTTGTGGGTGACATAGCACCTTCCACTGCGAATGTCAGCATGAGATAAGTGGGCTTCAAATAAGAGTAAACATTTTCCCGCGGGGACTAAATTCATACCAGAGAGCTTAGCTGGGGAGGAAAGCGTTTTTAAAAGAAATCTTTTGTTGCTCTAACCCCTACCTTTTTAGTAGCACAATATGCATTTGCTGCAAGGAAATTCTCACCTTTGCCTGCACATTTTTTGGGGGGTTATCTGAGCTCTGGTGAAGCTTTGGGTAGCAGGAACCGGGGACTACCTCTGTTTTGTAGATGTGGTGTTTTTCAGAGCAGGAATTTCAGGGCAGGAGGAGAGTTCGATGTGCTCCTTAGGAGCGGAGGGACTTCTCAGCGGCCGTCAGAGCAGGCTGCAGTTTAACGATACTTTAATTTCATTCCCAACGAGTAGTCCGGCGGGGGTTTTATTCTGGTTTCAGGTTGGCGGCCCTTTGAGATTTGCTATGCCACGCTTCGGAGCCGCTGCTGTCTGGCATCACAATTCAGGTTGCTCAAAAGCGATGATTAGCATAAATGAACGAACGGGTGAAATGTTCATTATATTGCCTACTGTCATGTTTGTGTACCAGATTTTGTTACCATCTGTCATTTCTGTTTTCTTGTTGTTGCCAAAAGTTGTCATTCTGAATGGAGGGCGGAGACATATTTTCAAAAGCTACCATGAGATAATTTTAGGTACTTTAGGGCTCATGTGTTCTGTGCCGGGTGTCAGCAGCCCTCGCGTGCATCGGCCTCGCGAGTCTTTGATAAATTCTGGGCAGTGATTTAGTTCAAGTAGTTTTTAAAGTCATTGGTTGCAGTCGTGCAAATGCGTGAGATTCTCAGCTCTCCTCAGTTGGAAAACGTATCTGGTCCTTGCAATTGCAAAGAAAAGCCGGAAAATAAAATATCTGTTTTCCCTAACGTTAACTGAATGAGGGAATGTAAGGAGGGAGGGCATACGGTGACATCAGACTGTTAAAATCCAAGCTCCTGCCTAGAGATCTGACCAAGGAAAGCGACAGCTCCGCTATAACAGACTGCGACGTCCCCAGATTATTTCCAGAGATGTAAATGTCCCGGGGACGCGAAGCTGGACAAATTCAACCTTGAAATAAGCTGCAGCTCTCTCGCAGCGACAGTAACTGCCTACTGCGACAATTTGCAAGGGGAGCAGTGCACTCACCAGGGCTCGCAGCCTTTAAAGCAAAATTAGCTCATTTTCAACGGCGTGTTTTTTTAATCCAGTTTTGGGAGGAATGGCTCAGCCTGCGGGCGGGGAGCTGGTCGGTGAAGTCACAAGGATTTCTCGCCTTGCCCCAGTGCTGCACGATCACTCGGTGCCCTGTGCCGGCCAGGGAGGGAGAGGGCTCCGGGGTGCCTGGATCGTCCCCCTTCTTTTGGGCTGGAGCACCGAGCTCCCGTGTTTAAACCCTCGCTGGCATCACCGGGGCCGTGCTGGCACCTCATCGCTTCCCAGCTCGGCCCACAGCAGCTCCACTCTCCCAAGGGCTGCGGGGTTTTAATCTGACCCCGAGTTACAGGGCTCAGTGTTCGAGTGAAATACAATGACCTGTGACATGCAAAAATACAGTGAAGATGATCTAATGGTTG
The DNA here is from genome assembly GCA_013400195.1 of Aramus guarauna. Classification (NCBI taxonomy): domain Eukaryota; kingdom Metazoa; phylum Chordata; class Aves; order Gruiformes; family Aramidae; genus Aramus; species Aramus guarauna. The sequence continues at coordinate 347,769 of VXBL01001181.1, read as the reverse complement.
CAGTTGGAGTTAAACTTCAGGGAAATACAAAGCCAGACAGTTTGGGGATGGTTTTTTGATGGTTCGGGCAGAGCCAGCCAACGATCCAAATTCATAATTAAAGCGTGGTGGTGGTGGTGGTGGGAACTCGTGCCGGAGTGGGAACGCAGAGAGTCGCTGCTTGCTCAGGGAGAGGTGGGGAAGATGGAGATGGGGCCGCCTTTGCTCTGAAAGAGGCAGAGATAATTCTGAGCATCTCTGAGTGAAGGCTGGGGGGGGAGACCAGGGCCATGTCATGACAGCAACCACTCAGAGACCGAAGGAGGAGAATGAAACTTCTTTCCAGCAACTCTCCAAAAAGCCCGAGGTGTCTGGCTGGAGGGATCTGAACTCCGTGTCCAGAGCCACAGGGTGCCCACCCGCTGCCAAACCGCGCTGGGATGTTTCCTGGCTTTGGCAGGACAAGAAACCACCAAGGGAGCAGCCCTGGGAGATCCCTCAAAGAGTCCCAGAAGTGGGTGTCTGGGCTCCACCACGGGCACGTTTGCACCAGCTGCTGGAGCCACAGGAGGGTAAATGAAGCGTCATGTTGTGAGTGAGTGAATTTCACATCCCTTCTCCAGGTCTCCCTCTTTGCTGGATGCCTCCTAGAAGCTTTTAAGCAACCCTGCGGTGGGTTTGGACCCTTAGAGGTGCCGGTCATCCAGCCCCGGCTGCCCTGGGCCCTTGGAACCGCAGGAGGAGGCAGGACCGGGGGTACGAATACGGACCCGAGAGCCAAGTGTGGGACTGGTGTCGGTGCTGACAGCCGGGGCTCAACCCAAGGGCCATGGTGTGTGTCGGGGGGGGCAGTCCGGGCTGGTCACCTCAGCAGCTGGAAGTCTCACATCACTCTTCTTCCCGACTGCTTCGCTCTCCCCACGCGTGGGCTGGGGTCGCGGGACTGCGTGTGCTCCAACAACTGAGCTCGTGCTGGCTCCGGTACGTTTTGTGATGGTTTAGGTTATCAACTCTTTCTGGCGGAGTCTTCATCTGTGCAAAAGCCTGTATTTTATGATGATTTTGGCTGCTTTTGTAGTATGGGTTTGAGATAACAGCTCTGTCCTCTTTTAACACTTCAGAAATGTAAATTTGCTTTCCTAGAGCTTGATCTCTCCCCCATTTGCTCTCTCCCAGAGGGTAATTTCACAAAGCTCGGGAGCAAATTCCACCCGAGCATTTCAGGATGCTGCGAGCATCGCCGTTGTAAAAAAAAAAAAAGGTTGGGCCTGTTTTTATTTCACAAGTGTATTTCTCTCTCAAATTCAAATCAACCCAGTAAATTGCCCAAAATGAGCACCGAGTGCCGCCTTGCGCAGGAGAGCCTGGAAGGCAGCCGAGAAGCCTTCGGATAAGCAGGGAGATGGGGGCTTGGGCCACGGGGAGCAGAGCTGCCCCGGCAGAGGGACCAAACGGGGTGCTGACAGGTTCATTGACTAGACACTAATATAACACGGCGGGATACGGTGGAATCGGGGGCCAGGTCCAAGGTGTGAGAGTTCGTCAAGCACCGCTCCAGGATCATGATGATGGGATCGCTCCGGGCTGAGTGATTCGGAGCTGATCCGGCTCCGCTGCCCTGCTAAGCGCAAGATGGGGATAAGCTTTAATAGCTGATGTGGGGTAGGAAGGAAAGCAGAAAAAAGGGAGTTTCTTTTCTTATGCCTAATCTGCTGTTGGTTTAAAAAAAACAGAAAAACAAGTGAGCGTGGATGATCTAAGAGCTCAGTGCAGAGCGCACGTGCGTGGCTGTGCACATCGACAAACCGCCTGTTGAATTCAGCGCTGTGGGAAGCGAGCAGCGCGCGTAAGGCGGACAGGTTGGTTTGAAAAGTTAATTCTGTTATAATTAGAGACGGTGTTCTAACAGCAAAACCGTAGGGTCACAAATCAGAGGGCGAGATGACACCAAGACCTTAGAGTGTGTCAAGTCTTGCAAGAGTGGGACAGGAGAAATATGCGTAACAAAAATAATCCAGCCTCATGCTCAAAGGAACGGAGCCATAAGCTGAGACACCCGGGGAAGGTTTCTCTCCCGGTCCAGCCAACAAGGTGTTCGGCCTTGAGGAACTTCAGGCAAGAAGAGTACCGTGTCCAATCAAGGACACAAAATCCAAACAAATTAAAATGCATCTGGACTAATGTTCGGTGATGTGCATGTACGTTAAAAGTGCTTTCTGACCTTTACAGGGATTGTTTTATACCCCGGAGCATGACGTTTTATTACTCTTGCCTTCTACGTAATTTATCATAGAAAAATATTATTTTGGCTATAAAATTATTCGCCTTCATTTTGAGCCCAGCAATAGTATTTAACTTTCTGATCCTTTTTGAAACTAATTTCCCCAGGCAAATTACATACTGTGCCAAGAGATTCCTCCAGCTTTAAATTTTCCTGCCATTAATGTCACAGAACGGGACATCACAGCTGAGAGAGTGATCATTTTTTTTGATAACCTCGAAAGCAACGGAGTAGAGCACCTCGTCGGAGTTGCTCTCACACAGGTTTTCCAGTGGAAATTATCCCAGTTTTTCTTGTGCCCATTATCACCACCACAACAGTCCGCTTTGCTGCCCTGCTCTGATCCCCTTAACCTGAGCTAGAAGCCGTAATGACAACAATTATTTCTATTTTCGCCTGAACGCATCATTCAGGCACTGCGCAAACGCATGGCGAAAGGCGATTTCTGCTGAAAAAAGGTTTTACGGCTGAAGCCCTCGTGCGGTGTTTGGAAGAAAATCTGGACTGTATCAACAAGAAGGGTTTGGGTTTGGCTCTACCACAGTCTACGCTGAGCACCCAGGAGACGCCAGGTGTGATACAGGCACCCGACACAAGTCGATAGGAGGGATGCACGAGATCCAGACCTTACACAAGGAGTTTTCCGAGAGAAGCGCAGGGCTAGAGAAACGCTGGAGCCTGGGAACTGGTCATTGCCATAACAAGAAAAAAGAATTAATTTGGTTGGAATCAAACTGACGTGAAAAACTCGTTGAGGGGAAGGTTGGTGAAATTACGTATTTTGGTCACTTTGTCCTTTCTTATTCCCTTTATTTTCACAGTTTTGTAGCTAAAAGCTGTTTTTAAAGCTTTGCTCATGCAGCATGGAAATTAAATGTTTTCTTTATCAATTAATAGATCAGAAGGTTTCAGTGTTTTCCAAAAGCCGAAACCTCGGGGTTTTCTGAATACTCACTGAATACCTGAACATGCAAGAGTTATCCACCTGCAGAAAAGTGCAGTTTTCCACAAACGGGTTATTTGCTAGAAAGAGGGAGGGAAAAGCCATCACCATCCAACTCTACCAGTCCCTCAGAAATGCTGAGAAGATGACCAGCATTCAGTCTCATCTCTCCTGGAAAACACGGTTCCTAACTCCAGACCAGAGGGAGGTGTCTCCTCTGCTTTCCATCTGCCAATGTAACGTTCTCCTGATGTCCAGCCCCATACCACAGCCTGCCTGGTTTGGCCCCAGGTCTCCTGAACCTCAGCTCCTGAGCAGGAGGGCCCTCAAGAGACCGCCATGTCCACTCACCAACCCCAAAGCTGAGCCTGGAGCTAGATCTTTCCTGACAGCTGCTTGACCAACGTGGTGATGGGGACCAGACACCCACGGCGTGGCTTGGTGGGGTGCTCTTCAAGCAACATGAGGCCGGATCACAACAGTTCCCACTTCGAACCAGACAGGATGGAGCTCCAAGGTCCTGTGGAAGTTGCTCTTTTTTTTTTTCAGTCCAAAACAAGGAAAGAACCCTCGTGGCGGAGGAAGAGTGAGGCTGGAGGAACAAACAGGCGGTTAATGTATTCACCTTGTCAACCCGGCTCAATGGGCTCCCTGCCCTGATGAATGCTGAAGAATTTATCCAAATTGGAACCGGTTCAGCAGGACAGTTTTCCAGAGACCCATCCCAGAAAGGCTTCCTGGTCGCCGCTGGGGGCCCTTCTCTCCACAGGAGGAGAGCACAGTCCGCAGCCTTGCTCGAAGGCTTGAGGGGGCATGACCACCCCTGTTCCTCTTCAGGGCGAGCTCTGGGAGATGCAGCCTGGGGACTGATGGGATGGACTGACAGTTACCTGCAAAGCTGCTGGGCCTCGAGCGCTGCGGAGGTTTCATGTGCTTATGAGCTAGAGCATGTGCCCAGCCACAGAACTGTAGTCACCAGGCATTGCCATTGCTGGAAATGCCAGAAAATGCAAAATTTAAGTGCCTCAGGGGAAAGGAGAAGGCTGAGCACTCTGCAGACGGGGCAGTGACTAGGTGATCAAGACAGCAGCAGGGCAGTGAAGTCCTGTGGAAGAGCCGACCGTTTCCCTCCAAAGAGCTCAGCTTTGGGACAGCGGTTGGGGTCTGCAGAGGGACAGTGCTGTTGTGCATTGGCCTTTGGAGCTGGTCTCTGCCCCGATCGGGCCTCTCAGATGCGTGATGGCACATGAGGGTGCCTGAGCAAGGACAAGGCAGCTGCCTCTGAGGCTTTACCGGTCTCCGAGAACTTGGGCAGAGTTAATTCTTGGAGCCTAACGCAGAAGGTGAAGGACCGGTCTGCCACACCAGAACATTTCACAGGGATGGCTTTTAACTCAGGCGACGGGGAGAGGCTGACACTACAGAAGAGCTTGGGGCTGCTCTGTGGGAGTTCAGCACAGTCTCTGATAAGACATAAAGTTTTTTAACTGGTTTGAGGAGTTGAGGCCAAAGCAAAAAGGTTACGGGTTGGTGGACAAGCCAGGATTAACCCCTGACAAGGTAAGGAGAATTTTCCAGGAATGAAGCTCCTAGAGATAACCAAAGGTCTTGCACTAAAGCCGTGTTTGACACCAAGAGTTCCTCTAAAGAAGAGGATTAAGGCAAAGGGACCAGCAAGGCTCACTGGGGCCGGAGCAACAGCAGAGCCGTAGCTTTGTGGCTACCTCCACGAGCCAGGACAATGGCAGAGGAGCGGAAAAAAACGCAATCAGTGTCCCCATGGCCTGGCTTTGCAAAGGCTCAGCAGAATTTTGTACACTAACAGGAGGGTGGTGATGCTACGAGCTCAGGCAGAGTTTTCATGGGAACGTCAGATTTTGCTGCAACGAAAAATAAGGCCTGTCAGCCAGAACACAAGGAGGGCATTTCCAAATGTCATCTTAGACACTTACATGGAAGTCACCGCATTGCTGCGAGCGCTGCTACCAATAAAAAAAAAAAAGCAGCAAGCTGTATGCAGAGAGAGAAAAACAGCTGAAGTATGAGATTTATAGTAATGAATTTACCTCCACAAAAGAAATATGCAGTCTGTCCAAGTACGTTAATAAATGCTTGGGTTGCATGGATTGAAAGGAGCAATGCCTAGTGTGGTACAATGTGCTGAGCCCTTGATCTCGTCTCTGCGATGCCCTCATGGAATGAGCAGAGGACAGAAACGGGTGAGGAGGAATCTGAAGACACCTTTCAAGGGACTGGGAATCACCCAATCCTCCACCTTGGGGCAGAGGTTCAGAGATGTCACTGCTCTGAGATGCGTGGAGTGTGAACGGAAGAGGCACTGGCTCCGGTGGGAGGGACGAGGACCTTCTCTGAGATACAGGCGGATTCTGTGGTCAGCTTGGCAGATGGGAGCACGAGTGGTGCTCGCTGCTGGCACTCACAGCTCGGCACGTTAACTTGGGCTGTCATTCATTTGGGATTAAGCTAACACCAAGCTGCGACCTGCAGCACCTGAAGAGTTTGGAAATGCTCCCTCCTACCGACTGTGTAATGGGGAAGGCTAAGTCCTTGACAGAGGAACAAGGCAGAAAGCAGGGAGGTGGAAAACGCTGAAATCTCCCCATCTCACATGGCCAGAGTGTACCTACGGGACCCCTCTATCTCCATGTGCTCCAGGAAGGGTTCTTTCACTGTAATCTGCAGGGGAAAAAAAATAAATACATGTTTGTCTTTTGGCCTGTGTTGGCTGAAACCACTCATAAACCACTAATTGCATCTGCTAAAAGGGAGCTGGCAGACACGAAACTTGCTCAGATTACCCAGATTACTATTTTATGGATAGAAACAGGATTTTCAAAATGACTGTGAGACTGGGTGAGACCTGGTGTCAGATGAACAGAACTGTAGTGTAGCAGAGCCCGAAGACAGACATTTTTCGTAGCAGTTTGACTCTTAAAAAGTAAGGCAAATGGACTGTTGTCTCTCAGACAAAGTGCAAACTGATTTCTAGAGCAACAACCCAGGATGAGAGTGTAAAGACAGATTTATACAGAATTTCCATAACAGTTTGTCAGGCATTGCAAAATTACAGGCCAACTCCAGCAAAAGGGCTTCACATCTGGGACAAAAGAAAAAAAGGACCGCTCAGAGCGGCAGACTGGTTACGTGGATGGCAGAAGACTACATGTTTTTCCTGAACTGTTATTCTCACTTTTGTGAAATAGCCTTACTCGTTACATGGATATTCCTCTCCATCAGAGTTATGCTAGTAAGGAGGATGGTCTCAGCAGATTGATGGGCAGAGTTTTGAGCTGTTCACAGCAATGTCCATGTCTGCATCCAGTCCCCAGCAGACTCTGTTCAACAAGTAGGTAGGAAATGGCTTTAAAATAATAAATATGTACAGAAAAAGGAAGCGGAATCAGGACAGAGCAGTGCTTGACAGCATTAAATGACAGGGTGGCACCTACAGAACATGGCTAGCCACTCACAGATACTTTGTTTTGCAGAAAACGAAGCGAGGCAACCGTTTGGGATGTTAGTTAGGCTCCGTAGCCCAAGGAGCTCAGGGTTTGCAGAAGTACGCAGACATAGAGCTAAACACAAGAGCACTATGATTGCGGTCCCCGGGGTTAACACCACTTCCTGAACACAAGAGTTCACACATACAATGGAAATCAGAAGCCAGAAACAACAGTTATTTCACATAAAGTTCACAAAAAGATTTCCACAATCCCCTGAGTGCAGGGTATGTGTAACCAGACAGACGTGCTGGGAGGAAGAACAGGCAGCACCTTGTGCGGCTGATGGGAGGAGAGGAGGTAGCAGGCGCTGGGCTTGTCTTTTTGCCTGGGATGGCTTAATTTGGCAGCATACGTAATGTTACGTCCCCGTATCTGGTTGCCTTATCAGGAAAAACAGACTCTCTTCTTCCCAATGGAAACTCCTCTGGTGATGCCATGGTGACTCCAAGTTACATCGCAGAGCTCCTCAGAAGTTACTCAAACATTGTTGGTTGTTTGGCTGTAAGGTTGTGAGGTCACAAGCTATAGAAATGATACTTGCGTGTTTTGGCTGGGGAAGGAAGGTAGGATCTCGGGAACTGTGTCTTTAAGAAGCTTAGTTTTGGAGACAGGCAAGTCTGGAAATGGGCTGCAGCAGTGCAGATTTTATTATGCAATTTCTCTCTGAACTAGTCCCTGAATAAAGGAGTTCTCCATTGTGCACCTGCTTCGCTGTGCCGCCTGAGCACTGCCGATGAAGTCCTCAGGAAGCCAGGCAAGGGCTTCACCACCAGCTGGGGAAACGGGGAGCCATGCACTGGGGTCCAGACTGGGAATCCTGGGTGCAAGTTTGCAGTGGTAGGGCTCATTTGCTGGCTCTCCGGCATCTTTCAGTTTCCTTTCTTCTCACAAAATCCTCCTACTCTTTTTGGCTCGTTCTGTGCTTGGCATTACCAGTGGGCAAGGCCGACTCTTGCAATTCCAGTACCACAGGGCTACGGTAGCCCGAGCGCTGCAGTGCTATGGAGCCTTTTGGGCACGTAATCACAGCCCTGTTTCTGGGGGCAGTGGATAACAGTCAAGGTCTTCCTCTCTCTCCTGCCGTTAAGCCAATGCTGTTCTAACCCCATAGCAGGGGCAACAGGGGCTGTCTAAGGGGACATCGTGCCATGGAGAAGCTGCAGGACACAGCAGCAATACGATCCTCCTCCGCCCCCATCGCGTGGGGTGCAGGGTTCCCTCGCTCCAAAGCACCTCCTTCCTCTCCCACTCTGTCCCCAGGACTCACAGAACCCCTCTGATTTCACCCGTGTGGCCAGTCTGGCACTTGCTGTAAAGACAGAGGAGCTCTCCCAGCTGAGGAGAGGAATCATAGCCTCCATGACTCCATCTATCTGCTCCCCATTCNCTACATGTTTTTCCTGAACTGTTATTCTCACTTTTGTGAAATAGCCTTACTCGTTACATGGATATTCCTCTCCATCAGAGTTATGCTAGTAAGGAGGATGGTCTCAGCAGATTGATGGGCAGAGTTTTGAGCTGTTCACAGCAATGTCCATGTCTGCATCCAGTCCCCAGCAGACTCTGTTCAACAAGTAGGTAGGAAATGGCTTTAAAATAATAAATATGTACAGAAAAAGGAAGCGGAATCAGGACAGAGCAGTGCTTGACAGCATTAAATGACAGGGTGGCACCTACAGAACATGGCTAGCCACTCACAGATACTTTGTTTTGCAGAAAACGAAGCGAGGCAACCGTTTGGGATGTTAGTTAGGCTCCGTAGCCCAAGGAGCTCAGGGTTTGCAGAAGTACGCAGACATAGAGCTAAACACAAGAGCACTATGATTGCGGTCCCCGGGGTTAACACCACTTCCTGAACACAAGAGTTCACACATACAATGGAAATCAGAAGCCAGAAACAACAGTTATTTCACATAAAGTTCACAAAAAGATTTCCACAATCCCCTGAGTGCAGGGTATGTGTAACCAGACAGACGTGCTGGGAGGAAGAACAGGCAGCACCTTGTGCGGCTGATGGGAGGAGAGGAGGTAGCAGGCGCTGGGCTTGTCTTTTTGCCTGGGATGGCTTAATTTGGCAGCATACGTAATGTTACGTCCCCGTATCTGGTTGCCTTATCAGGAAAAACAGACTCTCTTCTTCCCAATGGAAACTCCTCTGGTGATGCCATGGTGACTCCAAGTTACATCGCAGAGCTCCTCAGAAGTTACTCAAACATTGTTGGTTGTTTGGCTGTAAGGTTGTGAGGTCACAAGCTATAGAAATGATACTTGCGTGTTTTGGCTGGGGAAGGAAGGTAGGATCTTGGGAACTGTGTCTTTAAGAAGCTTAGTTTTGGAGACAGGCAAGTCTGGAAATGGGCTGCAGCAGTGCAGATTTTATTATGCAATTTCTCTCTGAACTAGTCCCTGAATAAAGGAGTTCTCCATTGTGCACCTGCTTCGCTGTGCCGCCTGAGCACTGCCGATGAAGTCCTCAGGAAGCCAGGCAAGGGCTTCACCACCAGCTGGGGAAACGGGGAGCCATGCACTGGGGTCCAGACTGGGAATCCTGGGTGCAAGTTTGCAGTGGTAGGGCTCATTTGCTGGCTCTCCAGCATCTTTCAGTTTCCTTTCTTCTCACAAAATCCTCCTACTCTTTTTGGCTCGTTCTGTGCTTGGCATTACCAGTGGGCAAGGCCGACTCTTGCAATTCCAGTACCACAGGGCTACGGTAGCCCGAGCGCTGCAGTGCTATGGAGCCTTTTGGGCACGTAATCACAGCCCTGTTTCTGGGGGCAGTGGATAACAGTCAAGGTCTTCCTCTCTCTCCTGCCGTTAAGCCAATGCTGTTCTAACCCCATAGCAGGGGCAACAGGGGCTGTCCTGAGGGGACATCGTGCCATGGAGAAGCTGCAGGACACAGCAGCAATACGATCCTCCTCCGCCCCCATCGCGTGGGGTGCAGGGTTCCCTCGCTCCAAAGCACCTCCTTCCTCTCCCACTCTGTCCCCAGGACTCGCAGCACCCCTGTGATTTCACCCGTGTGGCCAGTCTGGCACTTGCTGTAAAGACAGAGGAGGTCTCCCAGCTGAGGAGAGGAATCATAGCCTCCATGACTCCATCTATCTGCTCCCCATTCCCCACATCGAGTACGTGGCGTTGCCCCGGCAGGCACACTGACGCACCAGCTCCTGTTGTGGTGGTGCTGTCAGGGCCTCTTGCTCGGTGTCTGTACGGCCAGAGCTGCAGTACTGGTGTGACATCAGCGTATTGCCTGGCACCAGACAGCACAAACATCTTCCTGGTGGCCGCGGGACCGCTCAGTGGTCTATCTCCATCCGGACTCCGTGCCAGAGCTGCAGAGTTATCGCAGCAGCAGAGGAAGGGTTCATAAGGGGAGCAAAATGCTACGGGGGTCTCCTGGTGTCAGCTGTTCCAGCAAACCCTTCATTTCCAGGACCAGAAGTGATGTAATGGGCAAGGCAAGCGTAAAAAGCTATCGGAACTGCAGCTCAAAATGCACCGACCAAACTTGTTAAAAAGTTAAAGCAGCAGATAGCAAAGGGCACCGCTGTCCTTGGTTGTGCCCGACAGACAATCGGACCTGATTTCCACACCCCCACCTCCAACAGAAAAACAGTTTCCCTCAACCTAAACTGTGGCAAATGTCTTACATTACAGTAAAACACTGCCGGACGAAAGCTCTTGCTGTCATGTCTGGAGCTGCTGTGAGACACCGAACCCTGTCCCACGCTGAGCCATCCTAAAACAGATGGGAACTTGCTGCTTTGGAAGGAAATTAAGGCAGGCCTAACCAGAGAGCACTTACTAATGAGTAATATAGCGATAGAAGGAGAGGCCTGGAAGAGACCTCCAGCATGATTACAGTCAGACCTCAGCAAGGACAGGCACCATGTAAATAAATACAGAATTTGCAAGTAAATGTAATGAAATGCATGTAAATGTAATGAATTCGAGTTTTGCAGTAAACAAAAGACAGACTTGCTCGTTGCAAAAGAAGGTATCGTTATAGATCTCCTTTAAACCAATAAAATGTTGCTGATTAATCCGTCTCGACTTATGAACTTCATCAACACATCCTCGGGATTGTCTCAGTGCCCTTTTCCAGCCTGTCATTGGGTTGTGGCTTCTCCTTGGGGACATAGTGACACGCAGGCAATGAAAACAGCCCCGAGCAACGGGTACGAAGAGCTCTGCTACCGCACTGGCACGTCACATCACCGCGGCTTATACGACCTGCTTCTCAGGTTGGGAACCAGTATGGAAATCCATGGACGTGTACGAGCTCCAGTCCTAGAAACCTGTTTCGGGCCGGGAAAGTCTGTCTAGACAGAGCATGAGGAATTTGTAAAGCAAGGCTGGGTTCAGCTTTGGTCAGCTCAGGTCGGAGATTTGTCCTCGTGGTCGGAGATCCGACCTCACGCGTGGCCGTGCCTCTGCAGTGGGGATTTGCGGAGCGGCCGGCGCGGCCTCACGTGAGATTTGAGGAGCACATGAAGTTCGAAGAGGAAAAGCCAAGTCCAAAGTCACTCAGAAAGCAGGAGAAGCCCATCAGCCAGGCCGCAGCAAACCCCTCGCAGGGCGCGTGCGGGTGCGGGCAGGCACCAGGAGGCTGCAGGGCCGCAGGTTTCCCTAGGAAGGCAGAGAGGAGGCAGAGAACAAGGGCGGGCAAGGGGAGTGCTGAGGGACAAGCCTGAGCAGGCGGGGGCTGGGGGGAACGACGCACAAGCACCCCACGGCCTCGGCATTGCCCTGGGTTTGCAGGAGAGGGAGGGCGAGGGCTGCCACGGCCCCGGTGGGGTCTGGGGGAACCCACTGAGGGAGCCTGAGGGGACGCGTGTGTCAGGACTGCGAGACTGTGAGGGGACCGACTGCCAGGGGATGCCGTGAGGGGGACGTTGAGAGGGGACATCCGCCTCAGGACTGAGAGGGGAAGATTGTGGGGGGCTGAGGGGGAGGCACTGCGAGGGGACCGAGAGGGGACGCCGTGAGGTTGCAGCTGAGGGGGGAACCCCAACGCGGGCGAGTGGGGGGGACTGAGGGCAACCGAGGGAGACGCTGAGGAGGGAACTGAGGGAGGACGCTGCGAACGGGCATCTGCGGGCACCGAAGGGATCCCGAGGGGTGCCGGGGGGGAACAGTCCCCCCCCCCT
>VXBL01001181.1:252870-334877 GCA_013400195.1 Aramus guarauna | reverse complement strand
CGGGCGGGACCCGTAAACCAAGTACCGTCCCAGCTATAAATAGCGGTTGGGAGAGACGGGGGGGGGGTGTGGGGTGTGTGTGGTGGTGTTTAAAAGCCTTTTAAGTTGAATTTTTCCTTTTCCTTCATTATCGATCACGATTTTAATGGGGAAGGGATGGAGGGATCCGCCTCGGATGGTGTGGGGGGGGTGCTCAGGTGAGGGGGAAGGAGGAAAACCCAGCCTGCAGAAATGCCAACCACCCTGCTTCTGGACGGGGGAGGTCGGGGTTTCTATCTCTACTTCTTAAAATCCACGTATCACCCATAACTAAAAGCCCCTACGCAGGCAGCTTCTCGCATGTGCCCCTGCGTGCAACACGCTGCCGAATAAAAACTCCGTAATAGCATATTAATATTTCGCTTTTTCTATCCATTTCCCCCACGCACACCTGTGACCCTGGCTTAAGGCGCTTGGCTCGACCCGTTCCGAACGTTTTTCCTTAACGCGTAATTTGCAGATAATAATTGAAGTTGTGGGGCTGATTGCGTGATGAAATGCCCAGCAGGCTGGCAGTCGCTGCCACTCGCCTGCGTGTCGCGTAGCGTGTCGCGTAGTGTCTTCTGCGTGTGGTTTTTTGTTTCATTTGTAATGGTGTTGTAGGTAATAAAACGCATCAGAATTTTTCATTTCCTGCAAGCGCGTGCCTTTTGTAAATACGCACGTGTGTACATAAGAGCAAGTGTGCGTGTATTGATGTCCTTCAGTGTTCCAACTGTTTAATCACTGAAACAGTGGTTTTACAGGGATAAGAAGTGTGTTAGACCCGCATTTCTGTTTTCAGAGATTAATGAATCTTGTTGAAGGGACAGTGATAAGTTAATCGTGCTATGCCTGCTGCCTTTTTTTAGACTGAAAAAATTATTACTATAATTGAGCTTGATAAATTCTGTGGGTTTTTTCAGTTTGCTTAATCTGCTTTTGGCAATAGCTTACAGATACTTCAGTCCTTTTGGTTTGTTTTTCTTATGGAATCTTTTTCTCAACCTACAAAGAAAGGAATCATGCCAAAAAGAAACCGTATTGAGAGTAAGAATTGGCAGAGAATATCTAGGTGAGGTCTTGTGATTGAACTACGTTAATTCCTTTTGTGGAAGTGACGGAATACCATGTGGAAGGCTGATGTGCAAGTTGCTGCGAAAGGCACCACAGTAACTCAGAGAAGGCACAGTTTTTCTTTAATTCTTCACGTAGACGTTGTAGGTTCTACTGGTAGCCAGTGAAAGATGTTTGAAGCGGTGTCTTTTTTATCCTTTCTTTTTTGAAGTTCACTTGGTCTGTTCTGGAATGCTTCAGTCATAATTACGTCCTGTTCAGCAAGTTCTAATGTGTCTCGGTGAGCTCTGTGCAGTGCTAGATATGTAAACTCCAGTATCTGCATAAAGTTTTGCGCAGCTGAGGGGGCCCTTGGTCACCTGGGATGGCAAACTCCAGGTTGTATTTTGAACAAGTAGGAGTGTGTCCGTAGCGTTCTGTCGTCATCCCAGTGTTCTTCAGGCAAAAATACCTCTCTGCTTGACAGTGCAGGTAACGTTTGTGCACTTAGAAATGCTTTTCAAAAAAAAAAAAAAAATCTCTTTAGATTTGTTGCCAGCAGCTAATGCTGCTTGTTGAAAGATTGCTGAACGTTTCTGTATGTTGTAGTAGGCAATACAAATAGTTTGAGTAGTGATTGCTATCAAATACCTCCTCTTGAACCTAAACCAGGCTGCTCTCTTGCACTGAAGCGTAAATGAAAAAGTTATGTTGCAACCTGGCAAAGTTGCCTTCGTGACCAGGGGTGCTTGGGTCGATTGGTTTGGGGCTTGTGCCCTGCGTGAGCAGTAAGTTGTGGATTGGATAACTGAATTGTAATTGCAGTTAGAAACACGCGCTGTTTGATGCTGCGGCTTGTGCGAGAGGGACGTGCTTTAAAAGCTGTTGCATTAAGCCCGGCTGCGCAGTTCTGTTGCTGAACAGCCCGGCTCTGAGCCTGCAAACGCTTGTAACTGAGCGTAGCAGTGCGATGGGGAAGGGTCTGATGGCAGGCCTGAATGTTCGGCAGAAAGCAACTGCTTGTCCTTGTTTATATTTCACTTTATGCTTTGATGCGGTGATCTTAAGCAACTCCTTTTGTCAGGGTAAATTTTAGCTGCCTTTAATCTTTCTGATAAAAATAGCTCCTCAGCTTACCGGAGCAGTTTGTGCAATTGAAATCGGTCTACTTAAGTCTTGAAAATACGACCTTTCCTGTTAAACTTTGTTGGCTAAGTCAAATGTGTGGTCTTGGAGAAGGGAGTAGAGATGAAAGGATAACAGAACAGTGTACTCTGACCATAGTTAAGTTCATGATAGCCTGTCCTGTTTTGCCATCGCCCCGTTGCTCTCTGCGTCAGTAAGGAAGGTTTAAGACTCGTGGCTATTCACTTAGCTTGTCATTGCTGCGCAGTATGGAACAAGCTGACTCCTGTGGTAGAATGTCCACGGGAAAGATTTTTCCTCATCTAGCCAGGTAGGAGTAGTGCTTTTGTCTAATTACCACTTTTAGATACACAGTATTTTTCACACCTCAGCATTTGTCTCCTCTGTAGCTGTTATGAGGCATTCCCATCTAGCGTGCTACAGAATAAACAAGGGACTCGTACAAAAAGTAGAATTACAGTGACTTTGGTTATGGCAACGTGTTATTTTAATGTCGAGTGTCGTGATTACTTTGCACGTTGCTGGCATTGGTCCTTTGGCTGAACGTACAGTGAACTGGCAGCGTTCTTGAGTTGCTGTAGGTCCGAACCCTGCACATGGATTGTGAAAAATGTCCTTGAATGGAGCAGCAGCAAAGCTGGTGTTCTTTAGGTGCCCCTTCACCGGGGTTCTACAGGTCGCGTGGTGGTGGTCTGTGTTGCATTGCAAGAAATGCCTCTCTGCATTTGTTACGTACCCTGCAGCCTTTTGCTGTGCTATGCTAGTTCCAGAAAGGACAAATCATAATTTGGGCCAAAGCAGAGGGTGTCCTTAATGGCGCTACGAGTTAATGAATTCCTAAAGTAGGTGAAGTTGTAAAGAAGGTGAGATGAGCAGCTTCGGAAGTCCAGTAGAGCTGCTTTTTTCACTTTGTACTTTGTCGCGTGTGTGGCTGTTGCGTTGTTGTTTTTTTTCTCCGCAACTTCAGATCATAAACAGATTAAGCAGTACGGTGGCTGCTGCTGCAGAAGCTGCAGACTGAAATCTCTAGTGATTCATGTTCTCTTTACGGCCCAGTGTGTTAGCATTGCGGTGCCCGTATTTTAAAATTGGGGAAAGACTGGCCTTGTCACACGTGCCTTCGTACATGCTGAGATAAGTAAATCTCTGGCTAACTCCCAGCGAGCTACAGAACTTTGCAGAAGGGAGTTTGTGTTGATACTGAGCCTGATTTGATCTTACTCTCCTGCCAGAAACCAGATAGGTGTATTTCAGTGCATTTAGTTTTTCATTTTAAAAGATGTGGACTACCTTTAAAACAGAGCAGCTTAAGGAGAGAGAGTGAGGCTTTCTAAGTTTATGTTCACATACTTAGTTGAGACTTCAGATGGACTGATGTCCTGGTGACGTAAAACCAGACTTTCTTTGTGTGCGTGAAAGCACTTAGTATGTATGTTTTGGAAGGGTTCATTCCTGCGTAGTTGAAAAGATTCGTGGCAGCCTGCTTAATCAGTCTGCTCTTGTTTTACATGTGTGCAAAACTTTGGTGTCATTTGTGCGCTGTGACATTTTTATACACACGCTTTCTTGGTCTTTTCCTGGAATAGGAAAGAGGGTAATTCCATTAAGTGAACATACTTGGATTTATAAGCAGAAAATTGGGGGAAGAAATGCTTCTGGAAAGGTGTAGGCAAAGGAGTGTTTGTAGTTGTAATTATTTCACTGGAACGTCCTTTGTTTTGTGGTACTTGCACCATGACTAGCTGGGATGGGAAAAAATGCAGTGTGATATTTCATGGCTATATTGTTTCTTAAGACTGAGCATATACGTGTAATGATGGGGGTGGTGGATGGGATAGGATGATGCCAAGCAAAAATGTTTACATTGAGCTGTGTTAAATTTGACACAAGCAGAATTATTTTTTTTTCACCTTAAATGACTGACCTGCATCACTTTATGCTTGCACTTGTAATCTAGGACAGGCGATTTTTAAGATTAGAAATTGGCTCATTTACTGAGAGCCTAGCTGATTTTATGTGACATCCACAGTCCTACAGTTGTTTCCCTTTTTTGAAATCCAAGCATATATGTAATCACTTGAAGTATTGAGAGTTTTATCAAATTGATTCCTTCCCACCCCCCCATCATGACTTAAAATTAACGCAGTAAACACTGTTTTGCGCTGTGGCACACAGCTCCTGGAGAAGCCCTGCTTACAGCAGGCAGGAATGAAGGCTGTGCTCAGGGGGGGTCAGTCTTTGTTGTACCCCAGAGATCTCTTGATAGCTTGTGAAATGATTCCCAGTTTTCTGTTGCAGATTATTCACTTTCTGTTCTGGCTGAACGTTCCTTGGAGCCATAGTCCAGTGCCATTAATTATTTCTACAGCAACATGCTGTGTTTTGCTATTATATCTGCAACTTGACATTAAAAAAATCCACCTATTCTTGGTGTTTATTTTTATTAGAGATTTTTTCTCTGTGTTAATACCTGCTAATAGAGAAGATCACGAACAAAAATCTTACTCTCTTAGCAAAATACTGCAGGTTAATGTGAAATTGGGGTGGAGGGAGTAGTTGAAAAACAGGATTTCAAAAATTCTGGGGTTTGTTCTTATACAACAAAAAAGCATGTGGGATAGCTTAGAAATCTGAAACTCCCATCCTAATTTGGTTTACACTTTCAAGAATTTTTGCTTTGTAAATCTTACTTTTAACATAAGTTGTGTTTTCCATCTGTATTCTCAGATGTCTGAGAGAACCTAAACCTTTTATTTGGAAAACTCTCTTTAATAGAGATGTCTCAACAAATACTATCAAGTATTATGCAGATCCATCATATGAATCAAAAGAAAACTGAAACTTCTATTATCACTGGTAATTCGCAATCATAACTCAGAATCTAAATCTTTTCACATACACTCTTTAGAAGCTTCACTTCATCTTGCCTTTCCTCTTCTCTTATTCACCACCATTGAGAAATAAGGATCTTATTTGGACATTGGATAAATACGGTATCTTTGATTTGTGTGTATATATATATTTTTTTTTTATTTATACATATCTAAGTCTGTCAGATAATCTCCTGCTTCTCTGAGGGTCATCCTTAATGCTGTGGGAACTTCCTCAGGAAGACGGCGTTGTCAAAATGAGTTGTTCTTTCTGGGTGACGTGCCTCCCAATCTCACAGGTAGACATTATTTCATTGCTGCTGTTGGACATCTCTGAGTCATACGTCAGGGCCAGCTGCTTTCTCTTGCACAATGAGAAGGAAAGCGGAATATCAGTTCCAACCTCTGTCCATATGTGTCACACCTGAAGAGCACAAGCTCTGCCCAACTTTACTGCTTTACTGCTTACTTTGATAGCTGTTTTAGTGGGTGTTGTTGATGACATAGCTTCTGTGTCATCTCCTGTGTAGTTTCATCTAATGGAGCAAAGAAACATGGAAATTACCAAGAGACTTGAATTCAGTAAGTACTGAATGTAAATCTGTTTTGTAGTAGCTGTGAAGTTTTTTCCTAAGGTTCATAAACTCCTTTAAGGAAAGTATTAATGATTCAGAAGAGCCTCATCTCACTGAAATTAATGCTTTAAAGTAAAATAGATTTGTGAGGGCATTGTTTTTTCTGTATTCAGTCAGTTACAGTTAGAAGCTTTTTTTTAGAGTGAAATATATAAAAATCATTAGTTTTAAGTACATCTGCTGTCGCTGCCTTACATGTGTTTAGTGTATTTTGTGTTGTATGTTCTTGCACAGCTGAACTTGAGTTGCCGAGCAAACAACCCTTCCCTTATAATTTGGCATCAGAAACAGGGAAGAAAAAGCGACATTAAAACAAAGAGAACAGAAACTCACTTTTTACAGCTGTTATACATCATAAAGGAGACACACAACGTGCCCGTTTCCTAGTAATCTTGTATAACACGTTTTGTTTTTTTTGTTTCATAATATTACTTCAAGTAGACATTAATCATTGTTATTTTAGTCTTCACAGAGTAGGCCAGTTCTGTGCTTCTGTTACAGACGGTGCATAAAGGTGGGAACTTTCTGAGAAGGACTCGTGTAGCTGAAGGGAGCGTTTGAAGCAGCCTGAGCTAGAAGGCAATACTGAGCGTGGAGTTCTGGCCGCTGATCCTGCCAGTCATTGTGGGGAGGTTGGAGGACTGAAAAATTTAAAATCTGAACCATCTTGTGTTGACTTACGCATTTAATAAATCATCTACAGCCAGGGTATATCTCAGTCAAAGTTTGTTTGTCAAGATAATTCACATCTTTGTATGTTATTTGCTGATTTTTATTTTTTTTTCCACATGTGCAGTGAGGGTGGCACAGCCTTAACGTGAAGCAGTGGATCTGTCAGTTGTGTGAGCTAACTGAAAGCATTCGCATCCTGATGCTCTGTTTTGGTATAGACTGTGCATTTCATGCTGCCTTGAGCAAGTGCCCACAATTAATTACTGGATTCTCAGTTGATTCCTCTTTAAAGGGTCATCCTGAACTTAAATGTTTTGTCAGCTGTTAAAATAGGGCAATGGAAAAGATGTGTGCATTTGTGAGAGGATGAGGAGATCTCGTTTCTGTTAATGTGCTCCAATGACCCTAAAATATTTAATCTTCATCAGGATGATCTTGTGAATGAGAAGCTGAGATTACCAGTGTGGTGGTCTCCCAGTCCATATGCAGATTGCTTGTCTTCCCTTCCTTCTGTCCAGATTTCTGCTCTTAGAGCAAAGAAAATTACCGAAGCCTTTTGGTCAGTAAGTGTGCGTAGCCTGATGGCCACGTGCAATGTGACGACAGTTGTGTCCCTGTTGTTGATGCTGCTGGGTAGGATTTAAAGTTACTCACGAGAGCAGACACAGAAATAGTGTCAAAATAGTGAAGACACCTTGGGAAACAATTAAAGAGGAAGAACGCTTATAGAGAGGCTCTGTAGGATGAGAGGAAAGCAAAGTCAATCTATCAGTGGCATCCGGTGCTTCCAAGAACAGACCAGAGTGAGCACTCTTGTTGGATTGCTTCTGCCATGTGTTTTGGGGGTCATTTTAGTTTTATTCCCCTTTGGCATCTGGGATGAGATAAGACACTAGCTTCTTACCTGAATGCATTTTCTATATTTGTTTCTGTATATTAACTTTGGTACCAGGTGCATTTAATGTGTCCTTATATACTGCTTTGTTTTTAATAGTGGAGCATTCAAGTAATCTGTGACTTTTTAAAAAAAAATTTTTTTTTTTTTTTAATGGAAGGGTAGTAGAAGTAGATCTGAAAACAGGGATTATTCCTGAAAGAAGCTGGTATCTTAGGGTTTTTTTGGCCCTTCAACATAGTTTGTGATTTCATTATGAGAACAGCGAAAGAGATGGTGGGGACAATTTGTACAGTAGAGAGAAACTTGAAGGTATGACATTGTGATATACAACGTGCAAGTGGAAAGAGAGGCTAGGAACTAAACTTTGTGTAATCAAGGAAGGATCTCTGTTTATACCATTCTCTTTTCAGAGAGGCGAGAGAGAGACCTGGTGCAGAACAGTTGGTCTTTCCTGTATCAGGTAGTTGTTGTTACCACACAAACTAGTTGCAGTATAGGGGATGTAGATAAATGCATTTTCCCTGTCCTGACTTGCAGTCTGGTGTTCAGGTCGGTGTTGGGAGCATTTTTAAAACTGAATATTGGTGGTGTTGCAGTACAGGTTAGGAGAGAATGGGTTCTTTTTCATTACCTTCTTGATTTGTTTGCTATGTGTAATGAGCTTCAGTTTTGAAAAGTCACTTAGTTGCTGAAGTCTTACAAAAATGGATTGGGGGAGATGTTAGGAGCTTGAAGTTACTTAAGATTAACTAGATTCTAAGCTGATAAGTGTCCCTTTTGGTTATTGAGATGCACAAAATGGATCTAATTTAATTGATTTTAGGAACTGTGTCACTGCTTAGTTGCCTGCCTGTACTCTGAATGGTATTTATCTTAGGGAGAGTCGAGCTTTGCCAGAAGAAAAGTTGCAAAGGAGGTGTGTGGTAGAATGGATGCCGCCTCCTCAATCTCCCTATACCTAATATCCCAGCCACAGGAAAGCAAGAGAAGGCAAGTGTTACACTCGTTTTCCAGACAGGCTAAAAGGACAATACAGGCACTGGAGTGAAATTAGTGAAGGGCTACCAGGGAGGTTGGGGGCTGGAGCACTTGCCCTGTGGAAGAGGCTGAGGGGATGGGTTACAGACATCCTGATGTCCCTTCCAACCTGAGTGACTGGGAATCAGTAAGCAAGAGCCCTGTGATAATTAGTCTAATGAGTTTCCTAGAGGCAAGTACCTAGAATGCCTAAAGGTGAGGCTTGTTTCTGTTAAGTTTTGACCAGTCTACTGAGCAAACCAGACTGTATTTCTTTCTCATCCCAAATGCAAGTAGTTCAAAAGATCAGGCAGAAATAAATTTATTTAAATATCCAAATCTCTTGTTATTCAAGCCACACCTTGTTGGGACTCATCCAGATGCCTGCTGTTGGATCTCTCATTTCCCCCTCACCCTCCTCCACCCAGCCTTTAGGGTCTCATCGTTGTCTTTCTCGACCTGGTTGTTAAACATCATGTTTTGAAAAAGTTATGCTCTTCTTCTGAAAGTCAAGGTCAGATCCATGTCAATTTGCAATCTTTCTGTGTGTCTCCTTAGGTTAAAATGTGAATGTAAAGTTTCCTTACTAGATTTTTTTTTTTTCCCCTGTGAACGTGTTGTTTAATTGCTCTAAAACATTAAATGTGCTAATTGTCTTTTATGAAACAATAAATTATAGAATCCTCAAACCTCGAAAGGAGGTTGGAATGGATGTGGTAATTGCTGACTGCACCAAACAGTATGGCTATTGAGTTGAGTTACCTGACATTGAATTTGAGGAAATGGCTGGAGCTCTGAACTGTTGAGGCTTTGTCTGCTGGGGTCTGGCGTGATTGAAAGAAGCCTTACAAAACAAAATTGGGCTCACTGAAATGTAACAGCTATGTTGGCATGGAAGAAAGGCACGGTGAAAATACTGCTTGTGTACTGGGACTGCGGTGTGACTTCAGTGTCTGTTTTGTGGATGGGCAGTCAAAGTTTGTGACGGGAAAACTCCCAGTCACGTTTCAAGTGGAGATTATGCTGTCAAAAATGAAACTGAATTTGATAGTTCTCCTCCTGCTTGCCGTGTGATATGTTTGAGATAATAAATCACGTAAAGAAATACCTTTGAATGTTTGTCACCTTTCCAGGCTCAGCTAAAGAAAAAAAAAAAATGGTGACATTGAAACAAGTTAATTGATTGAATATATATATTAAGAAAGAGTGTCCTGATAACAGTTGCAAGTACTCATACAGATGAACAAGTTGTGCCTGAGACTGCAGCACAAGTTTTTGGTTTGCTGTTTGGTTTTGTTTTTTGTTTTTTTTTTCTTCTGAGAAGGCTTGGAAGGAAACAGAACATCTTTTTTTATTCCGGTTGCTGAAAGTGTTGTCCAGGAAGGCAGAAAACTGTGACATTTAAGCTCATAAAACTGAAATTAGGAGAGAGTGTTTCTCAAGTGTGGTTATCTTCTATGTGTGAAAATAGATGCTTAAAGAACGCAAAATTCTCAAATTGGAAAAGGAGCCCTTTGGAAAGAGCGGGGGTGTTGTAGTTGCCTAGTGCTTCTCCATTCCTTCTGAAAGACATGTTATCTCTGTCTTTTGGCTTTCTCCTGTTAAGAGGCCGTTCGGTTTTATGTAACAGAGGCAATAAAAGGTGTGAGGTTTGGGATCAGAAGCGCAGTGTTAGAGACGAGATAAGATGCCAGGAGGTGGGTCTCCACTGCATTAGTCAGCTCTGCTGCTTCCTGAGCGCTGAAATGAGACATGTTTGCCTTACGAGTTTGGGAATCTATCCTCTTGTAAAACAAAGGCTGCTGCTTCCGTTCTGCTGTGTGCTAGGTGCCCAGCAGGTTTGAGAGACGGAGCAGGTACAAAGCTCGGTAATTGGAGTGGGCCTCCGCAGTGTAGGTGGGTTTTGAGCATCGCTTCAGATAACTATGTAAAGGCAAAGGCACCTCTTGATTTTCAGACTCTTGGTAGCTGCCATTAACTTTGAGAAATAGTTGAAGCATTAAGTATGGGATCAGTTATGTTCTTTTCATGAGGATTATGGGGGGTGAGGTTGCTTTAGCAAATGGGCCATGTTCTTATTGTGGCAGATTTTTATATGTGTATAAATATATTTATAATTTTTATAACTGCCAAGACAATCTCTTATCTTTATGGATTTGTTGCAGACATGCTCAAGTGGACTTTTGTTTTCTGTTGTATTTTATAACTGTTGTAAACTGTGTCTCGTATTGATGTTTTTAACGTACATGACTGGTTAAAATATAAAAGCAGGAAGATTAATCATTTCTTGAACATTTGAATACTCGGTGAATTTTTACACAGCTGCTGTGCTAAGCTGTTTACCTGCTTTTTATTTTCCTGCTGGCAGAGCTGTAAAGTTTCCATGCTTAACTTTAACGTATAGCCTTCTTACAAGAGCTTAAGAGTGGCGGATTATTTTAGGTTTTAAGAGGCAGTATTCCCAAATGCTTTCTTCACTCTTTTTGTAAACTGCAAAAACATTTCCAGTCCTTGGCTCTGGCAAGACAGCTAAGAGTCCAGCCAGCCAAACAAACAAAAAAAAATCAAGCGCTGACACTCCAGTATCCCATTTTGAAATACAACTGAAAAAAACCTACTCTTGTTTTTTGAAGCCACAGCAACATCTTCCTCCTCTACATTCTGTCACTTCTCCTCTGCCCCTGGCCCCGCATGTGCATGCGCAGAAATATATATCTTTTGTTCATGGAATATGAACAATTTGAGTGCAGAAGCTTGGAAACAGACACCGTTCGTGAGATTTACAACAGTTGTCTGAACAAGCGCTGTAAACCTTGAACTTCTCAGCAAGCCGGGGTGACAAGAGCAGTTTAACAAAGGCGAACCCTCAGCCGCGGACCCTGTGTCACCACCCTTGGTGACGTGCCAGCGGATGGCTTCGGTTTGTGCTCCAGACTGCGGCCGCTGCCAGCCATGGCAGAGCCGGCACGGGGAGAGGGGCTGCCGCTGCAGGGACCCAGGGAGTCGCTTCCGGCCGAAGCGGCTTGTTGCCGAAAACAGGTGATGGGGTTTTCATCAGAGGGGGGTTAAAGATGGATGGAAGGTTAAAAGGAGTGGCATTTTGGAAGAAGGAAGGTAGAAGCAAAATATATGGGAAGAGACACAGATTGCAGCACAGTATCAATGACTTTGTGGGAAAGAGAAGGAGAGGTGAAGCGATTGCTGGAAGGGATGTAGTTGAAGGTACACCAGGAATTTCTGTAAAAGACAAGCTGAAAAGGTGAACTAAACAACCAAAGGGAAAGGCAGCGAGTAAGAGGGAAATTAAAAATACTTTAATGAACTTAGCTAATGAAAATGTGAGTTTGTTACTTCCTCACAGGAAAGGGAAGGTGAGGTCTGTTCCTGAGCTGTAGCGTATTCTGTCACGGCCAGCGCGGTGCAAGACTAGAAGAATTCCTCAGAGCTTGTTGGCAAGATGCAGGCTGCTCAGGGACACGCTGCTGTGAGCGCCTCGAAACAGGCAGAATGTAATGGTTTTGTGCATGTTTGCTGTGACTGTTTATGTAATTCACTGGTCATTGCAACACATCTAAAAATTTTAATTCATTTTTCTTGTTAGGTTGAATGGAAAATTCAAATGCCGATGAAATGCATTGTGTTTAAACATCCTGAAATGTGTTGGGAATGCATCCTAGCTTTGTGATAGGCGTTGAGTGTTTGGGTTTTGTTTGTTTCTTTTTGATGCAGTCAGTGTGGTCGGGCTGTCACTTGCTGGATGAAGTTAGGCTGCTTTTGCAACCTGAGTCTTGCACCAACTTTTTATGGTTGAAGAGTGAATTAAACTTTAAAATAATGAAACTTCTGGGATGCCCTTCTTTAGAAAAGAACTTTTGTTTGCGCTAACCTGGAAAGAATTTGGTTTATCTGTTGCTCGCAGTGAGAGACTAGTGTTTTTCAGGGTTGGCTTTGGTGGGAGGCAAAAAAAGTTTTCACACGTTTCTGTTACGTTACAGTAAAAAGTGGTTGGTTTAGATCACACCTTTGGACGAGAAAACTTTTCTGCTATGTGCTGCATGTTTGAACAGCAACTCTGATGAATTGAGGCTAGTCTGCTTACTTGTTTATAAGTACTGCTGTTTGCAGTTGTCCTTATGTCTTCAAATATGTAACTTTTATTTTCACATGGAAGTACCTATATACAGTCAAGTAACTTTCTATTTTTAGTTACATACCGAAATAACATTGTTACACAGATGCTGCTTATGATGTGCAATAAAATACTTTAGTGAACTTGAGTTGCTCCTTTTTAGAAGAAACCAAAACAACCCTAACACTTCTTATCAGTCTGGATGTTCCAGCCAGGCAGAGCAGTTCCTTCAAGAGGCTTAATGAAGATTTGATTGATTTATTTTGCTCATCTGGAGAGCGTGTGGATTACCTCTGTCAATATTGGGCATGATAAATGAGGGCTGGGCACTTAAAGAGTAATTTGAATTATTTGAGCTGTTCAGGAATCAAGAAGTGACTTGATTCAAGAGGCATTATGAGGAGAAACTGCTGAATGCCTTTCGGGATCTTTTGAGGTAGTAGATCATGATTCAAAGCAATGACTAAGAAACTGATATTGAACATGTTTATATGTGAGACTGAGACCGAACTACCAAAGAAGTAGTTGTTGTCTTTTGATCAAGCTTTGAAGCCTGGCTGAAGATAGTCTTTGGCCATGTGCAAACATAAATTGCAAGGTTGAGGTAGGATTGCTGGGTGAAATGCAGTGGCTTGGGATTACGTAGGAGGTTGGAGAAGGTGATGTAAGTGCTTTTTCTGGAAAGTAAATTGATGGGGGGGAGGGGGGAATCTCTTGATATTTCTGCTGCCTTCTTTTAGCCAAACCAAGAGAAATTTAGGAGTTAGGTTAGATCATTACATTCGTGCCACCTTAGTCTCTTAAGCTTGGTACAATGTTTTGTCAAAAGTCTTGCGGAAAAAAATACTACTT
This sequence comes from Aramus guarauna, assembly GCA_013400195.1. Classification (NCBI taxonomy): domain Eukaryota; kingdom Metazoa; phylum Chordata; class Aves; order Gruiformes; family Aramidae; genus Aramus; species Aramus guarauna. The sequence goes on along the minus strand of VXBL01001181.1, from coordinate 321,584 downwards.
GGCCAGTGCTCTATCCTATGTGGTTGTACGTGCACAGTACGTACCAACCGTGCTTTCTGAAGGACTCTGCAGTTCATGCCATGGGGACTCTGGCTTGCTTGCTGGCAGTATTGAGTTTTGGGTAAAGATACACCTTAATGCATGTCATTGTTAAAGACTAGGACAACGTAGCATAGATTAATATTTTAGTTGCTTGTTTGTCATGTTTTTCTCACCTATGTTTCTGTTTTAACTTGTAGATTTTGGATCTTTGTTTGACTTGGAAAATGATCTTCCTGATGAGCTGATCCCCAATGGCGAGTTGGGCCTTTTAAACAGCAGTGGGAACCTTGTTCCAGATGCAGCTTCCAAACACAAACAACTTTCCGAACTTCTAAGGGGAGGCAGCGGCTCTTCCTTAAACCCAGGAATTGGAAATGTGAACTCAAATAGCCCTGTCCAGCAGGGAGTTGGTAGTCAAGTTCAAGGGCAGCCGAACAATGCTAATATTGGTAATCTGGGTGCTATGGGTAAGAGCCCTTTAAACCAGGGAGACTCTTCTGCTTCAGGCCTGGCAAAGCAAGCAGCCAGCACCTCTGGACCTACCACACCTGCATCACAAACTCTGAACTCGCAAGCACAAAAACAAGTGGGGATGGTGACGAGCAGCCCTGCAACATCACAGACTGGACCTGGGATATGTATGAATACTAATTTCAGTCAGACACACCAGAGCCTTCTCAACAGTAATTCTGGTCACAGTTTAATGAATCAGCCTCAGCAAGGACAAGGGCAGGTAATGAATGGATCTCTCGGGGCAGCTGGAAGAGGAAGGGGAGCAGGAATGCAATATTCTGCCCCTGCCATGCAGGGGAATGCAGGCAGTGTGCTGGCAGAGACTTTAACCCAAGTATCTCCACAGATGGCTGGTCACACCGGACTGAACACAGCACAGACAGGAGCAATGACTAAAGTATGTACATAGAATTTAATATACTCTGTTTATTGCACTTTGTTGTTTTTTTTTTTTTCCCTCCATGCAGATATCTAGAAAATGTAGTCGATTCTTTTCTGGAACAGAACTAAAGAATGCACTTTCTTGAGTCAGTAGTTATCTATTTCAGTTACCAGTGATATCATGAAAGCAAGATAATTGAAACAGTATTTCTCATGTAATGAGAAATGAAAGCACTTGTTAAAAAGCACATCCTTGAAGTTGAAAGTGGGATAGTGTCTTAGCAGGGTGAATTGGAAAAGAGTAGCGTGATCCTGCAAAAAAGGAAGCAGGTGATTACTTCCTGTGCAGGTTCTCAATTTTGCTGCCAGACAACAATATCTTCTAAAGCAATGTGAAAACTGTTAAGAGAAATATTTGTAGATTGAAGGGAGAGGTGTAACAATTGGTTCTCTTGTCAAGGACCACTGTCAACAGCTGTGCAGTGAATGCTTTTCAAATATAGAGGAACTGATGTGAAAACACTAAATTTCACATAGGTTGCCAAGCTAATTCAGACTGTGAAAGGGAAGGGCAGTGTCTGGGCAAGAAGTCTTAATTTGGGGGCCGTTGCAGGTTGGGGCAGGGAATATAGACACCTGGAAGTATCTGCCTCTGTCTTGGGGCACTGTTCTGATCCCTGCTTGATACAGTCTTTGCTTTTTAGTTCTTCATTTTCTGGGTGTGAGCTTAGAGAAGGGTTCCGATTGCTGCTCCTCCTGTCTTGCAGTTGGAGAGCAGTGTGCCTCATCTCTTGTCTGTGTTGCTTTGGTCCAGTTCCTTCCTGAAATTTTGATGGCAAACCCATCCTGTTTTGATTTGTAGAAAAATATATTTTAATCTCTGATATTTTAGCTATTCATACATTGCTAGTCATTATTGTTGTAGTTTATTAACGTGTAAGTGTTAATTCATTGATGTGTTAGCAATCATGGAAAAAAAAATGCCTGACAGAAGAAATCATGTTTTCTGAAGAAATGCTAACGACATTGTGCAGTACTGTATAGTTCATTTTAATTTTTGAAAACAAAACTATAAAAAGCCTTTTCTCTGCAGTGAAGGGAATCCCCTTTGCTTAAGGAAGAGATGCTGGTGATCCGAGTGAAGGTCATGTGAAAGTGAATATAGCTGTCTCTAGCCTCCGAATCAGCTAAATTTGTTGTGTGGAGGGGATTGGTCTGCACAGAAAGAAGTTCAGCCTATCTTTTGTTTTTCTTTGCAGCCTGTGGGAGAAGTGACAAATGCTAATTATCTGGCTTCCTTATATAAACTTATGGTTATATCTGGTTATTCACCAGCTCCGGAAGGTGACCTGGACTTTCTCAGTTAGCATATGTTCAAGAAGTAAAGTAAAAGTTGGTGACCTGGACTTTCTCAGTTAGCATATGTTCAAGAAGTAAAGTAAAAGTTACTTTGGACAAGAAATACGTTGCAAAAGAGTAGTGGAAGTGTTCCTGTTACGCAAATCGTTAGGTAGTCCTTGTATACAGTGTTGTGCTCAGCACTAGTGATGCATTTCCAAAAGATTAGAGCAAAATTAGGGCTTTCAGAAGTAAGTTGTTGTGGAGAAACTGAAAAGGTAGGACTATTTCATCACAGACTGGAAGTGATAAAATGGTGTTTCTGTGAAAAAACTTGGCCAACTTGAAAAAATAGAAAATTCGGTGTTTTCCAGGGCTCTGCCTCATGTTGAACAGGATGAAGCTTAAAAACATTGCATGTTTGTCTGGGTTTTTTAAAAGTTTTTCTTTCTTTATGTCTTAATTTTCTCTTAGTAAGAGAGCAAGTGAGCTCAATTTTGGAGCAAATTACTTGCTCCTTGATTTTTCTCCTGATAAGCAGAAGCATTCTCCATTTTTGCCATTCTCTTTAATAGGCATTTGAGGATTGGCTTCCTCTTTCAGTCTGTCCCCAGCCCCGGTTTATTGTCCTAATAGGGTTATCAACCACAATTGTGTGTTCGCTTTTTCTCTTACCGATGCTGCAGTTGTGGTGAAAGCTTTTAAGAACGGTAAAGAAACATTTCAGTGAGTTTGTTCTTCTGAAACTGAAATTTCTGCTGAAGGAGAATGTGGGTTAGTTTGTTTTTTTCATCTCCTGTTCCCTGATGTTTACCACTTAATGTGTACAGCTTAAAAGATTTGAAGAGCAGCAATAAAAGTGGTGAGGCAGCTGATCTACCTAATAGCGAATGTGCCTGACTTGACTAAACGGCTTAAAATGTGGCTTGAAGAACTCTATCAAGGCTGGAAGCAAATTCTCCGAAGTGGTGACTGCAGCAATATATTCTAAGGGAAAGAAAGATGTGTGAAGTACAAATGCGGGGGTGGGGGGAAAGCTAAAAACTCTCTAACCCGAGATTTTTCTCATTATGTTTAAAATAAGTGATATGCATCTCTGATTAACCTCATTCAGGTATGGCTCCAAAGTCTAGCACTAGTGAGCCTTTATGGTTTGGGACCAGTTTTGTTGGGCAAGACCTTGATGTCTTGCGTAATCCTTTTTTGGTAGCTACCTAATCAAGGAAAGTCCATTGCTTTTTCTGTTTTTCTTACTTGTAGTATGTTTTTATAAGCATTTTTTCTAGTCAGAGAAAAAGAAGGAAAATCAAAATCCAGAATCTGATCCCTTCACCTGCTCTCAGAAATAACTGGGATTCATTTCATGTGGAGCATCCATCGTAAGCAAATAATGGTTAATTTTGTGTTGGACTTTCCATTTTAAGGCAGCTCTTGAAAGAATGAGTAGTATGACAGAAATGAGCATGGTAACTCAAAACCATGATGTGTGTGCTTGCGTAAGTCGGAGGTGGTGGATAAACCTTACCCCTAATCAATAGAAAAGATAATGAAAAATGACTGATTCTCCATGTCAGAGGGCCATAAGGTGCTGACATAAAGGCAAATGTTTTTCCATTGGTAGGGAAAGATTAAAGCAAAATACTTCTTCAGCCTATAGAGACATGAACAAAGGATTTCATAGATTTCATAGGATCTTCTGGTAGAAGCAACCCGTCAATACAAGTTAAAGAATAGCTTTAAAGTCATAGGTCTGTCTTCTTGGATGTGTATAGCATGTTCTCTATAGCTTAGAGTATTTTTTTTAACTAGGGAGTAGTCCCTGAGAAGGTTTTGTGAATTAAAGATACAACAACTTTCTGTAGCAAGGATTTGAATTCTTCATTGGCCACGACTGTGCAATTTGTGTATTCAGAATTATTTAGAGCTCCTGCTTTGTGATTTTGACTTCTCTATCACCCTCTGGGAAACACTGAGGAAACCTCTCTTCTATACTACTGTATGTATCTCTGCTCTGTTCACTACGAAGCTCCTTTCCTGTAACAATTTTTATTGTAACTGTGGCGTTATGGCCCTGTTTTCAGGACAACGCTACAAATACAGGTTTGACTGGGTTGAAGTTCTTTAAGAAATCTGCTTAAAAGAGCAAAAGGATTCTTCTTTGAACAATTGTCACTTGATGAGGGTAGAGGAACAGACCACCTTGTTACAGTAAGTTCCAGCAGTAGCATAATTGTCCTTTTGTGTGGTACCACATCCATTAAGTCCAGAAAAAGTGTTCAAACCATCTAGAAAATCTTTTTAAATTAGAGTTGTTTTTTAAGGTGGTTGGTTGTCGAACACTTTAAGCAGTAGCAAAGCTAAGCAGATGGTCTATTGCTTCCAAAGAAATGAGCACTTCACTGCAAGTGTGCTCTGTGCCTAATACTCTCCTGTTGCTGTGAGAGTTCGTCTTTTTCAAAGGAGGGAGATGAAGCCTTCAAGTAGTTCATTGTGGCTGGCAAGAGCTTGAAGTTGTTTTCTGTAGATTAGATGTTCTGTAGTCTCTTGCTGTGATGCATTCCCCTTGTCCTAATACTGCTATCAAAGCTTGTGGAAACTCAGAAGAAAATTTTGGGAAGTTCCTATTTATTTTGTATGGTTCTCAAACTTCCTTTTTGCACTGTTACCAGTTTCGGGCAGTGATTCACCTAATTGGTACTTTCGCTCTTTCCCTTAAGAAGTAGTAAAGTCCCATTGAGATGAATAGGACTCTTGAGTGTTTTCTTTTTCATCTGTTTCCAAGGTGTAATGCCTCCTTGTACGATTCTGTGAAAGGAATCACCTTTTCTTCAGTAACTTCAGAGCCGTTTCACTCAAATAAGCATAAGTGGATACCCAGCAGCAGAAACTTAAAGGAAAAAAAACTCTGGAGTTGTGTGTGGTTGATGATCTGTGGAAGCCATTGCTTTTAAGCCGCAGCGGAACTAGGACTTGTTGGGGGTTCCTTTCAAAGTGGATTTCTCGATAGGACTAGTAAACCTACCTCAAGGTTAATTTTTGTTTCTGAAAGGTGCAGTTTAATCAAACATGTTACTGGGCTCTGTATGTCAAATAAAAGGATGTAATTGTTTGGTCAGATCTTAGTCTGAATGTATAAAAAGATCAGGAGAAAGTGAATGTTTATTTTCATACCTAGTTATGAGGATTACAACTTTTCTGTAAAATGCCTTTTCAAGATTGTAGATTTTAAGTAACCTCATTCTACCTATTTTGAAAACCCTAAAGAAAAACACTGTATTGCTAGAAGCTAGAACTTGCCTGGCAGGGAGAAACTGGTGGAAAAGCTATCTGGCTGGCTGATCTTCCACTGTAGTATTTCAGGAGTTGATTTGGTAGTAATGAGTTTAGATACAGAATTCAAAGTGCTGTGTGCAAGTGGTGAGTTTTCCTTACTTGTGCTTTTATGTGTTTAACTGGAAGTTGGTATCAGTTGTAGGATTGGCACCAAAATCTTACAGGATCAAAATATCGCTAACTATGCAAAAATAGACCTAATAGGCTGGATTTCTGCATGTGAATTCAGAGCAAACTCTTCTCTTAACTGTATTGGCCTAATGAATTTGAATAGTGTTTGAACTTTGTTTTAGTCAAAACAGCCACATGGCAGTGCATGTTGCAGTAAGAGAAGTTTCAGATCAAAGAGGAGGATGAACTCTTGCTAGAAGTGAACTTCAGAAAACAGTAAAACTGTTTTATGTCTACCAAGAGAATAACCAGTTCTCTCTCTTTATTATTTATTGTTGAGCTATAAAAGAACTAAATTCTGTTCTTTCTAGGCTGGTTATATATAGTACATACATGCCTTTGACAAGCACATTCACAGTTTTGCTCCCTGTAGTTGTTCACTTAGTGGTGTTTGGTGTTGGATATTAATCTTGAGTAAATTTAAGAAGATAATGAACTACGTTAAAGAGCAAGAATTCCGACACTAGACTCCAGTTGTATAGGTAGTTATGTTACTTAACTCGATGTTTTGAGGAATCTGTAGTAAGGAAAATTTGTGATGAGAAAAAAAGCAGATTACCCAGTCGATACTGCTAAGTACCAGATTTAGATACGCTTGCTGATTGTGAATTAAGTCAGCTGAAGATGTTCTCATTCCTTTGCAGTTCTGTGTGTTTTAGCAAACTGCTGGTGCTGTTTGTTTCTTTGGTGACTCTCAATCTGTCTGAATCCGCCTGAATTGTTTTAACATGACTTGCAGTTAATTTGCTTCTCATCGGCTAAGTTGTCCGCAGGAGACTGCCAAGCTGACTGTCTCCTAGCAGACCATGCCTCTGGCAAACACAAGTAGCCGGTCCAAACTGTATTCCAAATAATGCTGCTTCCCAGTTTCAAGGGACCCTTCATAATGTTACAGACTTGACCGTAGTCATTTGGTTCTCTGTTGAATAACTTTATCACCAAAACAGCATTTTTACTGAGAAGAGACATATGTGCTTTTATAATAATACAAACAGAAGAAGGATATAAATATATAGAAACACATAACAGCAAAACTCAGTCACTTGTGGTAAAATTAAAATATCTGTAACGCAGTTTTGTTTTGAAACATGACCACGGAAAGTGGTACTCCACAGATGAGTTTACTCTGATACACCGGAGAGATTTGGCGACTTAAAAAGCTTACTTACCACAACTGTTACTCCTGACACTTGAAAATTGAGTTGTTTCCTATTTCTAGTACATGAGTTAAATTTCATTTGCACAGTTGTGCAATGTCGCTGAAGATCTTTGAAGAGATAGTTGCTTGGCTCCTGTGCTTGAGCAGGGTACCTAGGTTCGGTTTGGCTCTCGTGCTGCAGGGTAAATGCTGCAAGAAGCAGCTATTATGGGGGCAAACCACAACTTGGTTTCCCCTCCTTCTGCTTCCAACTCGGGTGGTTAAAAAGCCCGTCTCTGTTAACTTGCATTAGCTTATCATACAGCTGACAAAAATGAAATGTTTATGGTATGTTTTCAGAGTAAAATTGTGCCATTATCTTCTACTGTGGTAACACAACACAAAGGTTAAAGATTTTGTCACTAACTCTAAATCGTAGTGGTTACCGTCTCATAATTCTTGAGTTTTTGTTGTTGGAATGGGGTTTATTTCTAGGAAGTGTATCTGAAAGAAGGTTTTGGAAGTGAACCTAATGGATCCACCAGTTCTTTTGGAAGCCACAGATTAAAAGCATGATTTCCAGTGCTGTTCAGAAGGTTTATTCAAATGACAAAATAAACTTCCAAGTCTTTACTAACAGATGTGACTGAAATGACTTCTTTCTAGTTTTCTTGACTTGTTTTCACCTACCTTCCTGCTGCTGTTTGTAGTTTGGGGTTTTTAATAGACAGGTAAAAAATTACTCGGATGTTGAGAGGGAGGAAACCCTGCCAACTTAAATGTTGGTGTGTAGAAGTTACGAAATGCCTGGTTACTTCAGTCAGAAGGAAATGTCTTTGTTGTAGTAATTTTCCTAATAGAGTCTGATCGTGCATGTAGATACTATTGCACAGGAGCATTTCTGATGGCAAGACCTTTTATCAGGTCTCAAAACGTCTCCTGACTGAAAAGATAAACTTAATATTTGTACTTGAGTTGTGATTATATTGAGAATCCTGTAATTGGAAGTACATACAGAAATGTGTCAGAACACCTGGTATTATAGTCTGAAAACTAAACGCTGGTGGTCTGTTTTCTTAGAAAAAAGGCAGCATAGGAAACTTTGAAAATTGTGTATAGCGGGGTGTACTCTGTCAGCCTACCCAAGAAATGGATCAGGAGCAGAGAAGTGAGCGAGGGGAGGCGATTCTCCGTCTGCGGCTTCCACAAGTGAAAGTACAGATGGGAGAGGTTCTGCCGTCGGACAAAAAATAACATTATGTTTGGAAGTTGCACTTTGGAAATTTGAAATCCCCTCACTCGGGGGGGGTGTGTGTGTGTTGAAATGTCAATACAAGAGGCTATGCAGGGCTACTTTGTAGCAGACAGGCTATTTTTCACTTTTTTTTTTTTTTAAAGACTAATTTTTAAACTAGAAAAGCTGTTCCAATGCATACTTCTCCCTCACATGTCAAAAAACCCCCAACAAAGCCAACTTAACTAGCAATTGTGTCACTAAGAATTTACTTTGTGGGGCTGAGTATAAGTAATAGCAAAATATAATAGCTTTTTCCTTTCTTCTTGTGAATGTTCAGGGGAAATACCTGCTGTTTGTTGTTTGGAAGCCTAAGTCCATTTGTGCATGGCATCTGTAGACAGTTTGCTGCAGCTTTGTCCATTGGCCGTGAATGACACATGCTTATTCTCTTTGCCACGACAGAAAAGAGTATTTACTCCAAAAATTGCTGTGACTGGGGAGGGAAGTGGCATACAAAGCTTCTTGTTTGTGTTTTAACTGTTTGTATGTAATCCAAGCACTGGCTTTAATTTTAAGGCCAGAAATAGTTTGTAGAAATGAGATTTAGATGAATGAGGAGTTAGATGATTTTTGAACTGATGCTACAAGAACTACCTCCAAGACGCTCAAGCCCCAAAGCGATAGTAGTGTCCTTTGGTGTGCATACGTGCAAAGCTGCTTTAGGTTTGGCATATAAGGAGCATACTGTGCCATAAAATGGTTTCAGTAGTATTTTTGTTTTAAGAATGAATCATAATGAAAATACAGCACATTAAATACAGGAACATCCTTGCCAAAAGGACCAGTCTATGAAATAGACTTTTAGAAGACAGTAGTAAATAGATTATTTAGCAGTCTCTGAGAGATGCTGCTGTTTTGAGGCAGAAGGGTTTTGTGTTTTCAGAGTGACTGCAGCATAATGCTGTTCTAGCACTATGGGATTCTTTTTTTGTTTTTTTAGGGGATTTTTAAAATCAGACAGGAAAAAAAGTGCCCTTTGATTAAATTAAATAACTACCTTTACTATGGGAGGGTCTTTGTACCCTGGAAATAGAAAAATGTTGGAAGACCAGGAGCTGAAGATGGGATTTCATTCATGGAATGAGCTACGTTTGCTTCCTTGCTCTGGTACTGGGCTCAAATACGTTTCTGGATAGTACTGTGTGCAGGCTGCTTGCGGTGAGCAGCGTGTGTGTACAGGCCTAGTTTGTTCCCACTGTTCCACTTGCTGTTCATCTTCAAGGAGAGGATGTTTCTACAGAAAGACTGGAGATTTCAAGGTAGGACTCAGTCAGTGTGGGGTTTCAAAATAAATGTATTTGGCTCTGAGAGTTATTTTAAAATTAGTTCAACAGTGTAAATTATTTATAGTTCTGCTTCTCCTTAGTTACTGTTAATGTCAGGCTACGATATTTGTGCTAAGTGCTTGTTTTGAGTAAGCTATATTGATTTTTTATTTTAATGTATTTAATGTCCACTGTAGTATAAATTTGTTTTTTGTATATTTGTTTGTCTGTCTTCCCTCCCCAGTTGTGGATTGAAATAGAATAATTACTACTTCTAGAAGAACAGTCTCTCCCTTCAGTGTGTCTGCTTTTCCTTTAGGATTCATGTCTGTTAAGGAGAGTACATACTGTAAAGAAAAGAAACAGAATACCTCTTTTCATTATATTTTTGAGACACCTTTCCTGTTGCGGTTATTCTGCAGAGCTACTATTGCCTTTTCCCCACCTCTGTAGAATAACGTATCACACAGACTGCCTGATAATGGATCTTTGGCCAGATTCTGGGAGCTGAATGGGAAAGAATCTCTTAAATAGTGCTACTGATTTTCTTTCCAAAATAGTTTATTCCTTATAATACTAAATTTTTGGAGTATGACGTACTCTCCTTTTACTTGGCTGTCTCCAGCCAACTATAGGAACTCCAGAACGGCTGAGGTGCCAGCAGACACATCTGTGAATTCTTTTGTGGTACATTTTGAACGGCTAAGATCTACGATACAGAAAATAAAGGAAGAAGCGTGGACTTTGTGTTGAGATTTGCTGTTGGTTTAGAAACCTGCATTTAGCTTGATGATGATGAAGTATAGGAATTGGGGGAGGACAGGGATATTTGAGTTGAGATCCTGTGTTATAAAAATCTGTTTTGATGTGACTATAAATGTGTTTTAGTACACACTGATGCTTTTTCTGGAAGTAACTCGTGCAGATTTTGGCCTGTGAATATACAACCTAGTATCTGTAGAGGTGTATCTTAACTGAATTTCAGTCTTTCAAAATCCTCTTTTTCAGTGGTGTTGAATTACTGTTTGTGTCCAGACTAGATTTTCTTGATAAAACAAACCTTTGAAACATCTTTGGTTAAGTTTGCGGTTCTGCTTAACTTTCTGTCTTTATGTAGTAAGAATAGTTCTTGTTTATCTGAAGAAAGCCACTTCTGCTTGGCACTCATAAAAGCTCTTGAAGCAATTGGAATACATTGATCAATTATGGCTAATTATCCATTAGAGCTTTGAAGCTGTTATTTGTGGAGGTTACACTCGTTACAAAGTAAGCCTTCTGAGCTTTATTTTTGATTAGTAAGTACAACAGTAATGCTCAGTGCAGAAATTACTCTGTTTCTTCCTATTGTATTTGTATTTGTTTCTTCCCTTGTATTTGCACTCAGGCTTGTGCAGAATTTTGGAGACATTTTCCTTCTTTAGGCAAGTGATGATTTTTTTTTTTCTCCTTTCCTGGAAAAGGTTAATAGTTAAATGTATTAAAAGTTTGTTCTCTGTATATCCAGTCATTTGTAAAGAGCCTTTTCCCACGAAATTCTGTCTTTTGTATTTCAGTAATTATGTGGAAACTTTTGTACATTTTTTCAACTGGCTTTGTTGCCTTGAAATACTTAAATTTGTCTTTGACCTCTGTGAAATTCTTGGAAGAAAATACTGAATCTTACTACAAGTGATAATAAAGCACCTGGCTTCCTCTTAATGAGATTCTTAAAATTTTATTTCTAGCTTTACCAAATCTTTCATCCTCTAATAAAGGATGAAGTAAACTACTGGTCATTCCTGGTCATTTGAGTATTTTTCTTGGAGTTAGTTTACTACTGGAGAGCAAGACACTCCAAGTGCTTCATGAATCTGTTGTGGTAGGCTTTTGAGACAGCAGTTAGCTTAAAGAGGTAGGAAAGCAGGGACTTTCAGCATAAGATAGGTTTCCTTTGAATGCTGCTAGTCAGATCAGGATTTAATTCTCAAAACTGATTTACTTTTTTAAGGCATTTTTGTTACTCACTGACTTTAAAAGTGAGTATTTTTAAATTAGTATTTTTGTCAAACTGCCAAATCTACAGATTGGTTTAGGTGAGGAACTCTCACCTCAGCTGAGATAATGGGATTGCCACCATTCTTGCACTGAAACTAAATTCACTTTTTTTTTTTTGGTAATGCCACTGGCTTTCTGCCATGAAATGATTAATCTTTTCCTTGCTTCTCCATCTGTCCCTCTGGCATATACATTCCAAGCACCATGGTGACTTTCTTTTGGAACATGTTACTATAGGATGAAATAGTAATTAGTAGAGACTTACTTTTTTGTGTGTCAGTAAACAGATACAAGATGATGCCAACATAGTAAAGAAAGCTTGTCTTTTCCACTTCACAATGACCATAAATTCCTAATGGGCCTATCGTTTACACTTCTCCGAGAGCCTTAATCATTTAGGTGGACCTTGCTTCATGTTAGAGATTTGTGTTTCATACCAGAGGGAGATAAGAGTCCAAAGTGCAAAGTCCTTGGCGTGTGTCTGCCTGGAAAGCTGCTCTTTTGTACTGCACGTGCAAGCAAAGCGACTGAAGTCGTGGTGATAGCACGCAGGGACTGAGGAGGGATTAACTCCAGGTGGCTGGTGCCAGATCACAGTAGCTCTGGAACTCGTGTGTGTTAAACTCGTCTGGGAACCAGCGGTGAAGTGGTGCAGATGGCAAAGCGTAGGGCTCTGTCACTTGTTGAGTTACTGCTCTGGAAAGCAGAAATAAGCCTTTTGAAAGCAGTTCTGTCCTCTTTCACTGTTGTTTTCTAACAGGATTAAAAGCAGCTGAGTTGTCTCTTAGTCCAAATTTCTAGTGTTCCTCCATTACTTAGAGCAGATTTACTCTTTGTAGTAGATTAAGTACAATACAAAGTACAGTACTTTGTATACTTTAATTGATAACTTCTGAACATCTGAGACATCTGAATCCTCCATTTCCTTGTCTTGAGAGAAAGATGAGAGATCAAAAGGAAGAAAGTTAAAAATTTTTAAGCCAAGCAAGGCAACACGCTTCTTGGTAGCAAAATATTTCAGTGGGTGGGGAGAAGGGGGAAAAAAATGCTGAGCTTTTTAACTAAGTTGCGTGTTGAAAGCCCAAATTTGAAGTAGGTGTAGTAATTTGATGGCAAGGGTTTTGAAGGCTTAGTCCAATAATGGAGTATTAAGTGACTGGTTTTGGTGAGGGCCATGAAAGAGGGAAGTGAAGAGTGCATGGGATTGCATGGCTTGGTGACAGCAAGTATAGAAGAAGTTCTGAATCTGTCCCCTAGTGACTTATGGAGCTTGGAGGCAGGAGCAGTGTAACATTTCTGTATACCAAATCATTCCTTTCATACTGAACCCAAAGGATACTTCTGGGATCTGCGGGTCATAGTGGGAAGTGCAGAATTTCCATTTCATGCCACCTTGCTCTTTTAAAAGGGAAAAAAAAAAAAAAAAAAAGAGAAAGAAAAATAAAGAAGGAAAAAAAGAAGAGAAGAAAACTGTCCCTAACACAATGGTGACATAATAGGGGATTTTGGATGAAGCATGTGAGATGCTGAGTAGCAATGGCTCTAGAAGGGTTGGATTATTTACACACAGTTGCTGTGTCACCTAAGGCTATCGATTATGGCATAACTGTAAAGTTACAGCTCAGGCATTCAGAAAACTGCACCATAGGTTATAGGCAGCTTTTGAAAGGTGGAACTAGTTGTTGTCTCCTCAGCGTTTAGTGTGTTATTTCACCCTGGGTTATTACAGTGATACAACAGGAGGAGGTAGGGGGAACATCCTTCCTTGCAAATACAAGGGATTTAGAAGAAAGCAGTAGTAGGTGACAAATATGTCTTACTAGAGCAATTTATACTGTTGAACAGGCAAGTTCTTGTGTATGCAACTCAACAACATTGTTAGTTTGTGAAGATCTGGCCTCTTATCAAAACAGATCATATCTAGGATGCCTCTGCTCTCTCTCGTTTCCTTGTGACGTGCATGTTCTGTTCTCTGAAATAAATTATTAATCTGGAGTTTACAGTTAAATTGATTTTAGCTTTTGTACCATAGACTTAAGTCCAGAATAAAGTAAGGGTAGTGGTGGCTCACTAAAGGGCTGTCTTTGTGTCTTCTCCCTATTACTATTTTGTTGGATTCAGAGGTATGGGAACAGTTTGATGGGGAAAAAAGGCCCTGACCGACCTATTTTCCTATTGCCAAAGCAGATCTGGGAGTAGCGTAACTAGTAGTTTGGCTGTATATCCTCACACTGCCACTATAGATTCTTCAGGGCACCCCTCCCCAAGGGTCTTGTAAACCATTTCCTATCGTGCTTTCAACTCCCTCCCATGTCCTCAGATAATCTTTCTGATGTGCTGACAGGAGAAAACTGGCAATAATGGTGGCTCATGAGAGCCCTGGATACTCTGTCTGCTGCTGAACACAGTGGGTGATGGCAGAGGTCTTTGTGCCTGTTCTTCAATCTGAGTGTCATAATCTGCCTATCCATCTCTTTACTCAATCTTAAGAACTTAATTAGCTGTGAGACCTTTAACAAAAAAGGGTCAAATTGACCAGTGATTTCCAAAGCGTTTAGAGAAAAATTGGTTTAAGGAAAGGCAAGGACATTGATTGTCACAGCACCGTGTCTTAAGCCCAGTTTCCTTAGGATACCTAGCTAACACCGTAACTGTTTTTGTGATCCTGCAATCAGTGTCAGTCTGAAGAGGCAACTTAGTTGCTGCTGGATTGAGGGAATGAATGAAATTCTGCCTTGCAGTCCACCCTGTCTCTGATCTCGCATGGTTAGAGGAGCAATCATCTGAAGTTGCACTTGGCCCATGCTCAGTCTAATGCGGTTCTGCAGTGCGGGGGGGGGATGCAATAGTTTGATGCAGGTTTTGGGTTCTGTTTGGCACCTCTGCTTTCCTGGACTTTGACACTTGTCTCTGGGCTTGGTTAATGGACTTGGGAGCTTAGTCAAGGTCTTAGACTATGTTTGCTTCCTGAGATAATTTTTTTTCCTTCTCAACTTTCTGGGTTGTCCCTACACAAGCAGAGGGGAAATTCTTGTTCCCCTTCTATCATTAGATTCTATTTTATAAAGAATTAAGCATATAAAAATGACCGTGATACAAAGTCAGACATGATACCTTACAGCTTTTGTGAATTAATTCCTGTGATGAGTAGAAGCACACATTATTTAGATAAGATTAATATGGTCTTGAGAATTTCAGTGGTATTTGGTCACTTACAGTTTTTTCTAATTTTTGCTTTGAAGCTATAGCTTCAGCTCTTACCTGTTGGTATGTCTTTCCTAAATAGAAAATGTTACTACTGTTCTGTTCCCCAAATCAGTACTTTAGGATCATTTCACTCCTTGCCTTAATAAGATAAATTAATAAGATAAGCAAATTAATAAGCTTGAATAGTAAGCTAAATAAATTAGGCTATGAGATTGCAATTAGACTGTCTATTGTAGCCATGCCATTTAGTCCTTTGAATAGTTCTTGAGACCTCGCTGAATCCTGTCATTTTTACATATCGTTCATGAGGAACTAATGCAGCATGATCGTTGTCATTACGATAGCATTGACATCAAGCCAAGAGCATAAAGATGTCGCTTAACGCTTTACCCAGTCGTCTTCCCATACTTCCTGGTGTCATACTGAGAGCTCAGATTTGTGGTTCAAGCACTTTGCAGATTCACAGCATTCAAAGTCCAGCCAAACTTGTCTAGTTTGCTCCCTGTCTTTCTAGGTCTGTTTTCTAGTTAAAAATCTAGTATTGAACACTAACAATTGAATATTAACAGTAAATAATTTTAGTTTACAGGATTGGATCATAATCAGACTACTTCAGCCAGGCTTATTTTCCCCTGAGCTCATGCTGGTTAGAGTTCTTTGGTTCTCATATCAGCCTTTCAGGTCTTTTTTTGCTGTCAGGCTAGTCCACATCTGGTTGTGGTGTTTTGTTTTGTTTCTAAACACTAGGCCAGAATAAACATCTTTGATTTTTGTGCAGAAGAGTCAGTGCTTCAAAAATTAATAAAAATCAACGCTTAACTTAGAGATAAGGCTTTCCTGAACTAATCTGTCTGGACCAACTACTTTTAATAAATGTGTAAATAAAAGGAGTGCTGTCAGAGGTAGGTGCTGCTCCTTGCCATGTTTAGTGCCCCCAAATGAAGATGTCTTTCTGTCTTGCAGAAAAACTGATAGTGAACTCAGTTTGTCCTGCCAGACCTTTTACTAAGTTTGGAAGCCCTGATGTGAAAGGTGGGTTAGAGCAATAGAGGAGAGTAGAGTTTCCCAAAGGAAAATGGATAGCAAGGAGCAGAATTGTATACGGTTCTGTGGTTTGTGCCAGCATATCGGAAGGGAAGCTGAAAAAGGGATTGGGAATAGGAAATGATGTGCTTGTAGCAATGAATGGTTTTCGCAGCATGTTGTATTGGTTGCGTGTCCTCGGAGCCTCAGAAGAATATGCAATAATGAAGTCACTCTGCTTGAATGAGAGAAATGGCTGTAGTGGCAGAGGTGAAGGGACAGTTAATAAAAACTTCGAGTAGGAGGAAAGGATGGGATTTATTTATGGCCTAGACTCTGTGTACAAAGAGGGAGTTGCTCCTTGATGTTGGGCTAGAGGAAGAAGTGCTGTGGCATGTCAGTGGTGATAAAGAAGGGAGGAAGAGAGTAAGCTTTAAAAATAGAAGAAATGGCATAGTATGAAGATCCAATCTAGTCCTAAGGTATTTATTAAATCAGATATGCGAAGTTCACCATTCTGCCATATCAACTCCGAGTTGCACCATCAGATGAAGTACATAGATTTGGTCACAGACTTGATCTATGTGAAACTCCACGAATTAGAGGAAATTGAATTGCTGTTCTGCTCTGAAAATAACTACAAAGCCAAGTGCCTCCCACACCTGCTGCTAAAACATTGCAGTGCGAGATGTCTTGTGTAGGCCAAGTCAGCTAAACAAAGGTTTTGAGTTTTCCTTTTTTCAGCCTGGACGTTTTTACGTTCCTTGGCTTGTGACTGTAGAGTGAAATACCCTGTTTCCTATCCACTGCTCAGTAATAGATTCCAGTATCTTAGAGAGTTGCCATAGTGATAAAAAGGGAACAGAATCTGCTTGTCTTTCTGGGATAGCAGAATTATTAAATTAAATGCATCTTTTCCATTAAAGGAGAGTAGCATTATCATATTTCTAAGAACCGTTTTAGAGTAGAAATGATGTGTTTAAGCTGGTGTCCTGCATTAATCGTTTTACTTCTTCAGGCACTTCTAGCTTTGACTTGCGGTTCTGTGCTGGGGTGGTTTATAGCATCCCCCTGCATCTCCCCCATTGCACTTGATGGAACTGCTGTGTAGAAAACACCTTGCTTGTGGAAAAGTCTGCTTTACTCCATCAGAAGTTGTGACCACAAAGAACCAGGATAGAAGCAGGAGTTGCACAAAATTGTACTACAGAAACAGGAGTATTAAAACAGGAGTTGCCAGAGGATGAGGTGGGATGAAAGGAGTACAGAGAACGTGGCCTGCAGAAAATGGTGGTTGCATCAGGTAGAGAAGAAAGGAGATGAACTGACAGTTGAATGAACTGATGGAGAAGGCAACAGGGGAGGGAATGTCTTTAAGCTTGGAGCAAAGTGGGAGCGAACTGCAGCATAAGCCAGGGTTTTAGAGAGAAGCCTTTTGTTGTAATGGAAATGTGCAGCCTACCACAGTGAGATGTTGAAGGTTGAGCAGCCCTGTGATACACATCTGTTGCCTGTTCATTGGAGGTGGAGAAAGAAACAACTTGCACTGGATTGTTTTTTGCTTTTATTGCTTTCAGAAAAGTTAATTTAACAAACTTCAAGCAAAATGCAAGTCTTTTATGGCCCCCTGAGCCCCACATCAAAATGACTGTTCTTACTAGGCTGCTAACTCCCATGTTCTTACTGGTTTATCTTTTTCGATGATTTGTAATTACCTGGTAATCTTCCCCTGAACTAGCTAATTCAGGATCAGAGTTCTGTTTCAGAAATATAAAAACAAAGGTCTTCTGAGTATCTGCCTTCCCCCACCTGCCCCCTCATTTCACATAGGAAAAAACCTGGGGGCAGGGGCAGGAGCCACAGTGCTTCAGCCTTCTGACTCGTTTGCTTCAGGGCTGCTGGTTTCAGTTTGCAGAATGAATAAGCAGCATAAAATCTTTACTACGTATAGACTCAATCATCTGATTATATTTACCAGTTGTTTTTTTTTTTTTTGAGATTGCAATTAGTAGCTTAGATAAAGTTTTATGGAAGGTGGCCCGATCTCAACGTCCACATAATTAACCAGGAAATGCCAGTTCATGCCTTGCGCACTAGGACATCTTTTCCGTGTTTGATATGCAGGGGATCTGCCTGATTCTTCCTTGTGTTCCACCTCCTATTTGTTGCCTTCCCACCGGCAAGGAGCCTGAGGGTGGTTTGCTTTGCTGGAGTCCCTACCTCACCACGTTTGGAGGTGGTTGCTGCTGGAATAAATGCCGAGCTTCTCCTTGGGTTACCAGTACCAGCTCTGAAACACTGAGTTTGGCAGCAGGTTCCTCCGCCACTAACACTCCTTGTTGCTCCTAGCCTAGGATGAAAACTGTTGTAAATAGATAGTTCATTAGAGCAGTTCTTGCGTTGTGTCGTGCACTTCTAGTCTCTGGAAATCGCAGTTAATAAGCTTAACTCTGAGTCAAAACTGAGTTTAAAAAACCCTGAAACTACAAACATCTATGAGCTTTAATAAATTCATCTTGTGTATAGTCCTTCCTGATTTTGTCTCCGTCTTTTTTTCAGGGATTGCCACGTAGGAAACATAGGTCTTTCCACCTTTTCAGATCTCCATTTATTTACTTTTTTTAATGGACTTCAAACAAAAGTCTTCAGCAGTTTGTGTCAGTGGCAGTAATTTACAAAAATGAAGTATAGGTTAAAGGGCATGTCTAATGTTTTACAATGTTATCAAACTATCTGCTTTTTCTAAGTTGTAGGCAGGTGTAACTCTTTAGTCTTTGATCCCTTTGATTTATCGAAGCACGACTTTAGACATTGAAATATGATGTGGCAGAGAGCAGGTTTAAAAAAAATACAAAAAAATATGAGGTTTCAAATGGCAGCTCCTCTGCTTCCACCTTGATTTCAAAGAACAGCAAGGCATTTCTTAAAATTTCAGTCAAGTATCTATTAGTTAGTGACCACCTAGAAAAGGAAAAATTATCCTCGTCATATTAAGCACTCAGTTGGGAAGCCTTGAAAGGTTGCTTTGTTGTTGTATTGAGTTGTGGTATGTTTAATAACAAGATCTATTGAAAAGGAAATATTAAAAATATTATAAACCAACCATTAATCTTTCCTGATAAATGAAGAACACTTCTCTGTTTCTTTTGGAGCAAGACCTTGAATTTGGTGTAAAATTTACTTAGCATTCTCACTGCCTAAAGAAAAATCTCTCTTCTGCTTTTTGAAAACCCAGCTGTATTTAAGACTCTGCCATAAAGGGCCTTATAACGTGAGGTTGCTCAGGCTCAGCACACCCGCGCTGGGCAACTTTGTTGTCTGTGCTGAGTCTTTCCCATCTCCTCCTCGGTGACGGGGTGTGCTCCATCCTTAAGCTGCAAGGTCGAAGAAGGGCTTTGCTTGCGCTGTCTCCTGCAGGCTGGTGTGGCCCAAGTAGGGTGAGGGAAATGGTGGAAGCGTGTTCATGTGTAACTCCCAACGCGGGCTCACCACCGTGCTTTCATGGGGGTGCTGGATGTAGGGCTCGTACGAAGTTGTAGCATAGCAGTGGTTGCCTGAGTGATCAAAATATTACTCAATTAAAAAAAAAAAAACCTCCGCCAAACCTGCAAGCAAGTTCAAAGAAGACTAGAAGGGCCAAGTCCTTCTGCAGACAAATGATGTTTGTAGTTGGGGTTTTAGACACAAGGGGAAACTGAATAACAGGAAAAGAGCTAATGTTTCAATTTCTGGCCTCTGAAAGGTTTAAATAGTCAGTCATGAGCTACTTTCTCAGAATCTTGGTTTTAGTTTCAGAAATTTTCTTCACTGTTAATCTGATAGACCATCATGGTATTAATGAATAGCTGTAGATATCAAATGATATCTCATACCTTGTCTGAAATAGCGGGTTAAGATGAGTGGGTAGGTTTATTAAATACTTTGCTGTTAAGTCTTCAGAGAAAAGCTGCCAAAATCCATGTTGTAATAACAATAATTAAAACTCCCTAATTTCTTTGAAC
The DNA here is from genome assembly GCA_013400195.1 of Aramus guarauna. Classification (NCBI taxonomy): domain Eukaryota; kingdom Metazoa; phylum Chordata; class Aves; order Gruiformes; family Aramidae; genus Aramus; species Aramus guarauna. Next base: position 301,841 of record VXBL01001181.1, on the reverse strand, counting down.
ATACAGTCCTACAAAACAAACGCAGAAATACAGACAATAAAATTCTTTATATTTGTGTAATGTGATAGTGGTGAATACCACTGTTTCTTAAAAGCAGTCTTTATTGCTAAGCTTTTGATACTGTTAAGCAATTGGGGCTTAACAAAAAAGCAGATATATGATAAGCTCTTATGTTGCCAAGTAATTGTTTTGTTTGCTTTTTTTTGTTTGTTTGGGTTTTTTTTTTTAATATCTATATAGTGGATCAGATTCTTCTGTAAAGATACAACGTTTTGTCTGTAGAGGATGCAGCTTAAGGGACGTGTTTTGTAATGTAAAGCTACTTGTAGTGTGGTGGGGCCAGCTGTCTGAAACCCAAGTGTACAAAGTACAATGACAAAGAGGACAAGGCACAGTCAGATTCTGTTTATTGGACTCTGCCCCAGTATAATTTACTGCTCTTAACCACTGCTTCATCAACCAGTCGTTCAGTCTGATTCCTGTAAGCACGAAAAAGTAACCACTGAGCAATTCCGTACAATGAGGCTGTGAAACCGAAAAGCTGATGTGCACGGTCCCTCCTTCCAGCCACTAGTCGTCCTGAATCCCTGCTGGGATGGGAAGTGACACAACCAGGACCATGGAAAACCAGTGTGTTGTGTAAGGAAGGGCTGGAGAGGTCAAAGGAAGAGGAAAATAGGATTTAATATTTCAAATAAAAACTCACTCAGTGGTTGGATTTATATTTTAAGACATTCTGACAGGCGATAAAATCATCTAAAAATCCTCCCAGTGCGAGGCAGAGGGGAGCACAAACATGATCTGTCAACTTTTATTTCCCCTTTATTTGGAAGGGGGAAGGAGAGTCCTAGCCTTAATCATCCTCTTTGAAATTAGTAAATTCCTGCTAAATTGTTTTTTCAGGACCTTTTGTCCAGTATAATATTAACTGGCTCAAGAAGCAGAGGTTTCAGGGCTTCTCTTGGGAGACTGTTCTTCAGGCGAAATGGCTCTTTGGACGGGCAGTGATGTCTTTGCTCATGCAGGGGGAGTCCTATTTCTGCTTGCTAGTCTGAAAGAGCGTTGGGGGTGTCATTTGTCAGGGATGTCAGCCTTAGATGTCCTTTTGTTCAGACGTTTTTCCTCAAATACCAAAACATAAGTAGATAAGCAATTGCTAGATGACTCTAAATATTCTGCTCCCTTCCCATCTATTCCATGTACGAAGTCATGCTTTGTGCACAGAATGCACAAAGTATTACAGGTTTTGAGGTTTGTTTGGTTTTCAAAAGTTTTTGCAGTGTCTGAAAAAGTAGTTTCTGTCAGTGCTCATTGGGAAGGATAATCTTGTTTTCTCCTTTGCATTGGCACAATGATGTTGTAAGTTGATTTGCAAAGACTTCAGACACACACAGCTGTGTAAATTTGTAAAATATTTTTTTAAAAATTTAAATTTCATTAAAGTTGTGAAATTGAAAATTTAATATGGAGCAACTTAAACCAGAATTGGGTCTCTGTGAATGCAAAGATGGATATTTGACATGTGTTCTTTGTTTGTTGTTTTTTTTATGTCCCTTTGGAATCAAGGAAATGATAATAATTTCGTTCATTCTTTTCCAGATGGGAATGACAGGTAACACTAGTCCCTTTGGGCAGCCTTTCAGTCAAACTGGAGGGCAGCAGATGGGAGCTACAGGAGTGAATCCTCAGTTACCAAACAAGCCAGGCATGGCGAATAGTCTGTCTCCCTTTCCTGCCGACATCAAGAGTACTCCCGTCACCAGTGTGCCAAATATGGTGAGTTGTACTGCTGGGTCCCTTATTTATTGCCTTCTAAATTCTGGGGTGATGTGGCTTCTGTGGCGTTACTGGGCTACTTCTCCATGGTCATTTAAACATCAGACTTGCCTCGTGGTTCCTCACTACCACTGTGCAGCGCGTGTAGGAAGTTTGTGTATGTCTTTATGCGGTGATTTAACTTTATAAGCACTCACTGTTTTATTAGAAGAATTGCATTTACATCCTTTCATTTTGTCTGGGACATTTAGTTCCAAACCAGATGAAAATGTTTTCTGTAAGTGCTGTTTGTAGGTTTAAATTCCTAAATCAATTAGAATGTGTTGGATCCATCATCAGCTTCCTGAAACTAAATAGTACCTTTCATATCCTTTCAATCTAATACAGTAAACTCACCACATGCTTCTCAGTTTATATTGTGCATAACTTGCAGCTCACAGGCTTAGAAGAATAGTTCTTATTAGTATACCTTGCCCAAGTTTATAGTATTCTGTTTACTAGACTTTTCTTTATAAAGTGAAATTAAATATTCCCATTTGTCTCGGTATGTCTGCGTATTAATCAAAGTGCTTGTGTTGTTTCTATGGAAACTCCAGCTTGTTGCATTTTATATTCTTATACATGATAGCAGTTACTATAGAAACTTGTAAAACCTTCCATAAGATGCAAATTGCTTATTTTTTGATTTAACTAGAAAACCAGCTATTTTTTGGCACAAGTAATGCTTGTCCTTCCATCCGTGAGTTTGCTACCTGCCTATCACTAATAAGGTTATATATGAGAAGGAACAGGATGAAATAAATTTCATCTCTCTTGATTTTAGAGGACCACTTCCTACTTTTCCTTTAGTTACACTGTGAAATTGTTGTTTTATATCGTCTGTCATTTACTGCTGCTGATTATGGAAAGGAGCTGGTGACTAGTATTAAGAACCTGTTCAGAATACCGCTTATGCAGAATATTTGTAAAAGACAATTTGCTGCATGACTCTTCTGATTTTGTTTTTAAAATACTTTTAAGTTTGGATCAGGTGTAAAGCAAATGAATTATTGCCCTGATTCTGCAGAAAATCTGCAAATCTGCCCAAAGTGCTGTATTCATCTCAGAGACTGGATGATTCTGAAGCCTAATTTTGTGCCTATTTAAACGTCTGGTTTTGGGAAGCCTAAATTTGAATGTACTCGCTTACTAGTATAGGATGTAATGGTAGATACGCAGGTGGAATAAAAAAGGCATTTGCCATCAAGGCTTGTCTAGCAGTGGAGGAGGAAGTAAGAGAAAAAGCTTTCAGTTTCCTTTCTCCCATCCTGTCCAAGAAACGAGAGGAAAGTAAGGGAAACTTATTTTCCCGGTACTATCAATTGCAGTTTCTTTAACGTGTCAGAAATATCAGTTGTCTTCTGAGAGGACAATCAAAGCCATCTTTCTTTGTTTCTCAGGTGTCAAAAGCTTTGTATGTCCGATATATCTTTCTCTTCCTCAAGCCAATATGGAGAGTAATAGCCATGTCAGCCGATAGACACCCGTGCCGTTGAGCCGAAAGGTCTCAACCCTGCTTATGGTGGTTAGAGTGTGATTGCAGTCCTGGTGAGGGTGGAGCTTTCATCTTTGAAAACTGAAGTTTCCATCTAAATGTTTTATTGCAAAGCCAAGAATTGAAAAGGAAATGTCAGACTTGTTAAATTTTAACCTTTACTTGGCAGCAGTGGATAAGGCAGTGTAATTATTTGGTAATAGTACATCCATGATCCTGTCCTATTCCTTTTACAGGCACTTTATTCAGTGTACAGTATGAAGGCTGCCCTCTGAAAGAGCAGAGAGTCAACGTTTTGTTCTATTTTTGCTGCTCAGTGTGTAGCTGTGGGCCTTGTTGACTGTATGTGGTAATATATTTCACTCAGCCAGTCTTTTCCAAACGATCTTTTTTTGTGGGACTCATCACTAGAGTGGGCATATACTTTGGATTAGTTACTTTGCTTGGATTAGTTCATTTAATAACGCCTCTCTGAGATAAAGATGTATTACCCCAGTTTTAGACGTAAGGCTGAGAGGCACAAATAGTAATACTTGAAGAATCTGACTCTGAACTTGAGGTTTCTAGGCTCTGGCTTGAGAAGGCCTTCCTCATTTCATATGTTAAGATGTTATCTAAGGGTAAAAAACATTGAGTTGGTTAGAAGTGTGTTCCCATACCGCATGGAAGTGATGTCTGTCTCTCACGTTGGACAACTAAAATGCCCCAAATGCACTTGTGAAAAGTTGCTCGTGACAGAGACAGCTCCCCAGAGCAGAGCTGCGGTGTTTGAACTGTTACATCATGCTTTCTTGCTGCAGTCCCTGCACCATTTGCGATGTCCTGTGATGCCTCAGGACCCCAGAGATGGCGATTTGGTTTAACGTATTTGGCCTCATGCATGGTCTGCTGGAGACAGGGTCTGTCCTGTTTCCTGAAGGAGGCAGGAGTGAAGCGGGAAAAGGGTATAGCATTATGTTACCGTCTGTCAGAAATGAACCTGTGGAGGATCAGTTCAGACTCTATCTACTACAGCAAGCAGAAGACCAACTGCATCTTTTTAAAAGGACCTCCAGGGTTTGTTAGGAGATGACTGGAACCACATATCTTGCTAAACCAGCTGTCTATAGTAGCCTTATCTTCAAGGGCCCCGAAAGTAAGAGAGACAAACCCATGTGAATGAAGACATTGGTTATATGTGGCATGTCTGAGGCAGGAAACCAGATTCCAGCATGACGTCAAGCACCTCAGTTGCCACTAAGAATATCTGAATGATAGAGGAGGAAGTAAAAAAGGTGCAGCCGTTGTTTTAAGACGCTTTGGTCCTGAAAAGCAAGGCATTTTTTTAAACACTCCTTTGAATCTTTTGCCTTTCTCTGTAACTTTATGTGTATGCTGCAAAAGTAAAACAGAAGATGAGAATGTTTCTTAACCCTCGTTATTCTAAGCATCATTATGTGTGGCACCCCTGTCCCAAACCCTAAGCAGGAGTTTTCCCCACTGCCAGGCATAACCCTCATGCTGGCAGCTGGGATAAACCTCTGCTGCAGCAGTGGATTATTTTTTAATCCAAATTCAGGCTATCACTCTCCTAAGAACACCATGCTCTCTCTTCCCCCTGCCTCCCAAGTGAAGTGGTTCTCAGAAGCGTTTGTTCAGTGCATGTTCCAAGCATGACCTTATACTAGACCCCGAGAAGCACGTTTGGTTTAATCTCTTAATTAGGAAAGAAGTAACAAACCTTATGGCATTAAAATGATTAAAAGGTCAGCATTAAGGTATTAATTTTCAGTGCCAGCTGAATGGATTGATTTTGTTTGTTTTCTTAACTATGGGTCTGAACAGCATATTAGCTGTTATTAGCATAATAGCTATTGCTTTGTGTGGCTCTTACAGAATACAATCAGTTTTGTTTACAGAACGGGCAGCTTGAGATCTTGAGTGAATGACTTGCTTCCAGAGAAAGACGATGCTCTGATGTTGTTGGAAGTTTTGGTGACACACTATTGAGATTTGATGTCACTTAAATTGTTTGATGGAGGACTGGCAGTGCTCTGCAGTGGTGACATCATGCAAAATCTCTGGACTGTGGATGTGAGCCATGCTCTGCACGTTGGTGCTCAGTGCAGCGTGTAGCCTGTACCGGAGCCAGGAGCCTCTGGGTTTTGGAGTACCCAGACTCTGGGATGTGCTGTCAGTGGGGAGAACCCTCCTAGACTTTTCCATTAAACGTGCTGAAGCTTTGTGGTGTCTGCAGTGCTGTGTGTTCCAAGGCTGGTGATGGATGGCTTCTTCATGGACATACCAGTAAATCTAGTATTTCTGCATGGGTTAGGAATACAACGTGTGAAGTTTGGCTTCCAGACACCAGCTTGGTTTCACAGTAATCCTTATGACCAGCAGATGGAGTTGAGAGAATAGTACTTTTTGGAAGTGAAGGAAATCGTTTCTCTTGACTTAGAATTGGAGCAGCACATCTTCTCTTGCATATTTTTCCCTATCTCTTACTAAACTACATCCTGAGTTTTCTGTTGCATTCGTCCTTGTTTCTGTGTTTCTTTTTATGACCTTTGGGTTTCTCTATTAGCAGATTTTTGGTCAGAAGAGAGGAAAACAATGACTGGGTGATGAGGGTGTCTTAGGTGTGCCTTGCTGTGGACCTGCTAGAGAGAGGAAGAAAGCTTTTTAAACTGTCAGGCCAGATTTAATTAGAACAAGTAGATCTACAGCTACTTAAAATAGACAATTTTTTTATTCTAGAGACTAGAAATAAAAGACTTTATGAAAAAATCTCCTTACAGTGAAGGAAGGCTTGCTTTCTTAACTTTTCAGTGATTTTTTTTTTTTTTTTCTTCCCCCTCTCTCACAGCAAACTCAGTCCTCTCGTTCACTGCGGGAAAGGTCTGTGACTGTCACCCCGGAGGCATGCTGTGTGTCTGCCTGCTGCTCTCTCAGCAGCAGTCTCCCAGTCTCCGGTGGGCTTGCTGTTTGCTGTGCCTGCCCTGACCTGCGCTCAGAAAGTTTCTCTTCCCCTGGCATGCTCACTTCTCTTGCTCAAGGAAACCCCGCCTGATGTGAAGTGGAGCAGCAGCCTAGTAAACAGCTGGGAAAAGCTCTTGTCGATGTTTCTTAGCCATGGTCTCCTAAAGGAAAAGATCCTAATAACCTGGAAACAAATTTAACAGATAATGTCCAGTGGTGGAGAAACTATGTTATTACCTAGGGAGCGAAGTAGGCATCCCTGTTCTGTCTTGGTGCAGGAGTTCATCCTGGGAATGGGTAGTGCTTTGAACATTTTAATTTTTGTACCATCCATAAATAATGGTGCCAGACTGGCAAAAGTGAGCTGAAAAGGAGGATCTGCAATTTCCCCAGCATTCTGGCTCATGTTCCACTCTCCATATCCATGGTGGATATTCTCCACCGCATTTTTTCATGGATATATTCCACCATGAATATATGCGGTAGAGAATATCCATTCCCATTTCTTACTCTCTTCCAGCAGTTGAGGTGGAGTACTCCATAGCCAGCACTCTGACAGCATGACTTTCCTCACTTAAAACTTTTCATTTGTCTTTTATCCACAGATGGGGATTTTTAATGTTGATCATTCGTCAATCTGTTTTATCACCCAGTAAATTCTATATAAAGTTCACTTGAAATTTTGTTCACTTAATTTCCTGTATGTGAGAGCTGGACTCTGTCTGCAGATTCCTGTATCAAGCTTTGTTCCTTTTTATTGCTTTGAAACACATGTTCGTTATGTGTATTTTGTCATTTGCTGGTCCTTCAAATTAGAAAGCTTGTAAAGACAAGGAGATAAAATTCCAGAAGTGTATCCTTAAGAAAGATGCTGATCCAGCCTTGATTCCCAGCAGAGCCAACTGCATAATATTGAGGCATTTGTTGGATTTAGAAGAAAATTCTTTCAGCGATTACAATTCAAGTGCATTGAGTTGGTTTCTCTAGAACCAACTATTCAAGTTCCTTCTATGGAATGACCATAGGAGCTTTCTTGCCATTTGTGGTTGCCATGGACTTGCGAGGCTCACTCCCCAGTACCAGCTTCAGAGGTGGAAGTTATACTCCATAGTGCTAAGTGGAATTTGGAAGATGAAAATATTCCTCTTCACTCTTGACATGAAAACTCTGCCTGTAGCCACATCTATGCCAAAGCTTTGAAGTAAATCTTGGGCTCTGAACATATTCTTCATGTTAAGACCATGCTTCATGTTGGTTTTGCATGCAGAAGCTGAGAGTATCACCTTCCCTTTCTTCTTATTTCTAGCTGCATTGCACACTCTTAGATTGGTGCTGCTAGCAGGCTAATGTAATTTCTTACCAGTCGAGCCGATCTCTTTCCAGAGAGCACAACCACTTCCTGAGTCTGTGTCCGGTTCAGGAAACCTTTTTTTTTTCACCTCTCAAGTCTTCTGCTCACCATAAAGACTCAGATTTTGATTCCTTCTGCTATTTGGATGAGAAGATGCAGCACTGTAGGGTTACTGGGCACAAACGCAAAGTACTTCCACTTGTGTCAGCCTGTTCTGTGTGTGCATGGAGCTCTCGAGCCAGAGCAGGCCTTCGGATGCCTGGTGTCGGAAGGGTTCTTCCTGCGTGCACAGGACCAGCCTGTTCAGACCATGCCTGTTCACGGTAACTGGTGGAACCAGAGAAACCACCATCCACATAAAGAATATCAGAGTGAAATGCAAGAAGTGTAAACTGGTTCTGTGTTGCTTTCACGGTAAAGCTCTGGTAGTCACCAGAGAAAGCCCAGGTTCATTAAGTGACTGCACTGAAAAGCGCTTCCTTCCGTGATGCCACTAGATAGCCACTGCTTGAGCTCTCGGTGCAGTTTGTGACAGAACAGTGCTTCCTGGGTTGGTCAGAGCTGGCTCGACGCTTATTAGAGCATTCTTGCAGTTCCTTTTTGCAGAAGGACTTCTTCCAATCTTAGTGTAAATGTGTGGGGTGCATCATTGCAGTTGATCACGCTGTGAATACTTAATTCACTTCTAATTAGCAATGCTTCTATCTGTTCTTTGAGATTTACAGCTCATGCATATGCACTTTTTATACCCACTATCCCTTCTCTGAAAGAGACCTCCCAGATTACACTTGAAGCCTGTGATTGAAGGGGAACAGAAGAGGTTTTGTGAGTATTTGACCTTATGCTCTCCTGCGTGAGTGAAGGTGGGATGCAACCTTGCTCTCTGGGGATACTGCAAGTGGTGGTTTTTTAAAGTCTTAATTGGGAGACTAGATGTACATGTAATGTAAATGCACACGGGCATGACATGTTAAAAATCTCTTGTGACTAGTAAATAATATACCTTTTCTAATCCAAGACATCAACAGACTGAGAAACCTCAAGTCTAAAGTGCTACCTGCCTTCTGGTTAGGATGAGGGAATGTCTGTAAAGCAAATGGCTGTATCAAAATAGTAATCTTTTGTGGCAGTGGATTCTTAATTATCTCACTAAGGCCCACTGTTGATTACAAACTTGTCTTAAAGAACTAAAAGCCATTTTTCTAAATGCAGGATTTGTCCTAATACAGTGATTCCAGAAAGTGATGTTCTGTTATCAGGCAGAAGGAAAGAACACAGAAAGAAAAAGAAATGATGGAAGAAGAAATGTATTTTAAAAACATAATGCTATGTGGAAGCTAGGCTGACACTTGAGCTCTGCATGAGGTTGTTTACCTGTTGAAAGATCACCAGTGCTGCTGAAATCGGTGCCTGCTTTTATAAGAAGAGGTACATAGTGTTTGATCTTGGCAATGTTGAGCGTCTTTGAATATAAACATGTCAAAGCGTAGAGGATTACTGATCATCTCAGTGAAGTAAAACCGCCAGGGAACTTTGTGTCCATCCCAGTCCATGAAGATGAGATACTGGTGCATCTGTGCTGCCCAGAAGCATGGGAAGTTTTTGTTCATTAGAATAGAGGCAGGGTGGAACTCTCTTCCTGTATGAATATATAGTTTCCATAATTGTAAATGGTATTAATAGCTGTTTTACACTATAGAAATGTTGTATTACTCTGTTTCTAGAAAACTGGTTAATGAAGGTCCAGTCTTCGGAGGTTGTAGCAGACTTTCAACCCCTGATGTGTTGGTTCTGTTCACAGTGGAGCTCAGCAAGGGAGCAAGAGAAGCAAAACTATCTCTTTTTTTCTCCACTCTCCTGTATCTGACCATCGAAGCATTTATTTTAGTTGTGGGAGCAGAAGGGTGTGAATTTCCTGCTTCATCAAGACAATTGCTAGTCATTCAGGTGAAGCATCGTGAAGCCGCTTGCTCGTTCTGGAGTGGAATGAATTTCTGTGGTTGGTGGAGGGTTTGTGCACCTTTGGTGTGTCTGCACTGCACTGGCACATCTCCAGTTTTGAACTGGTCCTGCAGACCACTGTTCTTAAACTAACAAGGAAGGGATCAACTTCCTCAGTCAACAGGCTTGAAACTAAGATCAATAGTGGAAAGATCGTTCATTGTATTTCCAGGTTTAGGACTTCATGAGGTTGAAATGGTGACCACCATAACTCTAGAGCTTAGGCAGTATTCTGAGTTATTTTTTTGTGCCTGCCTACAGACAGTCACGTGGACTGAGACTGCTTTTTCTTCTAACTGCTGAATACTCCATGATTCTGCTTTTTTGTTACTCAGTCTTCAAGGAGTCCTTTTGGGTCAGGGCATTACAGCTGTAGTCGTGTCTGTTAACTGGTGGAGTAGTAACAAAAGGAGAACTTTGGCTTGGGAAGCAGTTCTTTGACTGGGATGAAAACATTGCTCCCAACAAGCTTTTCTTTGGCATGGTCTCTATTTTTCTGTAGATTGGCTGAACTAATTGTTTCCTATTTGTGACCCAAGAATTGTTTCAGCAAAACCTGTCTGCTCTTGTGGATTTGTTCACAGAAGAAATAGATTTAATTTCAGCTGCATGCACTGGGAGCATAAATGAATGGATTTCCCTCACCCTCTTTCCTTCTGTTGCTCTTTTACTTGCAAGCTCAAGAAAAAGACGCAGCGATTCCTCTTTATTTAAGATTTACTATAATCATTATCAGTGGCGAAGTCTCCACCTCCTCCATCAAATACCAGGCATTGTGTTTTCTGCTTGGTCTTGTGTGCTTCATTCTCCAGAAGAAAAACTAGCTCTTTAAAACCTGATGTGTGCAGGTGGCAAAGCTGAGGACAAAGCTTGCTGCTGGAGTAGTGAGAACTTGTGCCAGGGAGGCTTTTCATTGACCTAAGGAAACAAGTTTTGTGGCTGTTATGCGCTCTGTTTTGTAGACTGGAGTTTTCTGGGGAGTCCTTTTCAAAGGTCAACAGTAGAATGGGCCACAAATGGTGTATTCTATCATTTACAGATGATTTTCCTTAAATGTAGTAAGCAGACTTTGGTCAGTAGTTCTATAGACAGCACTGAACTATTTCCTCTATTACCTCCCCGGTATTAATCACCTTCTTCCTATATTTTATTTAAAAGCTGTTTTTCCTTAGGTAGCTTAGAAGTTGGTGAGTTTTCCTGTAGTAACCTGTATTTACAGTGCATAATCAAAGTGATTCTTGGGACAGTTTCATATTTGTCCATGAGATTAATTCAGGCTGTGAATCACAGGGTTTTAAGCACTTCTGCAGTCCCATATCTGCTGCTCTAGTGGAGCCATTGCAGGCTGTAGATGCGTTTAATTTTGAAAATCAGGTTTCTACATTTGTCCTTTAAAGGTCCAAGAAGGTAGTAGAGGAGTTTCTATATCTGTGCTGAAGAAATGACGTGTTAAGGAAGCTGTTTATCTCTTCCGCACTGTTACGAGCTATGTCTTACACTGCAGGTCTCTGTGGGTATGCAGGCTCTGTAAGGCAGCGCTCGGGCATTGGTACAGAAGTGTGTCCATAAAGAATGGATGCTGGAAATAAAATAGGTTTTACAAGCTGATACAACCTAGTGTTACCTTGTAGTTAACTCTAGTTCACTTCAGTAGACAAAATGCAAAGATTTAGGAGACCCTTCCTGGAAGAAAGCTGTATACGTTTTACTTTGGAAGTTTTCTTTATGAAAGGAATATCAGCACTCACTTGTGAGAAGAAAGGCTAATTTAGGCTTGGAAAATCAGGTCTGCCTTTTACTGTAATAGAGACAGTCATATAATTTTGACTGTCTTCTCCCATTGAACTCCTCCTTTTGTTGGAGACAAGAAACTAGGATTGAAGTGTATAAAACTTGAGAGGAAAATATAATACTTAACAGACTTGAAGCATTCCACTTCCAAGTGTGTAAGAGCTCATTTCAGTTGGAATTATTATCTGCCTGATAAACAGAAGATTTTTGGATGGCTTGTTAATTAAAATGTTGGTTGTAAATGTCTCAACAGAGGAATCTCTCGATACATTTTTGCTGTTCCAAGATTAGAATAGAAAAGTTTGAGAATGGCTACAAGGATTATTACGCCACTCTCTGTCGCAGTCCTAGCAGAATGCTTGGCAAATAGCCTTGTGATACTGAAATTATTATCCAAGATTAAGATCAGAATTGAGACTGGCAAACACAATGCTAAACTCTCTGTCCTTTCAGTCCCAGATGCAAACTCAAGTACAACAAGTGGGGATCGTACCGACGCAGGCAATGGCGACTGGACCAACAGCAGATCCGGAGAAGCGCAAACTGATCCAGCAGCAGTTGGTTTTGCTGCTTCACGCTCACAAATGTCAGAGGCGTGAGCAAGCAAACGGAGAGGTGCGGGCTTGTGCTCTCCCGCACTGTAGAACCATGAAAAACGTCCTCAACCACATGACACACTGTCAAGCTGGAAAGGCCTGTCAAGGTGAGAGCGCGTTGCTGAAGCTGCTCTTGCAAATGAGCTGTGTAAGGTTTCTTGCGTATTTGTCAGCAGTGTTTCTCTTCTTGTCAAGAAGATCCCTGTACCTGGCACAAATGAGTGCCAAAACTAGCTCTTTAATTAAACAGCTGCTCCCTGTTTCATTACCTTTGCCTGGTCTCCAGTTCTGATCTCTTCGCAGTTGTCAGTTGAGAAAACAGAGTGCAATATTTGCCTCTTAGAAGCAGGGTAGTACCAATGGTAGCCTTGAAAGCACTTTTTAATCTCCCCCTTTCTATAAAGAGAGTGTAGTAAGCACCATGTGTTTGCCTGCAACTCAGCCATGTAGAGTTTCTTAGATTTTAGTACTAGTTCCCTTCATTTTTTAAGGCTTTATTGGTGGGTCCCAAAAGGCTATAGTTGTATGTAGCTGTGTTTATATACAGTATTTCTTGTAAAGGAGAAAGAATAGAATTGATCTAAAAAAATGAGATGAGTTAATTCAAAACCAGTTAACCAAGGAGTGACCGTAATTCTATTGCTTTTCCTTGTTCCAGTTGCTCATTGCGCATCTTCGAGACAAATCATTTCCCACTGGAAGAATTGTACTCGGCACGACTGTCCTGTGTGCCTTCCTTTGAAAAATGCCAGTGACAAAAGAAATCAACAACGTAAGTAGTTGTTTTACTGCTGTCACGATGGAATGATACTGTTAAAATAAAGTTGATCAAAAGTGTGGTGTAGGAATAAACTTTGACAATGCCCCAACAAACTTAGTGTTAAATAATCTTCTCTAAGGATGAGTATACTAGTGAATTCTCCTTTCAGATCATGGAATGCTCTTTATTCCTTAAATACTTGAAAAGTCTCAGATCAAGCACACATCTGTTTTTAAAGCAACTTCTAGCTGGTGTTTTATTGTGAGGCAGGTCAATAGATTCCAGTTATAATGCAGTTTTGGATGTAGGTAGGCTTTGGGGGAAGATAGAAGCTACTTCATCCTTTTTCTTGCTGCTAGAAACACTTAAATCAACATGCTAATGATTAAGAATAATCAAAAAATTTTCCTGAAAAAAGAGTTCTTGTGCACAAAAACATCTCATCTGGGTGTCTTAAACATTAAGTGTATTTAATGCTGATACAGACTGGCTGAAGTTCTGTAAATCATTCCTGTTTTTTATAATAGCATGGCTGTTACTGATGCTCAGGGGCAGTCAGTTGCTAGTGCATTTCTTCCCTCTTGCTCTGAAGCAGAAAATATCAAACTTATGTTGGTAGGTTTACTTCTCATCAAATCCTTTGAAAAGATGCCAAGGTAGAATGTTTTACAGCATAGATGCAGCAGTTCTAGAAGTCTCAGTAATGTTATGCCTAAGTATATTTAAATAAGGGTTAAGAAGTGGAAAATAGCTGGAGGACGTGAGAAGCTTGTCCATTTGAATGATGTTGGAAGCATTCTGCTAATTTCCATTTTGGCTGAGACTAGTGAAGAACACTAACACACCTTGGAGGATAGAGAACAACTCCTAAATTAGGTGAGATTAAAGCAGAGGGGAAGAGTAGCTGGCAAGACTGTCCAAATTAGCCGTTGAGGATGCTGTCATAGTTTCAGGAGGGTGTTTTTTCCCCTCCAAAACTGAAAAAAATTGGGAATATAAAGCTACTTGGTGGAGGTAAGGATTTTGTTTTCATTTTACCAAACTTCTCCTTGGTAAACAAGATACGTCTTGTGTGTTAGAGTAGTAATTTGTTGCAAGTGATTAGTTATTGTTTGGCCTTTGAAAAATGTGTTGAAAGCTTTACTTTTTAATATGACATGGTCCATTTGTGCATAACATCCTTATTACACAGTTGTTACCAAAGTGCTAACAACATCTAGCACAATAGAATTGTTTTGTTCAATACAAGCTGCTGTAGAAAAGTAGTTTGTGCAGTATTTGTTTTTACGTCATTGATACAACTCGTCAGAAGAGAAGGCACTTGAACAAAAACAGTCCTTAAAAATGATTTTGTTATGGGATCAAATAGGATGTTGTTTGATTGCAACAACTATAATGGATAAGTGTAGAGTTTGGCTCTCTTGTTGCGTGCAGGGGAAATAAATATGAACTATTCTTCTATTCACTTAATAATCTAATGGTAATAACCATGGAAGCTTGCAGCTTAGTATGCTGAGATGCAAGATTCTTTGTTCTGAACGATGTCTGAGTCATGCACGTGACACCTCGTGGTTTGTTTGAAGGTAAAAGATGAACACTAAAAATACTTGTTTAGATATATTGTAGAGGGATAGCCCTTTCAGACATTCAAAAACATTTGTGAAATGATTTACATTAATATCTGCATTTGAAAACACTGTGCCTGATCAGGTGAAAACTAACCCAAGCTAGGTTAGTTTAAGATTTGAAGAAAATGTTGACTCTCTTAGGAATAAATAATTATAGCATCTACTAAACTGGGGGGGGAAGAGGATCTGCAGAATATGAGGAGAACATTTAGAAAGGGAAAAGAAATGAGAGGCGTAGTGACCCTTGTTACTTTTGTCAGGCTATCATCCTTACAGAATGAACGACCACACAATGGTCAGTGAAGGTGTTGAGTCCTAGAATCTTCCTTTCTGCACTTTTGTTTTACTATCATTGTTTGAGTTCTGGTATATCTGCACTGGGCTTCTAAGTGGCTCCTTCAACGTGTGCTGATCTTTTAGGAAGTTCTGCAGTTCAGCACTTCTGGAACATGGCAGTATGATGGCTTGCTTCCTCCCTTCCCACGTGCGATGGTTCACGTGCTCCTTGTAGCTAGCTCTTCCTACTCCCTGGGGATTCCCTCTGCATGCTGCAAAAAGTCCTGGGGTTTAGTTTATTACCACATAACTGTTTCTTTACTGTTACCTTACTCCATGTTGTAGTGTTTAGATTCTTTGCAAGGAACATCTGTGCCTGGTTTCATTTGTACAGCTTTTCTTTTTTTCTTTTTAAATTAATCTTGCACTGTCTTATGTTTCTATCAACAAGTATAATAAGACTTGTTAATATGTCATGTTGGGACAAGTTTGAAATCCTTTCTGTTCCACATGGCTCTTACTGTGTATACCGTGTATACCCTCTGGGAGGGTAGGGGGAAACTGCCAAACAAATAATGTTGTTTTGCAGGTGCTAAAATATTAATTTTTTTTTTTTTTTTTTTTAAATAGGCCAACAACTCCTGTGTTTTGAAGTAATGGCTTGAAATTTGGTACAAATGTTTTGGGGTTGGAGGGTTGTTTTATTAGGAAGTATTTCTTGCTCCCTGCTGAGCCTACCACAATTCGAGTTAAAAACTCTTGCAAACAGCTGTTGATATATTTCCTACCTTTATAACTCTATTGTACCAGTGATCTTTTGCTGAAGATTTGCCTTGTCATGAACATGCTTGAGCTTCTTAATTCTTCTCTTCCTGGCCTGGGCAGGTGTGTATTGTACTACCAAACAGCTACTGGGAATGCTTCCCCTTGCAGCCCTACAGGCAGTAAGGAGCGTGCTGTGCTCACAGTTTATTATGACTGGGGCCATCCTCATGCAGTGCTTGATGTGCTTCATTCCAGGATCATGAGACTCTAGAAAGGGATCTCTGTTCAGCTGAGTGAGACTGGAAGATGGAGTTGTGAACATGGACCTAGTCTTTCCTCTGGTTTTCCTTGTAGGAACATTTTAAATAAAACACAGTGAGGAAAAAGCTGGATTGAGAAAGTAAATTTGAGACTCCTAAGCATAGAATCATTGAATGGTTTGGGTTGGAAGTGACTTCAAAGATCATCTAGTTCCAGCCCCCCTGCTATGGGCAGGGACACCCTCCGCTAGACCAGGTTGCCAGATCTTCATCTAAAAATGTGATTTTAAAGAAGACTGGGACAGAAATACCAGAGTATGTGGACTTGGGGATGAAGGGTGGGAATCTGATGAGGGAAATGGAAATAGGGACTAGGAGCTAGCAGGTTATGGAGTAAGGGCAGAAAGTGAAAGAAGACCTGGATGTAGAGCGCGTGGGAACTGACTCTGCAGAGAAGGAAGGAGTGCATTGGAGTGCACGGAAACGTGCTCAGAAAGAGTAGGCAGCAGCTTGTTCACTAGAGCCCATTTCCTGTGAAAATGGGAAATGAAATCCAGTTTGCTCAAGTCTTACCGTCAGTAACTGTCTGTAAAATCTACAAATAAAATGTGTCTCTTGGGTTTTTTTTGGTTTTTTTTTTAAGTGCTGGAAATCTTACATAATGGTGACCTACCAGCCATCAGTTGTTCCACGGAGCCACATGATAGATGGTTAGCCCACAGATTAACAAGTTCCATTCATTGACTAATACAATGCTATACTGTGAAGGCTTTTAGTTTAATGCTTAAATTAAATAAAAATTAAAATGGCATTGGTGGTGAGGTTTAATACTGACACTTCCTACCTTTAAGTTGCTTATAAAAATCTTTCCTTAGCCCATGATTTGATTCATGATACAGCCTTTAATTAAACGATCGTGTACGTTTACCGTGTGTATACATGCCTAATTCTGGGTGCAGGACAGGCTTGTGCTGAGGTGAGTCAAGGTTACCAGCAGAATTTTTGCTCCAGCCACTTCGAGCTAGAATGGATGTAATGAGCAGAGCGAGGAGCTGCAGGACAGAGCATCTGAACACTGCTGAATGAGTCTTAATTCTGTAACTGGGAAGCAAAGTGAAAAATTTAAATCACACTTCTCAAAAATGGATTAGTATGTTGCTTTCACTGGGGTGGTCAGGTTAGAGAAGTTCTGGGCATTCATACTTAAAATAGCATCAGGAATCTGTGTTTAAAATAAATTCTAATCAACTAGAGGGATGGAGGAGTTCCCCTCTAGAAGATGTGAATGCAGTTTCATTAAGGCAGCATTACATGCTTCGCACACTGAAACAGGAATCCTGTAGACAAGATAGTGTTTGATCACTTAGATTACATCTAATGCATTTGCCCAAGAGGGCCTAATCAAGGCTGTTCAGGAAGTTCTGGGCTGCTTAACTTCTGCTTGTTTGAACTTCCACTCTTAAGATATATAAACACATGTGATTTTGTGACAGTGGGACATATGGAGCTCAATTATCTTTAAAGAATATAACATGTGAACAGTCCTGTACAGAGTTCTCTTCACACTTGTAGCTTCTGTCGTGAGCTCATCAATGTCTAAAGCATCAGTTAATGAAAAAAAAATCACAGTAGATGTTGGTTCATGTAGTGGTGGCCTGATGTGATAACTCCTCTTTGTTTCAGTGCTGTATTTATTTTAATTGACTTGGTTTCCTATGGTATCTGCCACAGAAAGGGCTGCATTTGCACTTGATCTGTTCAGTATGGAAGGTTAATACTCTCTCCCTCCATGTTCTTGTTTGACAGATTGAGGTGATGTCATGCATTCATACAAAACCAATGAACAAGCAGATTGAAAAAAAAACCCTTCAAAATCAAATTCCTGATGTTGTGAAAATACTCGATACAGTATGCTATTAATTGAGTTATAAAAATAGAGAAAAGCTGAGTCCAAATAGTCTGAGCCACTCATTTCCGCACTGTGGCACACTGCTGGCTGTAAGAAGGGAGTCTGTCCCCTAATAACAGTATTTCAGTTGAAGTGTTGAAGCAACGTTGGACTGTTGACCAGCGTTAGGGAGTTTTGCCTGCTTGAATAGGTGCGTGCACGCGTGTGGAACTCCTTGGAGATCGTTAATCTTTTCAAACTGCAAGTCAAAATAGTGGTCTTCAGACATTGTCCCCTTATGAATGATAACGTTGTCAGTTTTATGAAGAAACGGGGCCGGGGGGGGTGTCTGTTTAGAATAGACTCACTCTCCATGTTGTCACTTTTAAAGTGACATTCAGACTGTTGACTCTGACAAATACCCAAACTAAATTTTTATAAGTAGACTTTGGTCTGGGGCAGAAATAGATATCTGGAAATCTGATCTTGCTTGAGTAGACTCCTAGAAGTGGCTGGTCTGTGGTCCCTAATGCTGCTCTAACACAAGAGCTGAACTTGTGCTTCATGGTAACCGATAGCGCTGCCGAAGCTCAGCCCTAAACTCTGGGCAAGAGGCGGTTGACTTCTGCAAGCTCTGCCTCATCTTCAGTGTGAGCCTCAAGCCAAGCTTGCAGTCCTCAGAAGATCAGTGTCAGCTCTTTTTCCCCAGGAAAGCACGAGGAATGGTGAAACACTGGGCTATCCTCAGTGGGATGGCTGGAAGCCTTTTTCCTGTTCCCAGCCTTCTGCATCACCTGTCCTACCATCTCCAGAGACGTGCTTCTGATTTGGAACTGACACTGAAAGTGTAATGGTTTGGGGGGTTTTTTTTGTTGTAACTTTTCCAGAGAAATACCATCCTCTTTCTCTAACAAGCTGGAATTTTTATTAGTTCCTGAATTGATCCTTTGTGGTCACAACAGCCTCTGAAGCCTTTTGAATTCCAGGGTGCCACAAGTTTTGTGCTATTTAACCTTTCTAGAGGCTTCCTATTTCTTGGCTTGTGCTAGTGTAAAGGCATCTTTCTCTTAGATTGTCTGATTCCAGAGTGCTATGTGCAAATCCAACAAGAAATTTAGACAGTTGCTCTTTAATATGTCTTTTTTTTTCCTTTTTTTTTTTTTTCCATGAAACTGATAGGATCTCAGTCAGCTTCTGTCTTTGTTCTTAAACTTGCTTGGAAATGATCAGTGAATTCAAAAGTTGATACGAACGTGTCCACAGAGCGTAAGCATACGTAACCCTAACTTCCATGCTAAACCCTGTGGATTCCATGGAAAATACTGTGGATTCCCTAGGGGGGGAAATAAGGATGTTTTCTGTGGGGCTGCTTATTCTGGAGAGGGGGATCTCTGACTATAATTATTTGTAGTTCTTGTGCAAATGAGATCAAATTGAATTCTCCTCTGGAGAGGGAAAAGTCTGGACTCTGTAATGTGTGTGTTTTCTCTTGGATGGAAGCTGAAAGAAAGCGTGTGTATCTTTTTTGGTGATTCTCTGTTTCCATAGTGGGTAAGGATTTAAGAAAGCCTAGATAATGCTGTTAATGTCTCGGATGGTTTGTTTTCCTGATTTTTTTTTTTTTTTTCCCTAACCATGTGCCTTTCCTAATATTTCAGTAAAACAGCTATTGGTGCCTATATTAAAAGCTATTATTGTTGCTATGTTTAGCTCAGAAATTTATAATGCACATTACATATTTAATTACCTGAGGGGGAAATGTGAAGTATGTATTACTTCTACCAGAGTCTCGGTTATCAAAGCGCAGTGTCTCTGTAGCGAAGGATATATTCCGTGTGTCATTCACAACGGAACACATTACTACTTAATTGCTTAGGACGGCTGCTAAAATGAGGACCAGAAAGAAGATTTTTATTCACTTCTGGGTTTAGTAAAAACTACTTTTCCCTGTTGCTTCCGTTTCCTGTCTACAATGGAAATGACTCTTTCGTGCATCTGTGTGATGAGAGAGGTTGGTTGGTTGTGGTGGTCATATAGGTTAACGAATACCTAAATATTATAATCTAAATCATTTACCAAAACTTGTGGCAGGCTCATCCCTTTTCTGACTCTTCAAATTATTTTAGGTTTTGTCAGTACAATCTGAAACCCATCAGGGCTTTTCATATCTCTGAATAACTTGGGTTTTAGGGTAATTTGGCCTTCAGAGGATTCATCTAGTGACTGCTCGGAATGAAAATTTCTGCCAACAGATCTTCAGTATTACCTTTGTGTCCAAGGACACAGTATTTCTGCTGAACTCAGGATCTCTGTTCTGGAGCCAAATATTTTGACCTAAAATGGGATTGATGGGAAAGAGGGAAGTAGAGGAATTAATTTTTTTTTTTTTTTCCCCCTTAGTCTACTGTCCCAAGCATGAAAATCCTATTTAGCCTTATATTGGAGCCTATACTTTATGTATACTACAGTTATTATGGGCTTAACTGCTCAAAATGTACAGCGTTTCTCTTTAGACTGCATGTATTAATTGGTAGGGTGGTTTCTGTCCTGCAGAATCAAAGGCTGAGTTTCCCCACTTGGCATCTCGGCTGTCGTTCTGTCCTTTGGCAGAAAAACATACCATATAACTATATGCATGTTCTGTTGATTCTTGGCATGATTTGTTTTATTGTTTGTCCTCACTGATTTTCAGTTTTCTCTTATCCTTTCTTTTTTTTTTTTTTTTTAATAGCCCTTTTAGGGTCTCCAGCT
Source organism: Aramus guarauna (assembly GCA_013400195.1). NCBI lineage: Eukaryota > Metazoa > Chordata > Aves > Gruiformes > Aramidae > Aramus > Aramus guarauna. The sequence continues at coordinate 281,503 of VXBL01001181.1, read as the reverse complement.
GGTGGAATCCAAAATTCCATCGGTTCTGTTGGCACAGGCCAACAGAATACTCCATCGCTAAGTAATCCTAATCCGATTGACCCCAGCTCCATGCAACGAGCCTACGCTGCTCTTGGACTGCCGTACGGCAACCAGCCTCAAACGCAGTTGCAGCCCCAGGTACAAGGCCAACAGCCAGCACAGCCTCAGGCTCACCAGCAAATGAGGACCATTAATGCACTGGGTAGGTGGAAAAAATACCGAGAAACTAAGGTGTTAAAATAAACGGAACTGTTTTTTAGGATAGTCTAGTAGTTGACTTGATCAGAGTAGTGACTTTCTGGTCATGTTGATTAATAACTTAGAATTCTACTATTTGTAAACACTACCATTCATTTACATTTGAATATTAGAAAGCTTTGAATATATTACTTCTGCCAAATAGCAGTAGGTTTAGTTTCTTTTAAAATATAGTCCATAGCTTATTGTTGTCTGAGGTGATTAGACAGAATTGCTGAAGAATTTTGGTTTAATGAGTAGTTCACCTGTTCTAGCAAGCAATTCTGTCTCAAATGCTAATTTCTTTCTGGAATTTAATTGTTAGTATTATCTACTTTTTAGCTTATTGACCTAATCTTAAGAGTTTATGAATTTTAAATTTTAATAGACTAGTTTTTATAGAAAAAAAATGTTCAGACTGAAAGTAACTTGATTCCATGAGTAGCTGTGTATATGCACCACAGGAGATACCATAAAAGTACTTATCTGATACACTGCTTCTTTCGATAACCAGTTGGGTCAGTAAAAGTGTAGTTTTGCCATGTTATTGTCAAAATTGTGAACTGGGTACCAATGCTGTTTAATTTTGTCCCAAAGGAGCCAACCAGATGAACCTTCCCGCAGGAGGAATAACAACAGACCAGCAAGCAAGTCTAATTTCTGAAACTGCTCTTCCAACATCCCTTGGGACAAATAAGTAATGCACACATTTTCATTCTTACTCAATTAAACATTTATTTACGTGCTTATGAATGTAAATAAAGAGCATGCTTTAAAAACTAATTGTATTGGCATGAAAATGATCAGTCACATCTCTAGCTACACTCTTCTTTCCTGTTTCAATTCTATATCTACCACTCCGTCCCTGCAGAGAGCCCCAGAATATGTAGTAGTTTTAAATTAATTCCAAAAGGAAGAATGTTTTGTATTTTTAGATGTACAAATACCTTAACGGTTGTGATTCTTTATCGTTCATACTGTGTCTTGTAAACATCTTTGCTTTGCTGCTTTAGACATTGCAGTTTGTTAATATCAAAATCTGTTAAGAGTATGTTTGATGCAATAGCTAGAAGCAATTACTCAAAAATTACTTCAGGCAACAAAACTCTACGTTCTTGTACTGTAACAATCCCTTTTTATTTTAGCCCACTAATGAATGATGGCACAAATTCTGGCAATGTTGGAAACCTCAGCTCAATGCCAACAGCTGCACCTCCTTCTAGTACCGGGGTAAGGAAAGCATGGCATGAACATGTCACTCAGGACCTGCGCAACCATTTAGTGCATAAACTGTAAGTATTCACCAAGACTGCGTGTTATTCCCGAATGTTTTTAAAGAATTTCAATACAATAGTTCTACTATTAAGCTGAAAAGTTGCTGAGACAGTTATCAGTGGTTCTCTGATGCTGGGCCACTGAGGATGAACTGTTACCTTTAACCCTTCTCTTCATTCTTCATGCTTATTAAGGAGTGGGCATGAAATTAGTTTATATTGCTAGTAAATTCGCTCTGCTGTAGTAAACAAGACTCTAAACTGTTAAACTTCACCATTTTTTCCATCATTGCATTTGCTTTAATCTTGTGGGAAATAGTGCGACCCTGATTTTTTTTTTTTTTTAAACAATTTTGATATGCTTTTACATATCTGATGTATAAGGGAATGTCCAGGGTGAATATCATAAAGCTGTATTGAATTTTTTTTATTCTTTCTCCTTTCTTCTAGTGTCCAAGCCATCTTCCCCACTCCTGATCCAGCAGCACTGAAAGATCGCCGCATGGAGAATTTGGTGGCTTATGCCAGGAAAGTGGAAGGAGATATGTATGAATCTGCTAATAGTAGGGTACGTTGCTTCTGTCCAGCTATTCAGTATATGTTAAAGAACAGTAGTATCACAGATAAGTGTAAGGAAAACCACAGAGAATCATTTCACTGCTCTCTTGATGAGGAAAGTCACGCTTTCTGTCTATGACAGTGTTTGTGTAGTCCCAAGCCATCTTATTAATGTCACTCCAAGGTAATTCACTTCCTTCAGCTCCACGCAAACTAAACAGCATTCTCCCGGCCCTATTTGCATTCCTTCTGAAAGTGTGAATGATGTGCATGAAGATTGGAGCTTGCAGTTCTTGATGTTTCCCTGGCTGACTTTCTCCTTTGTAGAAGTCTGTGTAATAGTAGTTTTCAAACTTTCTTAATGCCTCTTTACCATTGGAGTGTTTCTCTCAGTCCTGTTATACTGCTTACCTTTTACTCGCACTGTTGGAATTACTTCTCTACTCAGCAGCGCCAAGAGCGGTTTGGATAAGACACTTAGCTGTTTCACACCTCAAGATAAGAAGTCATCAGTTTGGCTGCATTTTGTCCCTGCCCATGGGAAACAAGACAGAATTCCTGTTCTTGTTCATGATTTTTGCTCTGTCTGCAAAGAGGTGTCAGTTTGAATCTGTATTACTCAGAGGGAGCAAACCCCTGTTGATGGACATGTTGAGGATGCTATTTCATTATGACACTGTGGTAATTTCTGTCCTAAAGGAACCACTCCCTGAAAGTTTTTATCAGGTAAAGACAATGTTAGTAGTGCCAGTAGTAATAGCTAGTGAGAGATCTTACCTGATCGGAACGTTGAGATCCTTTCTTAAATAAGGTAAGAGTAGCTAAAGAGAGTAGTTAGTGGCATTTCAGGTGATAATCATCCAGTAGGGCAGTAACACTTAACAGTCTACTTTGTAGAAGTCTGTGTCCAGAGAGCTGAAAATGGAATGCAAGTTTTATTTCCTAGAGGCAGAGGGGCAGTGGCCATACTTGTAATGCTGCTGCTATGTCAGCATTGGTCAGTGACAGTATGTTCTTCTTGTGGCTACCAAAAGGTGGTGTAGCAAGGAAAACTTGATGTGATCACCCTGGCAACTTTAGCAAACAACTTAAGAGAGAACGAGGATTTCATAGGCACACATTGACAGCTAAATACCTTCTCAGTAAGGATGACCGTAGTAGACTTCTGGTTATAAAATTAAACGTCTTCTGACCTCTATGCCAGACAAATACCCAGAAGTATCTTCTCTTCACTGCTTAAAACAACTGTCAGACTCGTTGCCCGAAGTGCCTTTATGGGAATTCATCTAACGTATTTGGCTCCAAGCAGAAAACTTGGAAGAAGGGAGTAGTTTAGAATGCATTAACAACACCATGTGGAATTGCATCCTTCTTTTTGAGGAGCATCCGTTCTACTTTGACTTTGAAAAACAGATTGGTATGAGGCATCATTGCAAGCAGTTTCATGTTGTCTTAGTAGTATGTGCTCCTTGTGAAGACATCCTTTTTTTGGGAATCTTTGCAACTGGAAAGTAGCACAATATTAAATTTACAAGTAAGAAGTTATAGGTGGAGTGTCTTGAGCAGGAGGAGGGAAGGGTGTGTGCACTGATGGATTTTTGAGACATTTGGAGGAGGGAGATGACCTAAAAACAAAGCTTTATATCGCAGCACTGGACTTTCTTAACAAGACTGAGGAATACCTATCTCAGCTTTCTGAAATGAACTCAATCCTACAAATTTCAGTTTTGATGAAAACTGAATGAAAACAAAGTGCTTGTGGGACAAGCATGATTCAGCCTTTTCTCCGTGTAGCACTGGGTTTTGAGAGCACAGGTGACCTCACAAAATAAAGGTAGTCTTGAGGGTTTGTGAGGTGTTTTTGCCTTTAACATGTGCATAATCTCATGCACTTGGCAAATACAAGTCCAGCAATTGCTGAGAAACAAAATTGTCTACCTTGCTGTGCACTGTGACTGTCTTACTTGATCTGTTGTCAGTGTGGATTGAAGAAAATGGATTTTTCATCTTGTACAGATGTAGTGTTTAATTGTCTGTGCCTGTGGACTACTTTTCACTGGTTTCCTCCATTCCTTTGGGGTTTTGTTTGGGTTTGTTTATTCCCTGCAATGACTATCGGTAGTCAGACTCTAGGAAAAGAGTGGTTCCTTTCTTTATGTAAAGATTGATCTGTCTTTAACATCTGTCTCCTGAAGTTTATTCAGTGTAACTGTGTTGCTGGGAACATCTTTAAAAAATCATTAACACTTAGAAACTAAATCACAGCTTCCTATTGTTTTTTGTCGAAGCCACAGAGAACCTACAGTCTTCTCTGCCTACTACTCTACTCAGAGTAGATATGAAGGATAGCCATGAAGCCAAGTCTCATGTGTTTTCTGGAAGCTTTGTTTTTCCATTTCTGCATTAAAGCAGTAATAAAACTGTCTCAATTTAACAGAATTCTGTTAAAGAAGTATTTCTTTTTCAAATAGGCAGGTGTATACATTTAAAAAACACCCAAACCAGGTGACTATTCTGGTAGACTCCATGAGTTCTGCTGCTTTCTTATGCTTGACACTGAGTACTATTTTTTTTTTTCTGTTCTAGGATGAATACTATCATTTATTAGCAGAGAAAATCTATAAGATACAAAAGGAGCTAGAAGAGAAACGGCGATCTCGTCTGCATAAACAAGGGATGTTGGGGAATCAGCCCGCCTTACAGACCCCAGGACCTCAGCCCCCTGGTATCCCACAGGTGGCTGCTGCCATGGGCCAGGCACAGCCCGTCAGGCCGCCCAGTAAGTGCTGCTGTAGGAGCTGCTCCTGCATTTCTGTTCTAGCTCTGCACGGTTTGTGTCCTTCGGCTCTCCTGCTAAATCTCAAATTTGTATTTTAAATTGTTTTTTTGCTGACCGTTCTTCTCTTGTGTTGCAGATGGGCCTATGTCCATGCCAACCGTGCCTATAAGTCGAATGCAGGTTTCTCAAGGTATCTATGTTTTCCTCTCTAATTGTAATTTGTGGGTTCAAAATAATTGTTGGGGGGGAAAGGCTTATCTTCTGTTTTTCTTTGGGAGTTGGGCTGGGGGCAACTACTGGCTCTCCCTTTTTTCAGCATAATTTTTTGTTGTTGCTCTGTGGCAGGAACTGTCTCAGTACAGTCTTGTCTTAAGCACTGGCAGCATGTACCCAATACTTTGCTAGTGATTGGGAAATAGTTCAGTCCTTTCAAAAAGAGGAGAGCGCAAGCAGGAATACTGTGGATAATCTCTTTTAAAACACTAATGACGGGGAGGGGGAGAGGAGGATGTAGGCATATTTTCATCAGTTATTTAGCCAAAAAGATACATGTAGCTGGAAGCATAGCACATTAATCCTAGAATCTGTATAACTAATGATACCCTTTCTTGGTTTCTGAGGCAAAGTGCGTCTAAAAAAGCCTTGTAGTTTTTTTTCATAGCACTGATGGCTTGCCATCATTGACTTAGGCTGCTGTGGGCTCATGGGTGTTTGTTTTTTTTTTCTAAAGAATACAAACCCATGGGTTTTAGGTGCTTCATCTTCTGCCAAAAAAGTATCCCCAATTCTTCCATTTCTTGGTTCAGAGTTAGTAGTAAGTTGAAACTCATGTTGAAATGTCCTTGAGAAATGTCCTTTTAAAATTCATTGCAATAGGAGAAAAAGTTGATAGCGAAAATAGCCCCATAATTACTTATTTACACCTTTATTCGTGTTAGACAAGTTTGGGGGTTTTGGAGGGGTAAAAGATTTTGTATAGAACGCACAACACCTAGTTAAGCATATTCCAAGCTTTTGTCCTGATTTGAAATAGCAGATGCTTTCATATATCCAGTATGTATTTTTATCATACACACTTCAACCATTTCAGCGAGGCCTGAATAAAACATTGCTGTTCGAAAGCAAATGCCTGATTTTAAGAAACCATCCCAAGGTGGTATTTACAAATAGCATCCTATCTTTGCAAATCATCCACACTCTTCATTTTTTTGCATATTTTTTTTTTTTAGACACCAAAAATTATATTTCACCCTAAGTACTGGTATGCTTCTAAATACTTCTTGCATCCTGACTTGTCTCTTAAGCCAAGTAATTTGAACAAAGTTAAAAAGATGAAGCGTAGAGCAGTCAAACTTCAGTCATAATAAATGTTAATTTTAGAGTATACATACATAAATTCTGATGACTTGTTCCTAATGAGTTGTTTTGGGGGTGCATTTGCAGGAATGAATCAGTTTAACCCCATGTCCATAGGGAATGTACAGATGCCACAAGCACCCATGGGACCTCGTGCAGCTTCTCCAATGAACCATCCCGTACAAATGAACAACATGGGCGCTGTTCCTGCGGTTCGTACTTCTTGTTACCAAGCTCTTCTCAAAATTGCTTGATTACATTTAGCAGTGTTAACGCTCTTCTGAAAAGGCCATGTCATAGTGCAGTACTGTAAATTGTAGGATAATTTCATGGAAACGTACAGAGTCTGTCAGGCTTTTATTAAGGCGTTTGTTTTCAATATTTATGTGGGGGGCTTTTTACCCAAAAAAAAATAATCTTTAGAGAAGTAGATGCCAGAGATGCAATAATCTCCAGCAGTCTGTGGAGAGCATAGTTCTTTCAGGAACTGTGTCTTTCCAGTATATACACCTTCTTTATTCCTCCATGAAAACATGTTTTTATTCTTTAGAAAAACAAAAATATTTTCAGTTTCACTGGATTTATCTCCATAGCTCAGAGAACGAAATGGAATTTTAATACTCTTAGTAGAGTTTTGACTATTACCTTTTTAAAAATAACTTCCTCAGGAATACTGTGGAACAAATGCTAAAGTTATATTCATATGGCTGCTTCCATTTGGTTTATTGAAGCCAGTTTTCTGTTTTTGGTTTGTTTTTGGCTGTTTTTTTTGTCTTGTCTTTTGGTTGATTACACCAAGGATATTTTCCTTTGTCTTGCTACATAATACTAAATGGTAATATCTTTAATTCGGGTGTTAATTTTTAGATGGCAATGTCTCCTTCCCGAATGCCTCAGCCACAGAACATGATGGGAGCTCATTCCAACAACATGATGGGTCAGGCTCCTACCCAGAACCAGTTCCTGCCCCAGAATCAGTTTCCAGCATCCACTGGGGCTATGAATGTGAACAACGTAGGCATGGGTCAGTCAACAGCCCAGGCCGGGGTGGCACAGGTAAGATGTATTATGTAATACGTGAGTTATTTACTCTTTTTGTATGCTTGTTTCTTTAGATATCCATTGTTTATTGTAGTCACGCCTGACTTTGGGGGATCCTGGGTTACATCTGCCTTCTTCGTAAGCTCTAATATGACCTATCTATGCTAACTGGGGAGCAATGCCCTATTGTGCCTGGTTTAAATTCTAAAAAAATGCATGCTGGTGAGATTTTTTTGGGGGAATATCAGAAGTTAGTTTATGGGATATTTATGAGCATATATTTTTGTCTTTGTGTGGACCTTAATAGCTAACCTTAAATCAAGAATTACTATAAAGTGGTCAGGGAAGATATTTTAAAGTTTGTTTTAACTTCTGAACAGAAAATTAACACTTTTCTGTTACAGTAGTAGTCAGTGTAGTAGCAGCTGTGCTTATGATGCCAAAGTATATTTGCCACAGGGGAGGCTTGATTTTTAACTCTTGAGTCCAAGTAATTTAGGTTGGTTGAGCCCTCCAGAGTTCTCTAGTAGAGCCCCATGCACAAATGAGAGGTAACTTAGATCCGGTTATGAAGAGCTCCATCGAGTCAAGCTTGGAATATGTTCAGGACAGAGCATCTACAATTTCTTGGGCCCTGCCTCAGTTGTTTGACCACCTTTGTGGGGACCTTTTCTTTCTTTTTTTTTTCCCCCTAATGCACTTAGTTCATTAAAACTGACTACGTACAGGCAATATAGAAGTGTATTTTGAATGTGAAACCTCCTCTGTGGGAAACTATTGATTGATTTAGATTTCTCAGTAAGAGGTACATCTGAGGACAGAGTATTCTTTTTATCACTAATTATCTGATGCAATCTTTGATAAAATATATAGTTTAAAAGTCTATGCCCAACCAGAATACTTTATTATTGCTGCTCTGAAAAACAGATCCACAATTTTCTTAAGCATCTGGAGTAGTCTAATTAGAATTAAAAACAAACAAGCAAACCAACCAAACAAACAAACAAAAAAACCCAACCACTCTTAAGCCTTGCACTGTGCAATGGGGCAGGCGTTAAATGTGTTGAGCTGTCTTCTAAACCAGGGCTGCTCTAGAGTCCTGGCCTAAAATGTGTATTTGCTCAAAACCATTTTGTATGCAGAGTCTGACCTTTGCCCAGCTAATGGCGTGGTTTAGAAATTGTCTCCCCTTGAGTTTGTGTTACTCAGAGGTGGTGAGGATTCCCTCTCTGTGCCGGAAAAACTAATGTAAGACGACATGCGTGGCACATCGAGGTCTAGGAGTAAGGTGTTTGACTAAGAGCTGATGAAAACTGTGAGAGAATCAGAGCATAGTAATTTGCAATAGCAGCATTTATTTGTAGCTCCTTTCATGCATTGAGCTACAGTATACTTCCAGAGAGGACTTTGGTGCTGTGATTTAAAGGAGAAGTGTGATTCCCAGAGTTTTGGGAGTCACGTGTCTGTAAGCCAATCTCTCTCTCTCTAGCAGGGGCAGGTTCCCAGTGCTGCTCTTCCCAACTCCATGAACATGCTAGGACCCCAGACTGGGCAGTTACCGTGTCCGCCTGTGACCCAGCCGCCTCTACATCAGACAACACCTCCTGTGTCCACTGCTGCTGGGATGCCACCTATTCAGCACCAAACACCGACTGGAATGACTCCTCCTCAGCCGGCAGCGCCCACTCAGCCATCGACACCGGTCTCATCTTCAGGACAAACACCCACACCGACACCGGGTTCTGTTCCAAACGCGACACAGACACAAAGCACACCTACGGGGCAGACTGCGGCACAGGCTCAAGTCACACCGCAACCTCAGACCCCAGTTCAACCCCAGTCTGTGCCAACCCCACAGCCATCTCAGCAACAACCAACATCTGTGCAGGCGCAGCCACCCGGCACTCCAGTAAGTACCAGCTAGTTGCATTTTTCTTGTGTAGTGGCATTCCACAAGAGTTCTCCCTACATATAGCACCATGTCGTGAATGTATAGAGCCCATAGTTGTCGATAGTAGCTTCTACCTTAGGCCAAAGGGTTCAGTATGTAGATGTGTGAAAATGTGTGTGTGTTCAGATGTTCTCAGCGTTGTTTGAAGGAGGGGGGTGTACTGAATGACTTTGAACTGCTCAAAGTAAAAATGGCAGCAGTGTGCAGAAAGATGAGACATAACAGGCCTAATGCTATATTTGGCCTTAATCAGAATCGGTCTCCTTTGATCATGAAATTTGCATAAATTTTTTCTTCTAAGCTTTAGTCAGGATGAATGCACATGTCAAGGAATGTACAGTGTTCTACTGGGCAGGTGTTTTCTCTGCAAAAGAAGCCTTTTTGGGGCAGAATTCTTCCTTGGCTTCTCCTCTGTAAAGCAGAGTTATTAAATGTGTTATATCGAAACTTGGCTACAGTGAGCTCCTGTATCCATGTTCTGCACTGTCTTAGAATATCATCTCATGTCTCTTTTGTGCTGTTCATTTTTAGTAAAGGAAAATATTTCTATATATGCAGTGTCTTTCTTTTGTACTGTTTTTACAACAGCTATCCCAGGCAGCAGCTAGTATTGATAACAGGGTCCCCACCCCTGCCTCAGTTGCTAGTGCTGATACGAATTCCCAGCAACTAGGACCAGATGCACCAATGCTAGAAAGCAAATCAGAAGTTAAAACTGAAGAAACTGAGCCAGAGACTAGTGAGACACAAGTGGAAGCTAAGACTGAGGTAAATGAGATTCTATACAGCTTAACTGAAAGCAGTGATAGATATAAAAGCACTTAATGATGTGTCTGAATTGGTGAGCTAAGGGGCAAGAGGAGGGTAGTTACTGGAAAGTAACTGTCCTGAGGAAAGCCATGGATGGAGAGTGCTTTGACAATCTCAGACTAATATTTTGATGACTCAAGTTTGGGTCATAGATGTAATGGTACATCTTGTTGCATCCTTTCTTAAGGTGGAGGAGGATTTACAAGGATCTTCACAAACAAAAGAAGAAACAGATGGAACGGAACTGAAACAGGAGCCAATGGAAATAGAAGAAAAGAAGCCTGAAATCAAAGTCGATGCTAAAGAGGAAGAGGAGAGCGGCACTAATGGAACCACTTCGCAATCCACATCGCCATCTCAGCCCCGCAAAAAAAGTATGTGCATGAAAACAGTTTTTCTTGTGTACTTTGGTTTTACTAGCATTTATTTTCTACAGTCTCAGTTCCTGCTGGGAGGTCTGTTTTGCACGTGCGTTCCAGCACATGGCGCTCTAAGAGATCAATACTCTGTGTAATTTATTTTTGAAAGTAGGATTCCTTTCATGTTATATGAATCACAGGTGAGAAAAACAAGTCATTGTGGTCTTGATCCCAGCAGTCTTCTCGCAGCTTCCAGTTTCTGCCCAGAAGGACCAAGGCAGTAAGGCAGTGATTGCTGGAGAAATTGTATACATAAATCTCTCCCTGTGCACCTGGGCCAGTGCTCTTTCAAGGGAGCTCAGTGTGCATAAGAGTGCTCTCAGTAACCAAGAATATCCGTTGCTTTGCTGTGCCGTTGGAGGCTGCACACACCGCCTTCATACTGATTTTTAGCCTTCGTTTCTCTGAGAATGAAGTGCTTGAACTCCTTTCCTGAATCTGTATTCCTCCAAGGCTGGACTGCTGCAATAGACATAAACTTTTTTTTTTAAAGTTCTGTGTAGTTTTCAATGTGGTGTTCATCTGAAAGCTTTCTCCTCTGAAATAGGTCAGTAGTCTCTTAGGTGAATCTACAGTGTTAGCATAGATTGAGGTGTGACTATCTGTACTGGGTATTTTTCCAAAACTTGATGTCGTTACAAATCTTGAATGGACATATATAAATGATAGCATGCCTTGGGTTAATAAGAAATAAATGAATAAGATTCTTCGAACCGACAAAACAAATGACTCCACTAGCAGGCTCCCCAAAAAACCTGCACTACAACATAAGTTTTTGGACTCAAAAATCATAGCTGGTTAGAGACCTTGGTCTCTTAGCATCTGCTTTTTTGAGATGATGTTCTCTGTGGTTAGTTTTTAGTTGTTGACCAAAGGTAAGCTTTCGATATGCTGCAAATGTCAAAAAAGGAAAAGTGATGATCAATTTCACTACCTTTTTGTTCTTCTCTTGCGAAGGAAACTGCATATAACCACATTAGGAGAACGTTATGGGTGTGTGCTTTCCAGAGTGTGATCAAGGAATCATAAAGTTCTGAAGTTTATGCAGCTTGAATGTTGATCTCCTGTATATGCTTTGGGTTGCATTTAATTCCTAAACATAATCTTTTTTATAATAAAGCACCATAAAACACCTTTTCCTGAAGATGGTATTTTCAGTTTGCAGCACAGTGGGCCAGCCAAATGAAAATACGCTGCAGAACTGCCTGGCAGAGCATGTTTCAAACAAAATATAACACAGCAAGTGGAAGGCTTAGTAGCATTTATGAACCAGTTATATTCCCAGTGGAAAGAATCATTGCTGCTTGTTAGGGGGGGTGTGCTTGCAAGTAAATCGGGGCAAGTGGTTGAAAGAGGAAGGTTCTTGCAGAATTAGTCCAGGGAAGCTGGGCTGTGTCCTTCTGCTGATTCAGTCTGGTTACTATGTATTTCCAGTACCTCATTTAGTAACACAATTTTATCTTAGAATTATTGTCTATTAAGTAACTGTGTAGTATAATACACGTGCAGCGTTGGCGGGTACAAGAGCATACACAATTTTAAGTGGTGACATTTTCTCACCAAGTAGTTTGTCCAGATTTAATAGAGCATTTGTATTAAAATGCTAAATAAACCAAGAAGTATTCAAGAGCAAATACTGTGAAGTGTCCTTAAGGGTTATATGATATTTTAAATCTACTTACAAGACTCATCTGGAGTTATTCATGTGTTACAAAAGTATTGGGAACTCTCCTTCCTTCCCATGTGCTCAGATTCCTGAGGCACACTCCACAGTGGCCCGGGACGTAGCGATACCTGCTGCAACTGGTAAAAGGAAGGCTCGTGGTTGGAAGTGTATGCTGTAAGATAACTTAGCAAGTTGTAGTCTGATACCTTAATGTTTGAAAAGATTCATCTGGACCCTAAAGAGGTGTTTCTCTAGGTATAGGCGGTTTATGCTGTGGAGTTGGAATCTCTTCTATTTGTACCAGGTGTCCAGGTGTACTGAAGACCATTGGCCTGGCTGTGCTTGCCTGATAATTGTTAGGCTGTAACCTAACTTCAGGGATGGCATACTGTATGGCCTAGAGAACAGATGGAGATAATACTGCCAAGGTACAGGTCTGCTCAGTTCACCCACACCTGAATTTTTGTACCTTAGCTTTTTTGGAGAATTGCAGATACCTCTTCAGCAAACTTTTCTTCCTCATTAAAGTTTCGCCTTTGTAAATGAGGGCAACCAAACCCTTCCACATTCAGAGTTTGGTTTGATTTTGCTTTTTTTCTGTGAATCTAATGTAAGCAAAAAAGGAAGGGTTTTGTTTCCTTGCCTCTTCTCTTGCAATCTTCTCAAAAGAAACAGTGAATACTCATTTGGGTAGCTCCTGTCTCCTTGCTGTAGATGGCTGCCTCAGTTTGACCTTCAAGATTCGTTTTACTGGTTTCTTCTCTTCTTTATAAGACACAATAACACAAAACTTGCAAGGCCTTGGTTTGGGGGGGTTGGTATTCAGGTGTATTGTCCTTATTGTTTTGAACATGTCTTCGTCTTCCTTTACGAATGTTCTCCTTAGTAATCATAAGCAGGATTTCCTCTATTTGAAAGAAATACAAATTTAAAAAGGTAAAAAAGGTGGCATTATACTCTTCTCTGGCAAATAACATGTCATCATGATTCAGGCAAAGATCCCATTTTCTTATTACCACCCACACATCCAAGACAAAATGGGATAACTGGATGCCAGCTCCTTACAAAGATCTTGCTACTAGAGGAGAACCGAGAGCATTTAATTGTGGAAAAGAGGGAGAGGGATGTCAAGCAGGTGGCCACAATAGATTATTGAAAGGTGATTTTTAACCTTTAAGTCTCATTAAACAAAATAATTTGGATTATTGGGTTATGAAGTACCTGAGTCAGAGCAAGGTGATTCCAGAAGCAATAGAGAATACTTTTTCTCATGAATGGAATTTAGTATTTCCTTCTATTCTTGAGAATTCCATAATATAATTTAGTAGTTGTTTATGAAATCTTGAGAGTATGTGGTGGGGCTCCTTTCATAGGAAAGTGCCTGCATGTATACAGTATCAATAAATATGAAAGAGATTTGCCATTTTCAGAATCACAGACTGGTTTGGAAGGGACCTCAGAGCCCATCTAGTTCCAGCCACCCTCCACTAGCCCAGGTAACCAGAACCCCATCCAAATCTCCCCTCCTTCAGCTTCAGGCCATTCTCCCTTGTCCTGTCACTCTCTGCCCTTGTAAACAGTCCCTCTCCAGCTTTTTTTATCAGGCAACAGCTAAATGATCATTAAGTTGAATTTGTTGTTGTAAAAACAAACGAAGACCTCCTTGGCTCATCTTGTTTTTACCCTAGCTAGTCTGAGTTCAGTAGTAGCAGCATGAGATCTTGATGTATCTGTAAGACAAGCCCTTGCAGAAGCCCTTCTGGCACCTTACTTAGTCCTTTGCCATGATTTAGGTGACCTGGGTGGTATCTTGCCTGTTGTGTACATATGAGCAGCCATCCTCTCTCCAGGCAGAGGCAATGTACTCAAGGTGTCTTACCGCTTCCCTTTGCAAGTACAATTTTCCTGGCTAACAATTGCCAAGAGCTGCAGCATCCACAAATGGCTAAAACATTTGAGAACTTAATGCTTCAGAAATTTTTTGAGTAGTGTGAACTTAATTTGTCTTCCTTTATTTTTGTGAGATGAGAAGATACCGCCTCAGAAATATCACCTAAATGAAAAAGGGGAGAAAAGAGAACTTTTTAAAAATCATAGATTTTTAACTAGAAGTCCCAAACAGGAATTTATGTCTCAACCAAAAGACCATTTGAGTGGCAGAAGCAATCCTCAACCTCGAAGGGGTCACTGTAACCCTGTTGCTTTAAGTGCTTTCAACAGAACTCCTAATCGCTCCCTTTTATTGGTATTGTTCTCGTTTCAGCCAGGTAGATAAATATTAGATGCCATCCTACTCTCCTTAGTTGTCTTTTTTTCTCAACAATAGGCATTCCTCCCTATTTAAAGATTCTGTTCCTAAGGAAATAAATGTAATTACACTGCTGAGATGTTCAAAGAGCACTCCAAGTTATCATTATTTTTCAGAAAATGCATTGCCTTTCTTGTCCTTGTCATCCACTATTGAAAGAAACATGGCTGTTGCCATGCCACTGTTGCCAAGTGGTTGTAATGATGCATATAAATCTGGAAGTATTAACACTTTCAAAATCAATTAACAGTCCACCAGACCAGGACTGTTTGTACACTATGGCCAGAAAATTCCTGTGCCAGCTATCAAGACATCTGGTTACTCTCTGTAGAGCTGGCTCTTCGGCCCTGTTGTCCACTACTGTGATTTTTGCTAGAAGAGTCTTGGCTTGGAAATAGCAAACAAGGCTAGAAGGAAGGGAGGGGAAAATCTGCTTAGTCTTGTCTCTGAAGAGCTACGGTTCATCCATGTTGAAGCAACTGAATTAACTTGGTTCTGGATAAGTTCTTTTTTCTTTTTTTTATGCTCTAGACTATGTATTGTTATGAGCTGCAGTTGTTCCTATCTCCTTAGTCTGGAAATAGCACCTACTGTGATTTGAGTAAACATAAAAGCTGTGCGGTAGCCTCTTGATTGTAAGTTTTGCCTCTAATCAGCTATGCAGATCAGGAAATCCCTCTTAAGAGTTTTATGTTAACAGAGTTCTTTGGTTCTTTTAGGGGAGTCAAGGGGTTAGGAAACATGGAAGGAAATTTTCTAACCTTTCTGACTTTACTTAACAGTTTTCAAACCAGAGGAGCTGCGCCAGGCTCTCATGCCTACCCTTGAAGCTTTGTACCGGCAGGACCCAGAGTCTCTACCGTTTAGACAGCCTGTGGATCCCCAGCTTTTAGGGATTCCGGTGAGTTGGCATGAAAAAAAATCTTAAATGTTTTTGTGCTTTGTCTTTGTTGATATAAACATTTCATCTTTTCTGTACAACATAGTGTGAACAGTTGACATCTTAAAAATAAAGGGTTTTGTGTGTGTTTGAAGGACTACTTCGACATTGTGAAGAATCCTATGGATCTTTCAACCATTAAACGTAAATTGGATACTGGGCAGTACCAAGAACCCTGGCAGTATGTGGATGATGTGTGGCTAATGTTTAACAATGCCTGGCTTTACAATCGCAAGACTTCCAGGGTCTATAAGTTTTGCACTAAACTTGCAGAGGTGTTTGAACAAGAAATTGATCCTGTTATGCAATCACTTGGCTACTGTTGTGGGCGCAAGGTACGTATTCCAGGAATGTTGTATTCTTCTAAAGAGCTTAGCTTGATTAATCAGACAAAACATGAGCTTTGTATACTCTTTTTTTAAAAACTGAAATATTGAATGAAAGGGTTGATACAAGTTTGGCTTTATTATAAGCGTGCTAAAGAGCTAAAAAAGGTAGATAGCATCCTTCTTGCTGCTATTCTATTATTGTTGTTGTATTTTTCTCCCTCAGAGAACATGGGTTTTGGTCATAAGCAATATTAAAATGCTTTGCTTGCTTCCCATGTCCATTGCAGTAAAGTAGGTGGTTAGAGAGTCAGCTCTTTGAGCTCATAATAGTTGTTAATTGTAATTTGAGAGCTGTGCAATTACGTTTACAGTAGCTTGGAAATGAGTGTTAAACATAATGTATTATGATATCCGTAAACATCAGGTTTGCCTAACAGATACTTGATTAACCTAAGATTACATTTTAAAACTTCTTTTCTCACTGTTGTTTTGCAGTATGAGTTTTCTCCACAGACCTTGTGCTGCTACGGCAAGCAGTTGTGTACTATTCCTCGAGATGCTGCCTACTACAGTTACCAGAATAGGTAAGTCCCTGCCTTTGGTTTATTTCCCTTATTCAGGAAGTGTGATCCTTTGAGTTCAATGCATGTATGGAGGAGGAGGAGGATTATTAACTTTTTCTTTCCTTTGTCAGCTATGTCAGGAAAAAGTTATTTTTATCTCTTTGCATGCTGTCCTTTTGCAGGTGACCCTTACGTTTCCTGCACTTGATACGCGCTGTACTTAAGTGCTTGCTATTAGCTAGGTTGCGCCATGCACCACTTAGGTGGAAGTGAAGTTGTCCGTGTTTTCCACAAAATGAGTAGCAGGGCTTGCTGGAGGGAGAAGGGCAGAACTGCAAAAAGGCACTGAGAAATCATCTTAGCTTGATCTGGGAGAATTGTAAAAATAAGCAGGTTTGTTTTCAAATTAGTGTCAGAATATTCAAATTAAAGGGTACAGTGAATGGATGCAAGATATACTTTCTATCTTCTAGTTATTACTTAATTCTATTTAAATTGGCTTTGAATTAGCATTGAAAACTACCCAGACTCCATGAGAAGCTATGAAAACTACAGTTTCTATTATTTTTTTAATTAATACTAGGATTTAGTGTTTGTATGATTATTAAACAATTGTTATAATATTAATTTTCCATTTAATTCTTAAATCAACAGTGCTATAATAACAAAGCAAACTTAGAACTTGGCTTTTTTGGTTTCTTAGATGTTTCACACACACACACACCCCCCCCAAAAAAAAAGGAAAAAAAAAAAAAGCAACATGTAAATGGGCTAAGACAAACTTCCTTTTCCCCCTTTAAAACAAAGTTGTAAATTGCTTTCCCGAGGCTTGGCAGTCTCTAAGTCTTGCCAACTTCCAAGTGCACAGCGGGCTCTTGTCTAGCTGAAGTTACAGAACTAATTCAGACAGTCGGTGCTTGCATTGAGTCTCTCGTGGGGCCATCCCTACGTCACCGAGCGTGCTGTAAGATGGTGCAAGGCTGTTGGGTACCGCCTAGCTGGAGCAGCACGGGGTAGGAGGTGAAAATGTGTCATCCTACGTTGTATGTTGGGTCTTAGGTGGCCTTTGTGAGGCAGATAGTATTGACATGGAGGAGTGTAAATTCACAAACTCTCATAAAAGGTTTTATACAGCTGCTGGGAACTCTGAATAAGGTCATTCTGGAGAGAAATAAAGCCATTAAAATGCATTTAAAGAGATAGTACTTCAGTACTGGAAGTGGGGAAAAAATAATCCTTAAATACCAACTCTGTGGTAGAGTTACAAATACTTTTCATATTAGGTATCCAGGTAGTACTGTATTTGAAAAGAAGAGCATCTTCAAGAATAATTGAAGAAGGGGATGTTTTCTTTCAGTTATACCTTTCCTATTGAAGTTAGTACTAAATCATTTGAGTTACTCAGTAGAAGGAAGTGTTGGTTGCTAGCAAGATGGACAGGGTTGATGGGGCTGGGGGTTGCTCTGGACTCAGTGATGCAATATTTCAATTTCCTACCTGTTTTAAATGTGATAGTCTATTTACATTGGGTTTAGTCTAAAAGAGTAGTAATAAAAGGGAGGTGGGTTGTCCAAGTATCGGTAGGTCAGTGGCAGAACAGAAGTAGGTGTAGATTTCTGTTCATCCAGCTGTTTTGCTCTAAAACAGTCAAATTTACTGTTTCCTTTGACAGTGATCTTGAAATCTGAGATTTTTTATTAACCAAGTAGCAAATTAGTGAAAAACAAATTCTGTGGTTTCACAGATCTTTAATTGATCAAACATTCTTGACTTTTTGTGTTTATGGAGCAGACAAAATTAGATGTACTTAAAGTCCAGTGTATTGCATAACTCTATTACAACTAAGAATATTTAGTCACTATTGAATAAATGAACTCTGGTACTACAGTTTAATGATTAAAAGTTAATTATCCCCGTATAGAACTGTTTGGCTTCCATAAATAAGGCAGAAATTTAGATTGAGTGTTGAGAAAATATACTTAATGTGTGGATATCCAGTTGAGAAAAGTGATTGGTATTTCATCTCGGTACTAGTGTCGTTATTCATCTCGAATTTCCTTCGAATGCACTTAACTACAGTTGGAAATTCAACTGTTAATGCAGGGATTGAGCATTTTCTGGACTTTGGTCATAGTGTTACTCTTTGATAAACAGGAATCATTCACCTGAACAGTCTGCATTTGAAAAGCTTTTCATTTTTGATGTGTTGCAATAAGTACATTCTTTGGATTTTCTATGACTGTCATAACTAGACTATTGATTGTACGCTTTCTATGGGTTATGTTGAACGTTTGTAGTGACACGCAAAAGTCAATTAATTACAAGCAAGTCTCTGTTTCTGAGGTTCCATATTCATAATAAGTTCTAGCTATTGTTTCACCTTGGTCACTTTATGGACAAACGTTCACGATCTTTAGGTGATTCATTTTCACTGTATTTCAATTTTGATTTCCTCATTTTAATATCATGGATGGAGGCTTGACTCTTGCTAGCATTAGGCTTCGGTTCTGCAGCTTGTGAAATCCTCTGCTCCCCTTTGGATCCGCTGATTGCTGGAGCGTGTGTTTAACGCGCTGCCGAACCCTGCGAGACTGAGCTTCCCGCGGCCGCAGTGTGAACAGAGGCTGAAATATTGGGGCTGGTGGAGCTACTTAGATTTCTGGGGTGCCACTGAAAGCCAACGTCAAAGGCAGCCTCATTGCTCGGTTTCATGAGTGCTTTGAAAGCCCATAAATTATTCTGAAAATGGATCAGAATTAACCTTTTCTGGGATTGTTTAAATGTAGCAAAGTGTTAATAGGAGCCTTGACCATGGGTTTTTCTGGCTACATGCTCCTGTGTTTGGGTCCTCCTGTGTTTATGTCCTTCCCAGTCTGACTCTTAACCTGTTAGTAAGGAAAATAATCAGTGGAGTTTTTCAATTGAGGAGAAACTTACAGAAGTACATCATAGGAAAAAAGGACATGGACATAAAGGAAAGGACATAAAATTCTGAACCAGTTATGTTTGGGGTATTTTTTAAAAAAAAAAATTAGATGATTCTGTATCAGTTTAGGGGTATGGGGTAAGGGGCTAGTGAAGTCAGTGTAAATGAGATGTGCAGTGTCACTAGCCGCTCCTGAAATTCTCTTGTACTATTGTTCTGTAATAACCATAATATGCTTATCATTCCCAATGATTACAAATTAATGGAAAACTTTTTTTTTTTCTTTTTTTTTTTTTCTCCTCCTGGCCTTGTTCTGTTGCATTATCAGCTCCAAAAGCCCTGGTTTTCCTTGGGAGGGTGATGTGTTTAATCCTAGTTGAGCTGACCCAGGAGAAGAGAAGTCACTTGCAGTTTAACTTGTGGTAGGCTGGCAAGCAGCCCTCTGGGCAGGGAGCACGGCGTTTTAGCTCACGTGGTTGCTATCAAAGTTGCAGCTGCCCTGCTGGTAAGATGATTATGTGGATATGTCAGTATGGGCTATATTAACTGGAATAAAATACACCTTTTTCCTCTGTGTCAGTCCCACAGCAGAGGGAGTATTCAGTGTGCTGCTGCATTTAAGTGGTTCTTGGCTAGCAGAGTAGCTCTTGAAGCCTGAGCCAGCTGGCAGAGGTTGCAGAAGTTTTCAGGCTCTTGTAAATTATGCTGTGGTAACGCGGACCCAGCTCCAGCCCGGGGAGGACGCAGATTGCTCTGCAGAATGGCCTTTCCCGATTGATCGGGCGCTGCTGAAGGACCCGCTCCCGCTCGCTTGCGCTGTGTTTCACGAGCACGTAGGAAACATCTAGCGGTGACGTGATGGCTGGTGCGTGTCGCAGGAGGAAATTCTGGTCCATACGTTTCAATAAGCACCTATAAATGGCTTTTGTTGTCTCCAGGAAGGCACAGCCTCGGAGATCTGTCGCCTGGGTTACAGTAGTTTAAGTGTATGAGTATGTGTTTGAAGGGGCAAGCTGCCATATATTTATTAATCTCCATCCCTTGAGTTGTTGGTTCATTGTGACATTGAGTCTCGTTTGATGCCTTTTTATACTTAACCACTCTTACGGTTCTAGTGTTTGAGTACTAAAACTGCGTTTTACTGTGCTGCCATTGCTGCTTATACTCTCTCACTCTTGATCCTCCATAAAGCTCCTTTATTTTGATGATCCTTTGTGGCCTTTCTGCATTTTACAGCTGTGGCCTCTCTTTGTTACCTTTGTTCATGTGTGAATTCATATCCTTTCCAAACATTTAGCCTCTTTTTTTTTTTTTTTTTTTTTTAATGACCCTGACAACTTTGGTTCCAGTTCATCTGAAACAAAAAAACCACCCACAAATAAAAAGAAAAAACCCAAATCTGTTTAACTTAGACCTTATTTTTTTTCAAATGCAGATTGTATTTTCGTAGAGTTGTATTCCAATTTACTCAGCTTGGTTTGTTAAACTGGAGTATTGGTTTTGCTGAGTATAACTTGGATTTGGCTCTTGGTCTGGTGACCAAAAATTGTACCTAGCCTCATATTGGATTTGTAAAGCTTAATTCCACATCTTTAATGTACCTGATAAATATATTGTATGTATGTACAATATTTAATGTTGTTCACATATATACATATATTGTACTGATATAGATAAATGGCTGGAAACTCTGACCCATAATTGCATTTCTGTTAAATGTTTGTCTAGAGTATGGATTTGGTTTCATTTATATTAAATAATATTAGCTGAGCAATTGGTCACATTGAATCTTACAGTCAAATAACTTTTGAATTTAATATTTTTATAGATATTTTTCAATACCAAGTGTTTCTGCTTTTACAGTTTTTACTGACAATCAGTAAATGCTTTCAACTTATTTTCTAATTACTTAAATCTGTAATAAATGTGTTCCTAAAGCTTTTTGACAGGCTGGTTTTTTTACCCAAAGGAAACTCGATCAGTCGCAAGCCTGGAATCAAAGAGAATTTTTTTCCCAAAGTAATGCAAATCAAATCCAAATTCTTTAAAATTTGAAGTCTATACAAATGTAGCGCTTGGTAGCTACTGCATTAATCCTCCCCAAATTTTAAATTTGACGCCCGACAACTTGTTAGTAATGTATAAAATGAGACCGAATGCTAATCTGTGCTTTGCCTTGGCTTTCTGCTCTGTGTTGTCTTGGTGTTTGCGTCTTACCTCTTACGTCTGTGCTGTTTGTTCCCTCCCCTGTTCTCTAATCCTGCCCTCCCCTCTGTTCCTCCTCATTGTCCTCACTTGACCCATCAATCAACCAACAACGCCCCCCCTTTCGTCGTGGTGATCTGCCCTGCTCTGGTTGGTGGCTCCGTGCTTGGGTGGCTGTATGTTGTGCTGGACCAGTTCACCCAAATATGGCCTTCTTGCTGACAGGTATCACTTCTGTGAGAAGTGTTTCACTGAAATCCAGGGGGAGAATGTCACCCTGGGTGATGACCCTTCCCAGCCTCAAACGTAAGTCGCTTCCTTTCTACTGCATGTCGCCTTTTTAAAGAGGAGGGATGACGTGTAGTCCTGATTTGATAGTAAAAACCTGTGGCGGTGTTCGTGGGGAAATGCCTGCTCACTTACTAATAGCAGAGTTTTACAGTAACAGATGATTAACAGCTGTTGCTGTGTTGGGTCTACTACTAGTCTGCCCAACGACGTCGTTCGTGTCCGGCGGTGCTACTCAAGAGCTGCCTGTAGGCTGGTTGCAGAGGGGGCAGATACTAAATAATGTGGTTGGAGGGTGGGGGGAATGGAAGCTGTGTCAATAAAATGTCACTAATCCATTATCTTTTCAAATAAAAGACTCTGGCTAATCCTGATGTATCACCTTTTGAAGCACAGCTTTTCCTTATGAAACCAATGGCTTGTCTTTGACCTGGCCAGAAAATAGGATACTCTAAGATTTGAGGAATACAAGCTGTTTTGCAAGGTGGCTAATTTACTGACGATAGCTTCCCTTGTTCTTTATGATTTTAAACTTAGGGGTATATTTGAGTATTTCTTATTTTGCTTTTAATTTACACAGAAAGTGAAATGGGAAAATACTTTCTGTAGCTTGAAATAAAATGAACCGAATTGCTTTCTCTGAATAAAAAATAAATACCAATACGCTTTCTTCAGACTTGAGGTTTGCTCGTTTGCTGCAATTCAGAAAAGCATGATACTGTCTCAGCCTCTGATACAAAGGTACTACTGAGTTTTCATATTAACTCTTTGTCTCTAGAACCATCTCTAAGGATCAATTTGAAAAGAAGAAAAATGATACACTAGATCCAGAGCCGTAAGTACCAGGCTGTTGTGTTTATTAAGACAATCTCAGAACTTCCACTTGTCCTTTATCCAGCACTTCAGAAACCAGGCAGTGAATAAAGAAGTCTTCCTTCTTCCCTCAGCCCTGCCCAAACAGGCTGCAGAATCTTCTCTAGAGTTTGTAGCACAACATACAAACTTGATGTTGACCATTGATATCCAAGAGGAGAATGTGAGCCTGTTTTAATGGCAGTTTCTAGTTGTGTTTATTTGGTAATTCCTGAGGTGTGTTCTGCAAGGCACCGCGCGACTGCCTGAAAATGGCCCTCTGTCATAGAGAGCCTTTCACACCGAGCCCCGAGTACCTATGGGGGAGCTCAGCAGTTTCTCTTCTGGTTCAGCTAGGCTTCTAAAACACGATTTTTGTCTTCACCTGAGTGCTTAGCCCACAGAAAGAGCCATCCTCCTCCCTTGCGTTTATTACCCTCGGGAAGTTCAGTAAAACCCAACATGAACATTTCTTTAGTAGCACTATGCTACTTTTCCTACTGTCCTTACCTAGCTGAAACAAGAATTTATCTTACTACTACTTTGTTCTCTGGCAGTTTGATACGCAAAACATCTTGATTCCTTTTCTCATGTTTGCAAATACTAAATCGAGCTCCTCCCCAAGACCTTTAAAGGTAGACTGCTGAGCTAGACCCCAAAGTGTTTGGCTTCATAACCAACGTCGCAGTCTTGACTGGGAAAACCTCTAACGATTTTCCCATCCAAAAAAGAATTTTAGCATACTATTTTGACCAAAAAAAAAAAGACTACAGCAGACCCATGCAGGCGAAGACAAGCTAATACATGTTTTCTTGGCACAGTGATTCACGAATGACTAGTTTTTACAGTAAGTTGAGCAACCATTTAGTCAGCTTGTGGTTGTTGCAACAATTGAAAATTAAATCTGGAGGTATTGTTGAGCAGAATTCTGTGAAGCTGGGAAAACTCGGAACTCTGCTTAGAAAAGGATAGAAAAGATCCAGAAGTTGTGCATGACAAACCAGTTCTCATTTTTAAACTAGTACCTTGTACAATTTATATATATATATATTTGCACTTGAGATTGATGGCTGTATATCTGAATTCTAAAGAGTTGGTTGTTTTTTTCAAATTGACACATAAATGGGGCCTGCTGAAGTTGATTCAGTTCTTAGCAGAGGGTTGGAAAGTCCTTCTTTCTTGCTGAATTCTGGAAAATTACTTGCCTAACAACAAAAGTGATTGGCTGCTGTTTTTTCTTCTCAGGTTTGTTGACTGCAAAGAGTGTGGTCGGAAGATGCACCAGATTTGTGTATTACATTATGATATTATTTGGCCTTCAGGGTAAGATGTTTGTTAGGGTTTTTTTACCCCTTGTATAATAAGACCAATGTAGTTTATATAATTAAGACTTTCTGTCTTTGCTCTTTAATACGTAGTCACTGCCTTTTAAGAACTGAGTACAAAAGGATAAAGCAGTTCTAAATAAAATACATTTTTTTTTTTTTATGTTTGGGGTTTCATTTCGGTATATTCAGATGAAAATGTGCATGAAACCAATTGTTCAGATACTCAGATTTCTGTGGTTTCTTTCTAACTACTAAACAATGCAAGCTGGTTGGAGGTAAGTTTGTATACTACAGAACACAAATGCAGGTGTAACTGCTTGGCAGAATTAAACCAGCTCATAAAGGCTTTCAGTCCCTCAGAAATGGAGAGATACAAGGTGTTCAAATCCAGGGGAAAATATTTTGTGCTCTGACATTTAAATTATGGGTTCAAACACTGGGTTTAAGCTAGCCACTAATGGTTTTATGCTAAGTTTTTGGCAATTTTTTTTTCTCAACAGGTTTGTCTGTGATAATTGTCTGAAGAAAACTGGTAGAACACGCAAAGAAAACAAATTCAGTGCTAAAAGTGAGTGATATTTCTATTTTTATCTTCAACTTTCATCTTCTCCCTGCCATCCCTAACAGCTTTTTGATTGAGGCTTTCTACTGTCACGATAGTGTGGAACATTAGCAAAATGGAGAGTAGTGTAGCCCAAGGCTTTAGTAGCTGTCAGAGTTTTAATCAACATTTTAAAGACCTGCTTGTTATGTGTGTGGAGTCAGTCTTAATGCTGCTTGAGGTATTTGGCATCTATGTCCTTATTTTTCTAAGATTTAAAAAACAAAAGAGAGGGAAACAGAAGAGGGGATACATAAGGCTGCATGCACTTTACTGGCTATATTTAGACGTGTTTCCATGTAGCATTGAAACTGTAGTAATTTACTGTCACCTCTGTGCCCTTCAAATAACATGTAGTAACAAGTTGTACTGCGTTTCAGGTGTGCTGTGGTGGTGCCAAGTACTAATGTACTTGAGGAGCTTTTCTTGCTTCTAGAGTGGACTGTAGTGTAAAAACTGTCTGCTGGAATAAGTAACCAGTTGTATTGTGTGTCTAGATTTTCTTGGAAATAACCATTGTCATAATCCTCTTGAAATGTGCGCTCGCAAGAGTGCCAAAAGCTGCCAGGTCAAGTTGTCTCCATCTCCTTAGTAAAGCCTTACACAGGCGTTCTTTGCATGCACTTAACATCGGAGAACGTTATTTGATAACTTTTACTCCTCCACGTTTGGGGTAGGAGGGGGAAGAGTAGGGGCTAGCATTGGAAATGCACCGTCAGGAGCATAGAGCAGAAAAACAAAGTGGGTGTAGAAACCGAGAGGGTGATTCAGACACTTGAATAACTAGAACTTGCAGGTACACTTGATTCCTCCCTTCTTCTTTGGTCCTCGGAAGTTCTGGGCATTACCTTGTCATACTCCAAGCTTGAATCTTCCAAATTGTATTAAAGGAGTGGTTTTGCATTAAACATAACTTCTTGATAACTTTGTGTGTGGTTGATTGCATAATAAGAGATTTGAAGAGGGATAATTTGGAGATGATAATGCTGTATGAGACGTATTAGGTTACAGTAATCAAAACGGTCTCTGGAGTAACCTGACACATGCAAGATGGGATTGTTAAAAAGCTTAAAATTAGTTTCCTTAAAGACAGATTAAAATTGTAAGAGAACATTAATAAAACCATGAAATAAAAATGTAGTTTTAAATAACCATTTTAAATAGATGTCTCTTCTATTATATGCTGCCTTTACAGCATATATCAATGTAAAATGTCTTAAATAAGTATGTGTTTCCTTGGGTGTCTGAAGTTGTCCTGTGACGTTACTTCAGGTTTTGAGTAACTGTCATTTAGTTTAAGGTAACCGTTCTGTTCTTTGGGGGGATCTGGACAGGGAAACAATGGTGTTTGTTTTTTTTTTTTTTTTCCTTTTCATTCTCCTTTCCCTGCTGTTTGGCTGTCTTGTTTTCTTTTTCCCATGACGATTTGAGTCCTGCTGCCAGTTGTAATCCACTGGTGGGCTCTGCTCTTGAGATCAGTTTTCCACTAGAGCACTGTTAAGGAAACACAAGGATGGGGAAAGAAAGCCCGTTTGTTGTCAAAACCTTGGTCTTAATGACCTAAAAAGCAAACATGGGCAATGAAAGTTTGAAACATGAACATGTTTCCTCTCTTCTCTCCCTCCTTCCCCACAAAAACCTTTACTTACGGACTTAAAGTATTTCTGTGCTCTCTCAAGCATGCTGGCACAACTGCTAATGATCAAGATAACATGTCCCTCAGCAAGTTATTGCTCTCCTGTCATGGTAACATATTCCTAATGTATATGAAGTAAAATTGGTTATCTTAACCACATCGCAAGTAAGTTGCACAAAGCTGACTGATTGCATGCCAAATATAACCTATAAACCAGTGTATAGCTGGATTATGCTGTGAAATTCCTAATTTTGGAAGTCTTTTTCTTACTAAGAAAATCTACAAATATTACTTAACCACTAGCTGATGCAGAGGCGCTCAAATACAAAAGATATCCTGACAACTAAGTCACCCAAAGTAGTTTCCTGACAAAAAGTCACAGTAAGCCAGAAGTCTGACTTTCTCCCTATCCGCCCAGTTCCTCATCCAGTAACAAATGTCTGGCCATCGCTACTGCAACAAAGCCGCTGTACTCAAGCGACCTGAAAGCCTTTGATGTTGTTACCGGTTTGGATGCCTTTTTTTGAGTTTGCGCTGCAGTTTTCAAGTCTTACTGCATTGTAGCGTAAGGAAGGAAGCAGATATCCCTTGGTTGCTTAGCATTTGAAAGATGATAAAAGGAAAACACAACAAGACAGTAGAGTTAAATAAAATGGCTTTCTAAAAATGTACCAACTCATTAGCTGAAATGGAGCTGTTTCTTTTTTCTGTTTGCATTTGGAGAAATCAACAAAAAGAAATTATTTCCTCAGAAAGTATTTGCTAATTTTCTTTAAAGTTCTTTGAATTTCCTTTAAAATCATCCCCCTTCTATTATATATGGAAAGCCCAATATATTATATTGGGCTGGGAAAGGCCAGTGCATTGGAATTGGTAGAGGGCATAGTGTATTTTTACTTTAACCTGCCTTTAAATTGAATTATTGGCTCCCAGGTAAATGATATTTAGACTGTGTTGTGCTGGTTATAACCTCAGAATCTCACTGGGACAAGGGGACAGACTGAAAGATGTCAAACAAGATTGCCGCGTTTGGCAATTTCTATAAACTGATTATAAAATAAAACTTCTAAGTATGTAAATCCCTCAAAGTGAGATCTTCCTCTGAGTATATGTGGCTTTTTTTCCCCAGTATCAGAGCCTAAAATAATTTTTAGCTTAGATATTTCACTGCAGCGTTCTGTATGCAAGCTCAGTAGTCAGGAAGAAGAACCAACAGCCTGGTGTCAGTAGCCAAATAACAACTGAAAAACAGAAGCAACGGAGAACTGAAAATTAAATGCATTTTAGTAAAACAAACATCTGTAGATTGCACCATCACCTTGGAAAAGGATAGACCATAAAATTGAAGGAGAAATACTAGTTGGTAAAATAAGTACAGCAGGCATAAGAGAAATAGTCATAAATCTTCAAGTCAAAGCAGTATGCCACTTCTGTTTTCTTAATTTAAACCAAAAACTTCATCTTAATTTCTGAAATTTGTTGTGGATTTATGTGAAAACCGTCACATCTTGTAAATCCACAAAACCAGCTATCCCCACAAAAGGTAAAGGTAAAGACCGAGAGAGGGGATCTGGACAATATGTGGACTTGAACTTTTAAAGACCTCTATCACTGTGCAAGAACTATTTAAGCTTTATGTGCAGATTACTGTAACTGTTCAATCTAAAAGCTCTCTTGAAAAGAAAGAGCAATGAAATCTCCATTGAAGTCAAAAGGCTTTTCATTTCTGTTGATTTGCTTTGCTTTGCTTGAAAAGGTGTGGCATGGAGCCAGATCTATAAAGTGATGTAATCTCTGTCAAACAGCCAGATAGTGGTTTTGTCAGGAGAAAACATTTGCAGTGTTCATAAAATAAGCCTGCAAATGTAAAAATGCTATGTAAAGCCGCCTTTGTTAGTTCACTTACTAAGTAATTTTCCCACTATAGTGGTTTTAGCTTCTACATTAGGGTATGAACACTTAAGGCTTGGGTAAAAACGTGGATGGTTTTGCTTTTTTAATTTTGGCTGCATAAATGAAAACATCAAATTTTCATGTGGAGATAAAACAAAGGGGAAAAAGCCCACATCTATATACAGAAGGAAGCTGAAAGAGCTTACAAGCATCGTAACACCCTGAACTTAACAGTGCTTTCTCCCGTATTAATGTTTCCATTGTCATGTTCTCCCCCTTCATTTCTAGGGCTACAGACTACACGTTTAGGAAACCATTTGGAAGACAGAGTAAACAAATTCTTGCGGCGACAGAATCATCCTGAAGCTGGAGAGGTCTTTGTCAGAGTAGTAGCAAGTTCAGATAAGACAGTAGAAGTTAAACCAGGAATGAAATCCAGGTTAGTTCTATTAATTACGATGCAATTTTTTTTTTTTTTTTAATTTATTTTGATGTCTCGCTACATAAATGTTGCCAAACCGTGCTGATTTGTACCTTAATCCCTTTGCACATTTTTGAAACTGAGGTATGAGTAAGATTATGAAAGGTGAAAAAAGCAGTATGCAGTGAATGAACTCGGGGGAGGTGACAATTGTATGTTGACTATGGGGGG
>VXBL01001181.1:146290-236287 GCA_013400195.1 Aramus guarauna | reverse complement strand
GGGGGGGTGTGTGTGTGAGGGGGGTGAGGGAAGGGGTGGGCCGGGGGGTGAGTGGCTTCCCTGGGCTCGGCCCCGGCCTGCAGCGCCGCCGGCCCTCGCGCTCCTCCGCCCTCCCCCCCTCCGGCCCCCGTCGGTCCCGGGACGCCGGGCACACCCCGGGCCCGTGTGCGCCCCGGCAGCCCGCGCTCGCTCTGGGCCCGTTCCAGCCGCGGCCTGTGCCGCAGAGGAGAGGGGCGGGCGGTGAGGTGCCGCCAGCCCGGGGGGAGCCAGTCCCCGGTGGAGGCCCAGCGCTCTCCTCGGGAGTTCGTGGAGCCGGGTGCAGGGCTCGTCTGGCGTATGGGGGGTGTGGCGTGTACCGCTGCGTTGCCTGGCTCACAGAGGGTGCGCGGCCTGCTCAGGTCCATCTGCTGCTCCATACAGGTGTACAGCACGTCCATGTCTCTTGGCTCATACAGCGTGTATCGCATGTTCACTTTCACCTGCAGGCTCATACAGGGTGCATCGCATGCACGGGTTCATCTGCAGGCTGATAGAGGTTATATAGCATGTCCAGGTTCATCTGCAGGCTCATACAGGGTGCATCGCATGCACGGGTTCATCTCTTTCCCCTGTAGGATGTGTAGCATGTCCAGATCAGCTGGGTACCGGGACAGGAGCGGAAGCAGCCGCGTCTCTGTCCTCTGGCCGTTGCAGTACTTGATGACCTGACGGAGGAGCCTGACGGGTTTGTGTTTCCCAGGGGCGAGCTCAAGGTTTCACCTAAGAGAGGAGACTGGCAAGATCCAGACTCCGAGGTCTTGACTACAGGATGTATTGTGTTACCGAGGCCGCGGCGCACAGGGCTGGAAACGTGCTCGTGAGCTGTCATTAACAGAGGCGTGGCGAGAAGCTTCCAGCGCGTTTTTTCTCTCCGAGCCGTGAGCAGCCCGTGCTGTGCTCAGAATTTCCTTACCTGTTGTCTGGCTCCTCATCGACAGATTTGTAGGTCGTCAGTGTGGTCTGTGGTTTCCCTGTGGGTTACGAAGAGAAAACGTGACAGAGGAAATCGCGTGACAAATAAGGTCGCTGTGGGGGTCAGATTGTGAGATTTATTGTGCCATCGAATGTCACTTTGGTGTTTCTGGGCAATTCAGTTCTTCCACCACGGAAATCCCCCATGGCTTGTTAACATCCGTGTCCCAGAAAGAAGCTGCGTGCCTCCGTTGGGGTTAGATGGACTCCACAGAGCCAGGGTTTTATTCCTTAACCTGTCATCCATGTTGTTCAAAAGGGGGAAAAAAAAAGTGAGCAGAAGCTGTGTGGGGCGGAAATGGGGAGGGAGGAGCAGGACGCGGTGTCCCGTCGCTTGGATGCAGGCGGAGATCCCTGGCTGCGAGGACAGCCGTCCCTTCCCCCTCGGCCGCGCAAAGTTGGTGGCGTTTTCTCTTGGCTCTCGCAATGCTGAAGGCTGAAGTTGGTGCGGAGCTTTTTGGGAGATGTGTTGGCGCGAGTGGATCAGTCAGGGACTCTCTTCTCCCTAGATCCGTACGGGATTTGGTGCCCAGCTTGAGAAACTTTTCTTTTAATGAGATCTGAGCTGGAAGCATCTTATTGCTAGTGCTCTTCTTTGCAAGAGCATCCTCAGGCTGGCGACTGCGCAGCAAATCAAGCTCTTATGGTAATTTCTGCTGACCTAAATTCTCCTCTTTGTTTTGAGCCGCGTACTGCTTTGTGCTCCATTTCCCACCCTAAATTTTGAACTGGCATCCGGCTTGGCTCAGTGCTCACTGCGGTCCTTGTCCCAGAAGGGGCTGTGTTTCCCGAGGGGTTGGGTGGGTTCGGGAATCACTGGGGCATCCTGGAGCCCGGACTGAAGGAGCCCCCCAAGACCGAGGGTCCTTCTCTTTCCGGGCCGCTCCATGCTCCTACGTGCAGGATCACTCAGAGAAGTGGAAGCTGGAGAGTAATGTGGGTTTCTGCCATCTTTTACAGTGCAGGTGGGGCAATGATGCACATAGGAAGGTATGTGGACTGCGATAAAGCTCAGCGTTTGATTAGCTCGATATAAAAAAGACCTCATTTGCCCCAGCACATCGCAGCACTCAACCGGGGCAAACGCCTTTCCTTCCTTGTCTCTGGGTCTTAGGAATTTGTTTCTCGGGCTCATTCGGAGTGTCACGTTCCCTTGTTAACTCAGCGGTTACTTTCTCAATAGGTTTTCTGTGCCGATAATTGTGGGTTTATATCCAGAATTGCCGGGAGCCTTTCCCCTGCTGGGCAGGCAAAGGCTCTGCAAGAGCCAAATGGTCTGAAGATGCTGCAGCTTGCACTTAACGAGCCTTGTCTCTACCTGGCACAGGACAGGCTGTTAATTAAGACCAAACATTACACAAATCCGAAAATAACTTCTGAATTGATTGGTGGCGATTTATTATTGCGCTTTAAAGGCAAAAAAATGCATAAAAAGTTATAAATAGTTGTAGTTTCTAGAGTCGGGTAGTGTTTATGGGCTGAGGGGTGACCTGTTTGTTGGCTCCGGGGCCTTGCTGCCTGGAGATCCGACGATGGAAGCGGCCTTAAGGTTAGCACGGAGCTGCTGCTGGTCTGCTTCTCTTTTGCATCCCGGAATCAGGGGTGGAGCGACATTCCCTCTTTTTATTTCTGCCGGTTGGGAAATGTGTGCGTGCGGGTACGTACAAGTGCAGATTTTTCAGAGTGTCCTACACCATCTAGCGTAAAATGAGCATAAAATTTCTAAACCCTGTGTAAATACATAAATAAAATATGTAAACCCTGGGCTGACTCAGGCCCTTCCTCTCCGAAGCTCGACAGCCTGGACGGCCACACGGTGAGTTCTCCGCTGCTTTCCACTTCAATCACCCGGGCTGTTTTCTTTGTTGCTATCTCAGATGAGCCCAACAAAGCAGTGAAAGGAAAGATAAAGAACACGTCCTGTGATAATGCGGCAGAACTGTTTGTGACGCAGAGAGCGAACAGTTATGTGTGTAGGAGGTGTTCAGATGCATTAAGAACTATTTGTGGGCTCTTTGAGGGCAGAATGACTGGGGAGTAATTCAAGCTTCTGGCTGGAGAAGTGCATCTTGATTCAAAGCTTTCTGTGAGGAGGAGGAGGAGGAAGAATGAGGGCTTGACAGGCTCCTCGAGCAGCTCCGGGGGATGAGGTGCAGGCCCCAGAAGCACCGTTAAGGCTCAGGGGTTCACGTCTACCTGATCTGGAGTGAGTGAGAGCCCAGCCCTGATGGTCTGGAGCAGCAAGACCTGTTCTCGATGACCATTCTGGCTGTAGCACCTGCTAAAGTGGGCAGGAAGTTTGCAGAGCACTTAGGAAGGGAGCCCGACACCTCCCAAGACGAGCTGGAGGATGACGAAGGGTGTTGGTGACAGGGCTGGGATGCCAAGTTCAGTCGAGGGCTGTGGCGAGGAGGAGGAAGGTTCAGGAGGGAGCTGGGCTCTCCCAGCGTGTTGGCTGGACTGGAGGGCTGTGGATGGCCAAAGCGGCTGTTTCCAGGGAGGTCACAGGTGCACTGCAGGGACTCTCACCACGCCAGTGGTTCTCAGTTCAGTCTTTGGGTGGTTTTGTACTCATTCGTTTAAAAATAGGACACCTTGAAAATGTGCCTCTTGCAGGCCTGGGGCTTAGGGTTTGTCTCCTTTCCTTGCTGGGTGAAACAGCTTGCAAGCACAAAGGGAGTTGCAAGAAAAGCCTGGGCTTGTCGCCGCTTCCAACCGCTTCCGTTGCTTATCCGGATTCTGCTCCCCCTGCCCAGGCCATCCTGGTCACTCCTCTGCCTCCCAAAACAGCCCCGTCCGTTTATGTCCCTCGTAGGGCTGGGGGTGGCCAAGTCACCGCCTGTCCCCAGCACAGCTGCATCTTCAGACCGTGGAATTGTGGAATCATTTCGGTTGGAAAAGACCTTTAAGACCATCGAGTCCGACCGTATCCACACCCTCCGGGCTCTTACTCTGGCCCAGACCATTCTCGCTACAATTCAGAAATCACACCCAGTCACTGGCTTTGGACAGAGCTCTGTAGTGCTGTAAATGGTCTTTCTGTGGGCAGGTTTGGCTTTGTTTTATCCCCGAACGGAGAGAAGGCTGTTCGGTTCACCTGGGCACGGTGGAAGGAGAAGAACTGGGAATCCCAGTCCATAACGGGGCTCGCGCCGTTTCGTGACTTGTCTCTCTTTTTGCCTGCTGATCGCTTCGCTGGCTGCTGGCTTTGCTGCCGCGTGTGCTGCTTATCCCAGAGCTGGCTTTGTTGGAGGATGTAATCTCTGTCAACTGTGCTCGGACAGTCAAGGGCCAAATATTTACTGCCGTAAAGTAACTGCTCAGCTGGCTGATAGGGAGTTGTTCTCAGATATGAGAGTGAGCTTGTAGTAAAGGACCTGGTTTCTGTCAGCAGGATGAAAGGGAGCAGGAAGAAATAGATTTTGGTGTCTAGAGGCCCGTCCGATGGTAAGTGTTGGTACGGCATCCAGGGAAGCTGCGTGTGCGGCACAGGCATCTGGAGGTGCAGGCTGCCTTGCTCTCACTGGGGTTTTATGTTTTCACTGGCAGTAATGTGGGAGTTGAAGCGTTCCCCGTTGTCTTCAGCTTGGCCAGGTAACAGCAGTGAAAGCTGCAAACTGCCTCTTCCTCACCAGTTAATTTGTTGTGAAAGTTACTAATTGTCATCTTCTGGCTAGAATTTTAATTTAGAAGAGATGGTGTAAAGTAGCAATTTGTCCTTCTTATGCAGTGAAGGCAACGCCAGAAGGAAATGGTGGGTGTTCGATTGTGAGGGAATTTCAGTCTTGTTTGGACAGTGGAATTGCTTAAATGGGACCTTTCACGAGTGCTCCTGTTGCTGCAGATACTTGTGATTTATACTGAAATATCTTGAATCATGTCTTGTAGCAAAAGGAGCAGCATGTCTCCAAAGACAAATAGCCTGTCGTTGGAGCCTCCGGTACAACATTCCTGCCACCAGCATTTCTGCTGTCCGGATGTACAGCACGCAGACAGCGGAGACCAAGGAAGAAGAGCCCCTGCACACCATCATCAGCAACACGGAGAATGTGAAAGGTGGGCACAAACACCGATGTCTTGTGGGATCACTCTCGGGGTGCGTGCAGAGCCAGGACAATGTCTGGGTGCAGCTGTGCCCTGACTGTGGGGGAGCCCTCTGCAGTAGTGTTTCTGCTGCTGGAAGAGGCGCAGGTCTCGGTCACCGCGTCGTAGCTGGCTGGCTGCAGTTTGAATCTGAGTTACACCATCACCTCCCGAAAATGGGAACGTGTAAACTAGAATGACCTTTGCTGAAAAAGGAGGCCATCGAGACGGCAGGAAGAAGTTGCGTCTGTAGACTCAGCCAGGCAACTGATGGTCTTGCATATGCGTAGAGGCTCCACAGGCACTAGAATTTGCCTAAAAAGAGACTTTTTGTCCCAGAAGCAAACTGTGCCTGCCCAGGTCATTGCTGTGCGTTGTGGAGATCTAATCGTAGTGTCAACCTTTCAGTTAGAATAAATTGCTTTGCACATCTCCAGGGAGAGGTGCTTTAAAGCAAAGTCACGTGAGTTATTCAAGCACAGAAATAGCATCTTAACTCCGTGCTCCCGTGGTTTTTCTGGCAGGTACTTTTGAGACTGCAAGGCTCTGAAGCCCGCAGTGGGGTCGATGCACTGCTCCTGCTGCTGTCCACACCCCAGCTTCGCCCCTGTCGCTGGGGAACGTAGGTCCTCACCAGAGGCAGGGGTAATGTGTGACCCATGGCGTTCCCCGTGTTGCTTCAGAGTTCTCCAATGCCTCTAGCCCGAGAAATGCTATTTTTAAAAGGCCAAGGATGGTCTTTCAGCTGAGATGTTTTGTAGTGTTATTCTTTTTGAGGAAAATTCTCTTTCTGGGCTCAGCTACCTACCTGCGTGGCTGGATATACGTATGCCCTCCCTTGCCTGCTCCGCAGAGTCCTTTGAGAATCTGCCTTTTTCTGCTTAAGGCTCATTGTTTGGGCACGAGAAATGCTACCTGGCTGGAGAAGCTCTTGGAGCAGAGCATATGCAGATGGTTCCCGTGAAAATCGAGTCAAGGAAGAGTACGGAAGGTGGGCTATAAGCCACAGGAGTCACTTGAGAGAGCGGTTGGGGGTTGCGTGGAGCCACGCAGTAAGAGCAAGGGGAACCACCTGTCACTTGTTGTTCACTGGTGGCTCTGCAGTCCGGACATAGTGACCAACGCGCAGGTACTGCAGGCTTTGACTGCCTTGAGGTTTGCGTGCAAGGAGTTGAGGTGCAGAGGCCCAGTGTCTCCTTGGCAAAGCGTGCTGCCTCAGAGGGGTGTGTAAACACCACCTTTGTTGTCATCTTGGTGGAGGTCACAGCTGCCTGTGTCCCATCCTGCGTCAGGCTTTCGCTCCCGGGAAGCTGAAGCACGTGGTAAGACCACAGTTTTGCCTTCCTTCCCAAGAGGACCCTGGTGAAGCACCTTAAAGGTGTGTTTGTGATTTTATTCTAGGTGCGGCCTCTAAACATGAGTTTCAGGCTGAAACGAAGAAACTGCTGGACATTGTTGCCCGTTCCTTGTACTCTGAGAAGGAGGTGAGGCACCCACTACTTGCTGGTAGATTTTCTGTTGGCAAAGCCCTGTCTCTGTCAAGGGCTACGTCCAAAATGGTTGAGCTGGGAGAATACCTGCTCAGTTTCCCAGCAAGTCCTGCGTTGTTCACATGCCATACTTCCTCAAATGAAGTTACCTTAAGACGCCTTGAAAATGTGTTTTCAAAACAACGTGTAAGTGTGGCCAGGTGACTCTGTGAGCCTCAGAGCGTCTGCGCTTTAATATTGAGTTCAGACAAACTGTTCTCCTGGCAGATAATGAGGAAACAGAGTTCTTTTTCTAATGAGCTGGGAATTAGCCTGTGAGTAGGCGATGAGTCCCCATGTCTGTGGGAGTCCCGGGCTGCAGTGTCAGGTTGTGTCTCGTCCCCAGGTATTTATCCGGGAGCTGATCTCCAACGGCAGCGATGCGCTGGAGAAACTGCGTCATCGGCTGATGGCAGAAGGGAAGGACTTGCCAGAGATGGAGATCCATCTGCAGACAGACAGCGGAAAGGGAACCATCACGATCCAGGTACCTCCCTTTGGTAACAGGAGAGAGTTATTCCCTGCTGCTCTCATCCCCAGCCTTTGTCCGTGAAGGATCGGTGGAAGCTGAGTGGTAGTGCGGTGCCATGGATTCCTAAGCCTGCCTGAAGAAGTGTTCTGTACCCACCCGAACTCTGGTTCACGAGGCTGTAACCTCAGGATTTGATGAGAAACCACCAATTTATCTGCTCCCTGCTTGTCCCCATAGGAAAGTTTGCTGCTCCCTCCCTATTAGGAGCTACCAGTAGCTTTTCTTCCGGATCCTTTTCTGGTGCACTCCTCAGGTTGTGTGCGCATTTCTCACTAGTGGAAAAGTTGGTAGTCTGGTTTCATCCTGACCTTTGGGAAGGAATTCTGTCACCTCCTTAAGTCTGAGGTGTTACATGGTAGCTTGCAGGCCTTCCCTCTCACCTCAGTCGCTGAGAGATGCTGGAGTGGTGAGAAGAACCTCCCATTGCTGATTGTCTGTCTCTCCTGCTCCAGAACAGGCCACGTCCAGCTGATGCTGAGGCTCTGCCCTAATGTACGGGTGGGACTGTAGATCGCAGCAGTCCCATAGCACTTGTCTGTCCTCTTCTCTGCAGCCCTGGTTTTGATTGTTCCTAACAAAACGCTTAGCAGGAGCGGGGCGATCGGTGTAAGCTTGCTGACCTGTGGGACTCATCGTGGTGAGGGAAGGTGGAGCTGGTCCTTCTCTCTGTACTTTGCTTTTGTTCGTGGCTGTTGTCCAGGGCGGAAGGCCGAGGCTCGGTTTTGGTGTTTCTTGGCAAAGTTTTTAATGCAAAGAAGGCAAACTGGGAACTTTCCTCGTGGACTGATGTCAGCTGTGAGAGTGTAGCTGTGGACTGTTCTCAGGAGGGCAGAGGATGAGGCAGACAGCAGTGTGCGAGTGAAGACTGACCACAGCAGGTCCAGGGAAGATGTGACACAAAGCGCACAATCTGCTATTTTTCACGTGGGACAAAAGCACTTGCTGTTGGAGGCTGCTCAGTTATTTTATACTTGTGTTTCTCTGCAGAACAAGCAGCTGCGGTTGCCATGGGGAAGTTAGTGATCGTCAGTGGGTAACATGATCATCAACCCAAAGATTCTCAAACTGGCTTCGCTATTCCTGTGGCACCTGACTCCTGCATTTGTCTGACTGCTGTGCAACACCAGTTCTTTAATGAGCTCTCGCTTAGCCCCAAGTAGGGTGTCGGTCCTGTCTTTCCCACTTGAGATCATAGCGGACAGCGTAGCTTCTGAACCCATCAAGATATTCTTACAACTCGTGCCCCGTAACTGTGGAAGCTGTCTCCTTCGTTGGCAGTTTGGTTAAGAGACCTGTTTGCCCACCTTGCAGATGGGGGGCATTTGACGTCATACCCAATTAGACGTGTTAGGGATTTGTCTTTTTATAACCCCCTACCTGGCTGCCTGTGCATCTCTAATGCGACTAAATGAGTCTTAACTAGGAAGCTTTTAACTGCAGCAGTACTGCGCTCTGAGAAGGGAGAGAGAACAGCGCGACTCCAATCTCTTTTAATAGGTTTGCCTTCTCAGTACTGCCTAAAGCTCCTTACCTCCAGCGGAGGGTTTATTTATAGCCTCGTGAAGAAACACACTGCATATAACGCTTACTTTGAACAAGCCTCGTTCAGAACATTTCCCTACCTTTCAGGAATGCAAAGGGACAAAAAAACCCAAAAAAAAGGATTGAGGCAGAGATACACCTGCCCCTTAGTAGCCATTTTGTTTTCTGTACTTGCTAAGACCCACCAAAACAGAAGCAGCAGGTCCCTCGTGTGTCTTCTGTGGCAATGGGCGCCCCAGATTTTGGTTTTTTGTTTTTTTGGTTTTTTTTTGAAAGGTCCCGTTGTCTCTCTGACCCCCTAGATCCTTGTTCTCAAACCTTCATGCTGCTCTTGGCCCCTGGATGTGCTGGATCTCTCCCCTCCCCTTCCAAGGCCTGCAGCATCTTTTTGTGTCTCAGCAGTTGAGCGAGGGCAGGTCTGTAAGGTGTGATGCCCTCTTACAGGCGTGCTCTAGCTCCACTAAAGGAGTCACTCTGTTAAGGACTGCAGTTCTGCTTACATCTCTGCCAGGACTGAATTTCAGTCATAAGCATAGCAAGATTCAGAATTTTAATATAATGTCCTCGTTCAGGGATGCCCTACCTAAGCATTGCCAAGTGCTGTATCTGCTAAGGGGGAAATGTTCACTGTCTAGTCCACCAGATTACACCACCTCAGTTCCTTTACCAAAGTCCTCTTGTTTTAGCAAATTCCACAGTTTCCTCCACCCCTTTGAAAACTGCCTCGTTCTGTTTCTAGGACAGCTCCATCTGGTAGCAGCCACAGCCTGCAAGGTCAGATCTCTTCAGAAAATCCACTTGAAAATGTTAGGGGGTGTGTTTTCAATGAGGACAGATCTGCAGAGCTCTGCAGTTCTGCCTGCTAAGGCTTTACAGACACGGGTTTGGACCCTTTGAGGTGGGAACAGAGAACCCCTTACAGACCCCAAAGCCCCGTGACCACAGAGCTCTCCTTCAACACCTACACAAGGTTCCCCGTGGCCGGCGGGTGACAAGCGCTCGGCTGCGGTGCAGCCGGTGTTGCTGA
Organism: Aramus guarauna; assembly: GCA_013400195.1. Lineage (NCBI taxonomy): Eukaryota > Metazoa > Chordata > Aves > Gruiformes > Aramidae > Aramus > Aramus guarauna. Next base: position 226,563 of record VXBL01001181.1, on the reverse strand, counting down.
CAGGCGGCTCTGCCGTACCGCCGCCTGTGTCTGGTGGTAGGTAACCCTGCCGTTTGTGTGAGCTCGGCGGCTGGAGCCGTGCTCGTTGCTGGTGCTTAATTTAGGGCTAGGCCAGTGCTAGCAGTGTAGAGGAAATTGTTTGAAATGTTTACAGAGCTAATTGCTGCTGCTGGGCGAGGGTAACACGGGTAAGCAGCATACTTGCTGTCAGAGCTTGGGCTGTTCAGTTCTCCTTGCTGGGCTTTCTTCTCCCTCTTGCAGTCATTCAAAATCAGTGTCTGTGAAGCCACGCAATAACGAGTTTGCTGTGTTTGGGAGGAGTTAAAATGACTGCAAACACCACCCCTCCCTGCAAGGGCTCCCTGTATCACTGAGCAGATCTCTCCTGGCTGACGAGTTACAGTCTGCGACAAAGACCGGGCTGTCCTGAAGCTCCACCGAGGAACCGAGATGCTTGGCCTTTAGCAGTTCAACGCAGGTGCCACCCGCGTGGCCAGCAAAGCTTGGTGGGAGTGGGGAACCGGCCCCCTCCGTGCTGGGTTGTGTCCTGGCAGCCACCCTGTGCTACCAGGCTGCAGCAGAGAGAGGGTTACATCCTTAGCTGTGCGCAGCACTGCAGCATCCAGCTGCGCTTGGGTTTGGGGAAGCCGGGGAGCAGGAGATGGACAATAATGCAGGTAGAGATGGGGGGGTGTGTATGTAAAGCTGTCTGTACTTGGACAAGCCTTAGGTGGAATTAAGCTTGCAGAAACGTGCCACTGGTTGTAGGGGTGGGTTAGAGCTTCCAGTTGTTGCATCATCTTTTAACAAATACGCTAGGGAACCAGAAATATAAACGCGTCTGAAATAACCTGCGGCCTAGGGAAGGAAGTGCCGAATCTTTTCTTTTCTTCCTCTTCATGCCAGAATAAGAGCATGTCACATTTAAAAATGGGGAATTCGAAGTAGATAAAATGAAAGTACTTTTCTGAACACCGGCCATTTAGATCTGGATGAGTAGAGGCTGAGCCTGTAGCAACGCTCAGCATTGTTGAAAATAATGTTAACACAAGTTATTGGAAAGGAAACCTCAGGCTCTCTGCTCTGGACAGCTTCCATGTACTAGGCCAAGATCCCCTTGTCTCTGCATGCATCAGTTTTATTGTGCCTTTTCTTCTCTCGGTTGCTGCTGCAGATGCCGCATCGATTCTAAACCAGAACGCTGCTCCAGTGCGGCTGCTGTCCTGCTCTTGTGAATTTTAAGTCTCTTTAAGCAAGGTATTCAAATAACGGGGGGGGACACTTGCTAATCGGACGTTGTGGGATTTTATCGGTTGGCGAGAGCGGCGTGTTGTTATTTTATAATGTAGTCAGTGTTCTTCTGATGCTCTGTTGAGATTTTGCACTGAAATAAGCGTTTCAAGTGTTCGTTTTGCAACAAAGTGAAAGGAAAGGCACAGTAGCTCAGACATGGACTCTAACTGCAGCCATGGCGAAGGCAGCAGTTAACGGTTACTTAATGAATTGTTTGGTGTAACAAGACTCTGCAATAACTTAAATTGGACTCGGGTAATAAGCAAAGTTGTTACATTACCTAGGTTCTTGTTTACCAACCAAACTAAGCAATTTGTTGATTTAAATGGGATTTGTTGCCTGTAATTACTTGCAGTTTGTTTTTGCTTTACCAAGAAATACGATATGAACACAAGAGCTGTGCGCTGACTGATTTGATGAGACAGATAGTGAGGCCGAAGGTGTTCATTTACTCCGCTGCCAAGGAAAACAGAGGTCCTCAGGGCTGCGGAGCAAACACAGAGCATTTCATGGTGGGAGCCCTGAGGTACTGCATGCCCGGCAGTTATCCGGCTGTTGTTACACCGAATGGTCTCTGCAAACATCCAGCACCCACACGACAAAGGTTCGAACAAAGTGCGGAGAAAGCACAAAGGTCCTGAGCAGTTGGACAGCAGGCTTTGTATCTGGGAGGTCTCCACACACAAAAAAGGTGCTAAAAATAAATGTTTGGCTGCTGTCTCTTCAGGGGAAATGTTAATTTAGACGTGTAGTTCAACAAGTGTGGCCGTAGTGCTCTTCGTAGACCCTCGGAAGATGGGGTGAAGGTCTGTAGCCTGCTGTGCTGTCTTGCAGAGGGTCAGGGCTGTAGAGGGGATGGTTCAGGGGGAGGCTGCTTACTCTGCACCCTAAGAAGTCCCAGAAGGGAAATTCAACCAGACGAGTAGATTGTTGTTCTGCTGAGCAACAGAGGAGCTTCTGTAATCGACCTTTGAAGTGTCAGTGCGCTGAACTCCGTTTCGTAGTATACAGTGGTTGGTTTCTCCAAGCTGCAGAGTAGTGTTTGGCGCTTTGAACTCTGAACGTAACCCTCACATCTTGTAATTTGTGGACCCCCATGTTAAATTTGCTTTGTGCTTTTACAAATAACGCTGCTGTGGCTGTTTTCAGCCTGGTAAAACTTCTCTTGCAGACTGAAGGGAGTGCTTGAAACTGTCTGCAGGGAAATGAAAGTTGTAAAGTTGATGGTCAAGCAACGGCAGCCTTTGCATTTATGCTGGCCGATAAGGGTAGAAATGTCTGCAGAGGGTTGTGCGATGACACGGTGGTTCCTGGAGGCCAAGCAGCAGCCTGTGCTGCACGGAGCGATGCGAGAAGGGCGGTGGAAGTCCCGCCAGCTCCTTCCTTGGATTTCACGGAGCTAGCGCTGCCAGCACTTGCGTTGGCCCAGCCCGAGCGGGCTGTTGGTGGGCAGGTTCTTTTTCTTCCCGTCGCTGAAGAGGGCCTGCTCTGCAGAAGCTCGGCTCCCGTCTCTCCGCCGCCACTTTATTCCCATTCCCCGGAGCAGCACCATCTGGTGAAGGGAGCTGAGAAGCGCAGTGCGAAGGCCAGCCGCAGGAAACGTGTACGCTGCAAGAGCAGTTTGAATCTTGATGGCGTTTTCGTCGTAATCCGCCCAGGTGTTTTCCTGCAGTAGGAAATGTCTGCTTTGCCAGGATCTTTGGCCGGCCACCTAAAAGGACGCTTTTTGCTTTCCCAATCGGCGGCTCGGCGCTGCGGGGGGAACAGTGTTTTGAGTCATTCTCTCTTTGTTCATTGCGATTCACCCTCATCAAACTAGTCTCCAGGAATTGTCATTAAGCATTTTGCAATAACTTTGGCAGGGAATTTGGAATTCAATAGCCAAATAAATTCATGGGGTAGGGTTATTTTATTATTTTTTTTTTTAACATGCTGGAATTTGGGAATGACATGCTGTGCTATAAATAGGAGTGGATCAGAGGAGTTAAGAGTTCTGTTCAGAGTCTGGCATGAACAAAACCTGAACCAGATGCTGAAAACTTTTCTTTCTGGCTTTTTCTTCCCTGGGGGAAGGGACTGTGTCAGATTCCTGAGATTTTGCCATACCCTGTTTGTTTTTCCTGGCTTTTCATCTCCCACTGTTGAGATCTTACCGGGCATCCTCCCTCTTCTCAGCCAAGACAACTGACTGGCCTTCCCATATTTAATCAAGGCGAAGGTGTTGCTGTGCCGTGACTTGTGGGAACTCAGAAAAATGTTTTACCCACATGGCACCTCACTCAGTAACCTCACAAGTTGACCACGGTTTGATCCTTCAGCGGAGTTAAACACTAGATTAAAAAATATCTCCTGACATTAAGTTACTTGGCTAGTAAATAAGCCCACCGAATGCCCCACGCGGGTGGTAGAGGCGTGCTGTGCCAGCAGTCCCTCTGGCATCCCACCTCCGAGGCATCTAGCAGCAGCCAGTTCCGCTCCAGCTCGTTTTGCTGCCTCCTGCACGCCGAATCCCACCCCTGCGTCAACAACACTGGGAGTGCGTCGGCCCGCTTCTGGATGTGCGGGCTGCTGTCAGCCGTGATAACTGTGCTCGCAGGTACTCGGGTAGAGCTGGACTCAGGTGAATGAGAATCACCTTTCACTTGGCTAATTTTCACGCTGCTGCCGCCTTACAAAGTGGCTCAGAGAACGTGTAAGAGTGGCTTCTCGGGATGTTTCTGTCGGGTAGAGAAGCTGCTGGGATTTGGGAGGGGGAATGGCACTTGGTTTTCAGAAGTGGCATCCTGGAGGGTGTTGGCCTGTGCTTTGCTTCTCTGGATGATGCGTGTGGAGTAAGTCTTGAAAATACGTTGGACTACGATGTGGGAAAGATTTCTGTTGGGGTCCTGTGTGAGAGGGTGGCCATTTCTAGCTGGGGTTTGCTGTTATCCATGTTGGTTTGGGGTCGTGCAAATGTGTTGTGGCAACAAACAAGGTTGCAAACTGGTCTGAGGCTCGCTGCAGCCTTTTCTGGATGGTGCTGCTGCAGGGTCTGCTGCCCGAGAGGCATGCGCTAGCAGCAGGGAGACGTTTATCTGCGCGCAGCGGTACAAATCTGGATTTAACTCGGGACAACAACAAGCCATTTGCCTTTGAAGCCTGGACAGAGCGCGGTGAGCCGTGGCCAGTGCGCTGTACTTCCAGCCGGGGTTAGCCTGTTCCCATGGGCACCGCAGTACTCGGCTCTCGGGGACCTGGACATTGACAGCTTCACACTCAAGTCTTGTGGAGCATCGTGTGAGGGGGAGAGGAGGAAGGAAAAGACAAAGTAGATGGAGATCAGTGAACGTGGTGCTTGTAGACAAGGGTCTGCATTACCCGAGAGTTAAGGGATTCACTGTTCTGCCACTGATTCCTGGTGTGAGGGCATCGGTTCTCCATCTGCGGATTGGAAATAGGCTGCTTCTCTCTGCTCCGCTTTGGACATGCTGAGGAATGGGAACTGTCTCTGCCTCACCTGGCACAGCGAGGCTGCGACTGGGTTGAGATCTCTTTCCAGCACTGTCATCCTCTGCATTTTGAGAGAGGTGCAGAAACCAGCCTATCTTGGCATGGTTTTGTTTTCTCTTGATAAAAGGCTTGACTCTCTGAACTTTTGGGTGGTTTATACCCCCCCAGGGTTCTGTTGCTGTCCCTTGGAGCTGTGTCCCTTTTGTGTCCGCCCGTCCTGACCATGTGCAGGTGGAGCCGCAGCAGGACGTCTGCTGTTGCATTTACTGCTCGGCTGGCTGGGAGAGAGTGGGAGTCAGAGGTAGAAGTTGCTGGGGTGCTGGTTGCTAAAGCAATGCTTCTCTACTGGTATTTCAGCTACAACTGCCGTTTCTTTTCAGGACACAGGTATTGGGATGACCCAGGAGGAGCTGGTTTCTAATCTCGGTACCATTGCTCGATCAGGCTCAAAGGTAACGTGGGATGAGGCACCCCTTCTCCCCCCTTGGAAAAGTCTTCTCCAATTACAGTCACTTTTGTTCTCCCATTAATTTCTCGTTCCGTTTCATCCCTCGGCCCCCAGCCCAGCTGTGAAATTACACCCCTCTTGGAAGGTGAAACCTACCTGTGGAGTCTTCCAGCTCTTAATGGTCTCTGCTGTGTGCCGTGGGAGGCCCGCGGTGCCCAAGCGGTGCTGGTGGGCCCTGTGTGTGATGCTGCTGCACCTGGCTGCCCTCGTTCCCAAAAGCACGTGCCTTCCTCCCCAAACCGTCGTTATGGGGGGGCACATGCGCACTCAACATTCACCCTGTGTCCAGGAGGGCAGCACCTGTGTCCTCATGCTGGCAAATTGTTCCGTATATGTACCTGATTTTTTATTTTTTTTTTCCCATCTCTGGAGTCACCATGTTAAGGTTTCGTGCTCCTGATTGCCTGAGCCCTCGCTTGTTTTCCTTTCCTGCTAGCAGCAGTGGGTGTTGCCCTTAGCAATGCTCCCCTTTTCGAGGGGTGCAGGCCCCATGGGAGAAACCCTTTTCCTCGGGCACCCTCCTCAAAGCGCTAACACAGAGGTATGGGGTGGGGGTACTGGACTGCCAGGCCTGTGGTACCTGGCGTAGCGCTGCATCCGTGCACGGAGGAGCCCAGCTGGAGGGGGGGCTGCAGCCTCCCAGTGGTACCTGAAGTCACTGTGTGCTGGTTTCTCTCTCCTTTGTTCCTCCAGGCTTTTCTAGATGCTCTGCAGAGCCAAGCTGAAGCCAGTAGTAAAATCATCGGCCAGTTTGGAGTAGGTTTCTACTCAGCTTTCATGGTGGCTGATAAAGTGGAGGTGTTTTCGCAGTCTGCAGAGCCGGGGAGCCCAGGCTACCACTGGTCTTCAGATGGGTAAGGCTGCAGAATGGGATGAAAATGTGGGGGGGCTGTGTCCGGACCAGGCATGGACCAGAAGCTGTGCAAAACAAGGCAGGGCTGGTGTGGTCTTTCACAACCAGGCTTACTGGTTTAGATCCTGCTCAGATTATACATGGTAACAAAGTGTGACCAGATTTGCCAGGGTGCAAACCACAGGGACAAACTTGATTTGTCAGAGTAGGCGTGTTGTGGACAAAGAGAGTACCTGCTTCTCCTGCTCCTTCCCTGCTGGCAGGCAATCGTCTTAGCAGTGCCCCAGACTGGGCAGACAAACGTAATCTCTTTGGTCTAGTCGTTCCCTGGGTTTTCGCTCGAGGGCACCTGCAGGAGGAAGGGCTCTGCAGTGCTGTGGCTCTGTAGGCACGTGTCTCCCGTGGGTTGGATCTGTGCGCTCATCCTTTGCTTTTTGCCCGAAGTTGCAAGTTTGTGATGGCTGTTGCACCGTGTTGAAATTGGAGCTCTGCATCCCCTTAAAATCTCCTAGGAATAAAGCATTCACTAAGTTATTTAAATTCTTGAAAAAAGCGTCTTGCAACTGAGACATTAGACTGCCTTGGGCTGCAGTCAAGCTGCAATCTGTGCTGCTGTACACTTTGAAAGCTTGCTCGTCTGTCATCGCTGCTGCTGCCTCTCCCCTGGGTCAGCGCTGTCACCAGTGGTTGATCCCCATATGGCATTCACTTAGCAGTAAGGTAGGAATGGTCATCCAGAACGGTTTGTCTTCAGCAGAGCACGGCTGCTTTTCGTCATAACCAGTTACTGCATACTCCAGTGAAGATGTGAATGAGGGCCTGCAAACAAGTCAGAGGTGTCAAGGGAGACGGCAGGAGCCTGGGTGTTGCAGGCGCTGTAGGAAATGTAGGAGAGGAGTTGAAGGCTAGGCTCAAACAGCCTGAAGTTTGTTTGAAGTTTGGTTCCTTTTCGGTGAGGCTGCAGGTGTCTTTGCAGAGAAGTGTGCCCCGGGAGGGAAGACAGCCACTTGTTTTGGGAGGCTTCTCAGAGACCTTCAGGCATTCAAGATTTTCTGCCTTTTTCTCTTGGCACTGAAGTGTTGTGTGTGCTCTTAGTTTAATAAGATATTTTTATGTCCCATCATGGATGTATATGAGGCACAAGCTGACGTGGGTCCGTTTCTAATCCTAGTTCAGGAATATTTGAGATTGCCGAAGCATCTGGTGTCAGAACTGGGACTAAGATTATTATACATCTCAAAGAAGACTGCAAGGAGTTTGCAAATGAAGACCGAGTCAAGGGTGAGTGGAGGAGGGAAATGCTGTTACCTGCGGAGGGGCTGTGTGAAGTCTGTCACTGCCCCTTGAGCGGGAGGTGAATTTACAGCAGTTTTTCTCTCCTGCAAAACCTTTCACCTGCTGGTAATGAAGAAATTCTTTTCACAAATGTGACTCCTCTATGTCTTGTTTCCGTTCCAGAGGTGGTGACAAAATACAGCAACTTCATCAGCTTCCCACTGTACCTCAATGGGAGAAGAATTAACACGTTACAGGTGAGCGGGAGGGCCACAGGCAGGTCGCTTGTGGAGAAGCACCGTTGTAATCTTCCTGGAGACAGGAAACAGAATGAAGCCACTGCTGTCCCTAGAAATCAAGGGAGGATTGTCCAGGATATCACAGAGCCTGTAGTGATCAGTTAATTAGAACAAAAGGAGACAATCCAGCGGAAGTCATGCCTGGAACTGCTTGTTTGCATTTGTCAGAGAGAATTCTTGCAGATTAGCAAAGCAGTTTTTTATTTATAGATATCCTCTGGATTTTCCCTTAATCAGAATGATTATCTCATGCTTTATACATATTTTAAGCATTTAAGCCAGGTACCACGTTAGTGATGTGGGGATTGCTCACATCGCGGGTGTGCTGACACCTCTTGCTGCACTTCTCTCTGTCCTTCGGCATGAGGTAGCTGGTGCCAGCGCATGGTCGGTTTTCTTAGGCTCAGCTCACAGCCTGAGTTTCTTCACAGCTCTTAGCTGAGCACTGCTTGATGCTGGCGTTTTCTGACCCCTTAAAATTACATAGCAGCCCGATCCATTTGAGTCAGAAGTTCTTGGCCCCATTGCAGGAATCACCTAGGTGAAATTAATTATCTTTAAAACAAAAATCTGTGAATCATTTTCCTCCAGCATCTCCTTTTCTGGTTGGTTAAAGCTTCCTCACCTAAGAGAGCAGATAGAGTGTGTGTGTGGGGTCGTTTCCTGAAATGTGGCACTGAATGCATAGACTTTTGAGACCATACTTAAATATTTTATCATGTTAATTTATCTAAGGTTCTGTAATTGGTGTTATTAGTCACTGATACTTATTTGGATTCCTGCATAATAGTGTTTCTGTTCCACAGGCTTTCTAGCTGTTTCCCTCAAATTAGAAAACCAGAAATAGATTTAGACAGCTGTTTGCTCTTTCTACCTGACAATCAATAGAACAGACTCCCTAGAGAAGAGTAGTGCTAGAGCGAGGGGCGAAATGCCTTTAATAGTCATGCACTTTTATCTTCTTATCAGAAAGACTGTTTTCCCTTGGGATACAGCAACAGCTTTATTCTCACTATGTTCCCATTTCAGGCCATTTCTTTATCCAGGATCTTGGTTTTGTGTTTTTCTACACATCAACATCAGTTCACTCTAAACAGAGCCGTAGTTAGTTCCCTGGTGTGGATTTTCCTAGATAAGCTCTAGACTGCTTGCCGTGTAGCTGACAGCACAGAGTTAGAGGCTTCTCCAGTCCAACTGCGATAACTGTAGCTACAAGTAAGCCTTTGGGAAAGCAGCACTGTACCTAACAGCTGCTGTGGAGCACCTTAGTACCCGGTTGAGCCCGTACTCCTACCTGCAGCCCCACCCAGGACACTTGTGTGTGCTGGAAAAGTTATGAAGCCACTTGAGGAACAAGGCTTTGAGGCAGAAGAAGCTCTAAGGAGTATGGCAGCATGGCAGGGCTGCCAGAGCCTGCAATCCCTTGGACTGGTAGGTGGAGAGTGGGCTGGATGATACCTCCTGTCACTCATCAGGGCTTGAGTGGCAGTGAATGTAGTGGGCTTCACCTGGCTGGATTTGTCATTGAGTCCCCATGGTTGTTAAATGGGCAGAACCTCCCACATCTTTGCTAGATGCTAGTCTTTTGCTGAGGTACCGAAAACTTAAATGTGATGTGAGCATGGGCGGAATGCCCCAGAAAGCGTTGGGGGGGTTTAGAGCAGCAGCAGGTGGAAAGCACGGCCACGGGAAGGGACCTGATCTGGAGCTCACGACTTCAATTCACGTGTGGATGTGTGAAATGGCGCTCCTGAAGCATCTTCTGCCCCTGCAGCAGGGGTGGCCAAGTGGTTCATAGAGCATCTCCTGAACTGCTCCAGAACATCAGCAATCCAAGAGTTGCTTCACAAGCACTCAGCTGACCTTGTGGTGGGATAGCGATCTCCATCAGGGAGGCAGGCTGGTTGCAACAGGCCCACTTAAACCTTCACTTTTCTTTTGCTTGCTGGTCAGGCCTTGAGATACTTGACCAATACTGCCAGTCAGCTGAGCTGTGGTAACTGTCCAGGATGCTCTTGGCTGGTAGCAGGGGTGAGGCAATGGATGTTAGCCAAATTCCTTTTGTTTTGGGCTAAACAAAGCTGCCTTACATATGTTGCAGGGCAGGAGCACCTCTATGGGAGGCAACCCGAGATCAGCTGAGTGGCAGTAATTTGTTAGTCTGTGATAATGTGCCTGAACCATAATACATCCCGCTGCCCTCGGGCTGCTCAGAGGAGTCTGTCTTTGAAAAATTGTATTTCCTTGCTCCAGCGCCCTGGAAGGAAAGTGTAACTCTGACAGAAGAGCCCTGTGCTGTGAGGCCACAGGTCTTGAGAGCTGATGGGAACTCATCTCCGTGCTCCTCCACAGGCTCTCTGGATGCTGGACCCCAAGGACATCGGCGAGTGGCAGCACGAAGAGTTCTACCGCTTCATAGCGCAGGCTTACGACAAGCCCCGCTACATCCTGCACTACAAGACCGATGCTCCCCTCAACATCCGCAGCATCTTCTACGTGCCTGAGCAAGTACGTTCCCTAGGGAAGAGAGCCAAGATTTCAGCTCTCGTTGGGTTCAGAACTGGTAGTGAAGACTACAGCGTGGCCTGGTCAGCTGGTGCAGCAATGGATGCTGCAGCACAGCGTGCAGCCGGGCACCCTGCACTGTGCTGGTGTTACCCTTCTGTCTCTTGTTCCTGCAGAAACCATCCATGTTTGACATCAGCAGGGAGCTGGGCTCCAGCGTTGCCCTCTACAGCCGCAAAATTCTCATCCAAACCAAAGCTGCGGACATCCTGCCTAAATGGCTGCGTTTTCTTAGAGGTGTGTGCTGGGACCAGGAATAGCGGGCTGTGGACCACGGCTTCCACAGGGGGTGAGGCGAGGGGCTGCCTTCCTGAGCCCGGCACTCGTGTTTGCCCCACTGTTCAAGGGTTGCTCTGCGTTCCAGGTGTTGTGGACAGTGAGGATATACCCCTGAACCTCAGCAGGGAGCTGCTGCAGGAGAGCACCCTTATCAGGTAAGCAAGAGGTAGAGCCTGTGGACTGCTGAGGTTCTTGTGGCTTCTTGCTGGTTGAGGAGGAGACATTGTGGGATAGTAAAAGGGGCTTGGAGGGACCTGGCATGTAAGCGGCAGCGTTTCCATCCTTGAGAATTTCTGTAGTCTGTGAGCTGTTTCTCAGCCATGCTGGCTGCATCTTGAGATGTGGGAGCAGTGTCCTGTGTCATACGATCTGCTGCTGGGTGCCACTTGTGCCCTACGCTGCCTTTCGGTATCTCTGATCTACAGCAGTAACAGCGGATTTGCTATTTAAAGTGTCTGGTCTGCACCACCATGTGGTTTGGGAAACAAAACCAAACAGTAAGCTAGCTGTCAGTACTAGGAAGCTGGGCCGTACTTTAGTCTCATGATTATTTATGTGCAGATCTTCAAACAGCACCTTGTTCCTGTTGTCTCCAGACTTCCTTCAAAGCTCTGCTGTGCTCACACACGTTTGTCAAAAACTGAGTGGCAGCCAGCAGGTTTCCATTTGGTGCTGGGCCCAGTGGAGCTGACTGCCAGCAGGCCAGAACCCCTTAGGCCTGGCTTTGGTTTTCCCTTACTTTGTGATCTTCAGGTCCTCTCTCCAACATCTGCCACTGTTGGAACTTGAAGGAAGGGTAAGAGTAGGCTCTTACTCCTTAGCACTGGTGCTGTTACCTTGTTAGGTTTGATGGCTAACTTTGTATTCTACAGCTGGTGAAATGCCTCTACCTTCACTATAGTCACCAAATTAACCCTGTCACTTCACGGTGGATTTTCAGGCCTTCAGAAAGGGTTCCTCCAAGTGTAACCCTTTAGTAGCCGCTTCCTTCCCACGTTGAAGGGTAGCTGTGGGACAGATGCCCCATGCACAGTTGGTTACGTACTGCAGCATCACTGAGTCACTGGAGTTACTGAAGACTTGACCTTCAGCAGTACAGTTGTACCACAGCCCTACCTATCTCTCCAGCTCAAGACCTGCTCTTGACTGAGATACAAAGAACAGATGTAGAGCCATGAGGGAAAGGAGACAGTGGACCCAGAGTTTCTTCTTTGTCCTCCTGTTTGCAAACACATCGCTAAAACACTGCACAGGGAGAGAGATGCTCATCTAAAATCTCTTGTGTTGGTCTAGCAGCTGTCTTTAAAAAGGCTTGTTCCTGCTGCAGGAAGCTCCGAGATGTTTTGCAGAAGAGGTTGATCAAGTTTTTCATTGACCAGAGCAAGAAGGACCCTGAGAAATACGCCAAATTCTTTGAGGACTATGGGGTGTTCATGAGAGAGGGGATTGTCACGATAGCAGAGCAGGATGTCAAGGTAAAAGGCTCCTACCAGTGGGCTGAAGGGGACTGCTACTTCTCTGTGAATCTTACGTGCCCGTAACTTGTGTTCCTGGGTCTGACAAGACCTCTGTGTTCTCTAGTGCCCTAACTCTCACGCTTTGTGACTGCTTCCCACTTAATTTGAGACACTGCAGTCTCTGTACTCACACTATGTTATCAGCCCTCCCTGATGCAATATGAACTACAACGGGCAAAAAAGCAGGGCTTTCTCCCTCCTATTGTCCTCTGCCTGGATTCCCATTTCCAGGTGAACTTGACCTACATCCTGTCTAGGTCACTCTTCTGCCTCCTTAATATCTGGAGCAGGAAAGGAGGGATTCAGAGTCCCCTGAGCCTTTCTGCAGGGCTGCAAACAGGCCTGCACGCTACAAAGAGGTGTCTTGGGGCTGGGAGTGGTCAGGTAGGGCTGTAGTCTCAGAGGAGCACGTTTCTTCCAGGAGGACATAGCAAAGTTGCTACGTTATGAATCATCCGCCCTGCCCGCAGGCCAGCTGACCAGCCTGACCGACTATGCCTCCCGCATGAAGGCAGGGAGCAGAAACATCTACTACCTGTGTGCACCCAACCGGCACCTGGCCGAGCACTCCCCGTACTTTGAGGCCATGAAGAAAAAGGACATGGAGGTGGGTGAACAGTGTGCCGTGGCCAGGGGAACACCCTGAGCTACAACATCAGTAGTAGCTACTACAAGGTGGCCCTTTCAGGGCTAGAGTCAGTGCTGGGTCTCGCTTTCTGTGGGGCAGCAGGACTTGTTCAGCTGCAGACCTGCTGAATGTGGTAACAAAGCCCTCCAAAGGTTTGCTTTCATTTGGGGCCCTGAGCAATAGCACCGTGGGGTTGAACCTGCTAGTTTCCCTCGTGATGCTCTCACCGTTTGGTGCAGAATTGCTTTCGGAAGGAGGAAGTGCTGTTGCATCCCACACAATGTGGTGGTGTCCCTTTTTTGGCACAGGTCCTGTTCTGCTATGAGCAATTTGATGAGCTGACACTCTTGCACCTTCGGGAGTTTGACAAGAAGAAGCTGATCTCGGTGGAGACAGATATTGTTGTTGATCACTATAAGGAAGAGAAGTTTGAGGAGAGTCACCCAGGTATCGTGAGGCTCCCCTGGCCACCCTGCACCAGCCAGTGAGGGTACACCTCCTCCTGCGCTCTTGCAGCGTGCGAGCAAGAGCGCTCCCTTCCATCCTGCCATTTTCACGCTTTGAGGCAACTTGCAGTTCTTGCAGATCCCTTTCATGTGTGAAGTTTCCATGATTTGGGTTTTAACAACACGTACACACCTGGTGCCCTGACAGAGGCAGGCAGGAACTGGCAGGGCACGAGCCTGCCCTCTCTGGGTTTGGCACGGGCTGGGCTGAGGGCATGTACGTAGGTGTGTGCCTTCCCATTTCCACAAGAGCGCAGGTAAAAGTGTGAAACGGCCTGAGCTCAGGAGTAAAGCTCACTGTCCATGGCACACCATAGATGCACGCTCAGGTGTGCCCTCTTTCCCCTGCCAGCTGCAGAACGTCTGACAGAGAAGGAGGCCGAGGATCTGATGGCCTGGATGAGAAATGCCTTAGGCTCTCGAGTCACTGGTGTTAAGGTAGGTATTCTGGGCCTGGGTAACTGAGTACAGGAGATCTGTGGAGATCATAATCTAGGGGAAAAAAGATGGTGGTTGACTGGGGATCTGCCGCCACAGATTTTTCTTTGGACCCTGAGAAAAATCATTCTACTCTGTGCCTCCTTGCCGTAAATGGTATGAATGTTGACATTTGTCATTTGGATGGTCAGCACGGCAGCAGAAGAACGGCATCTTAACGCGTAATGAGCAAAGCACATTTTACTAGTTCATGCTCAGGTTACCAGAAGAACAGGCTGGTGACTGTCTTGCCTGTGGACTGGAAAGGCTTATTGATGAGGAGTGCTTTGGGTCCAGCCGTGAGCTACTGCCTGTGGACCGGTGGGGCCATTTGGGCCCCCAGCTTTTCTGCTGGTTTCAGCATCTCCTCTGGGGTGGGGATGAATCATGCAGGGGCTTGGTGTGAACGTGTGCTGAGGAGACCTCGAGTCCTTGAACATCCCCCACCTCTATCCCGCGTGCATTTTCCATCTCAGCACTGATTGCTGGTTTTGTCACAGGTGACTACGCGGCTCGACACCCACCCCGCCATGATCACTGTGCTCGAGATGGGGGCTGCCCGCCACTTTCTTCGCATGCAGCAGTTGGCCAAGACCCAAGAAGAACGTGCCCAGCTCCTGCAGCCCACCCTGGAGATCAACACGGGGTAAGGGGGATCAATACCAGTGCTGGGCCTGGGGCACTGCGCTCTTGCTAGGGTGGAGGCAGACAAGAGGCAATGTAAGGCTCCCAATTAGCAGAGCCCTCCCGTTAAGTGCAGTGTGTGCCACGGTGCCTGGGTCTGTGAGGCTGCACGGCACAGGTGACATGAGCCACCCACACACCAAGGACCATGGGGAGGGACAGGATGGGAGAGAACAGAGAAGCCCCCAGAAAATGTGCAAGGAAGTTGAAGCTATTTTGACCTTTAGGTAGAACCTTTTCTGTCCCACCTCGGCTTAGCTGCTCATTCCGGAAATAAATTTCTCATTGTGTCCAAAAATACCAAGTCTCAATGTTGATCTCTCACTCTTACAGGCATGCTCTAATTAAGAAGCTTAATGAGCTGAAGGACAGTCAGCCTGATCTGGCCCAGCTGTTGCTCGATCAGGTGAGAGCCAGGCCTTCTCCAGAAGCAGCACCATCCTCCCCAGAGCCAGCTTGCAGACCGTGTCTGGCAGGGAGCAGGGTGAAGCCCTTGTAGCGGGCAGGAATCACATCCTTCTGTGGTCCCCGCTCTGGGTGCTTCTGGTACTTGTGGTCCATGTGTTCTGCTACCAGATGGCCTAGAAGACAGGCTTGGTCTCAGCATGCAAGTCCTGGAGAGTGACATTCACTTCCTCCCCAGCTCTCACCCAGCTTGATTTGCTCCTTACTTAATGCTTTCTTCTCTTTTTCAGATTTATGAGAATGCCATGATAGCAGCAGGACTGAATGAGGATCCCAGACCTATGGTGAACCGGCTGAACGAACTCCTCACCAAAATCCTGGAGAAAAACTGAGCCCCTGAAGACTGAAGGATGAACTCTGTGCCGATAGCTCTTTCCTCAGCGCAGTCTCTCTGTCAGCTATTGTAGCATCTGCTTGCAGGCACTGTGCAGCGAGAGGTTCATGTGGCAGAGGGCCAGGGAGAATGCAGGGGACTTCCAACCCTTGCTGCACAAGGAGGAGCCAGCTGTAATTATTAGATCACGTGTCATCGGCCTGTTCAAAGTGCCATGTTCTTAGTGGGAACAAAATTCAGAGGTTGCTGCTGAAACAATATGCCCAAATTTCTGACGCAAGCCTGAAGAGCCTCATTTCATACTGTCTCTAGAAATGGCCTTTCCCAAAACAGGTGTTGGCAGCAAGATTCCCGGTTAGGTGTGTGAATACACCCCCCATCCATTGAACCCCTCTGCACCATTGTGCTCCGAACAAGCACTAACAGAATTAATTAATTTGTTAAGAAACCTCCACCTCTGACCAGGCAGGAGGAGTTTTCTGGCATGGAGATAGATTGCTGCCGTTAGCAGACGCAGATACTGTTGGTGGAACGTGTCAGTGCAATCCCATGGCAGAAAAGGGCACTGAGCTGCTGGGTAATTGAGTTCATCCTGGTCTTGCTGTGGAGACAGAGAAGTAACTGGGAAACGGCTTTCCAGTGTGTGGCTTTCTGGAGAGTCTCCAGGGTTTTTGCCTCTTCTGTGGCATAAACTGCATGTCAAGCTGATCTGTATTTATGATAAATAAACTACTCTTCTTTTCCAGACCCCTCCACTCTTCTGTCTTCCCTTTACTGTGTCGGTCTTTGTGTCTTCCAGCTGGTGATTTGTTGGTGGTTCTCTCTTCAGATGCTGCTTTATTCTTCAGGGCATCAAGCACTGGACGGTGGTGGGAAGAGAGGGCTGTGAAAAGAGTAGAGAATAGCAGAGAGTGTGGAGGAAAGCAGGAGAATCTGTACCTGTGAACCCTGTTAGCCTTGTGTTTGAAAATGGGAGTTTAGTCATTTGAATCCTTTCTAAGGAGCAACGACCATTCAGCAGGAGAGACCTTTGTTGGAGAAAATGCCACACTAGATTTCTCTCCGTGCATCTGGTTTGCACCAGGCAAACGGGTTTACAAGAATTCTTTTTCCTGCTCAGTGGGGGCTCTGAGGCAGCCATGATATTTGTTTAGCTTATCTTTAAATTGCCAAATTAAGATTCTGAAACTGGATTTGGATAACTGGATGTTCTGCTGGCCAGGACAACCTCCAACCTCCAACTCTCTTTGTGAACACCATGAGCTTCGATAAGTTAAAGGAAGCATGACTGTGCAGAGAGGAATGAAAGGGGTCTGCTGCGTGGGGTACTATTTTAGAAGTTTCATTAATATCCTCTAAATTTCATTTTTATTCAGATGCAGAAGAGGAACTAATGTGACAGTTTAGGGGGTGCTGAGAAGAGCAAGGAGCAACCTCCTTCATCCCTGGTGTAGCTCAGCTAGAGGCAGCAGGTCTTGATCCAGCTCTTGGTAAGATGCGGATGCTGTCTTTTGATAATGCTGGGATTTCTTGATTGTGCAATAAGAAAACACCTTTAAATTGTCCATACTCAAAGATTAGAAGAGTAAGCCAGCAGCTAAGCTGGCACAGCTAATCACACATAAGGTTTTGCTCCTGGACGTAGATGACCTATGTGGAGTTCAGCTATGCACTTTGGAGACCGGGCAGCATTCCTGTCTTTCAAGCAGATGTGAAATCCTTTGCCATCAAAATCAACGTAAATACGCAGGAAGAATTACTCGATGCTGTGCGTGGATGTACAGAGCCTTGTAGGACACTTGAAAGGGGCGATGCAATGTGGCCGCTTTGCCATGCAGTGTGTTTCATGAATGCTGAAGACATTAGAACCTCTGGTGATTCTCTGATGCTAAACAGTACAGCAGGTGAGCGCGTGAGCCTGCAGGCCGGTCACCTGCTGCTCGCGGATAAAGTGGCTAAAAATAGCATCTGCTGACGGAATGCCTGAACTGAAGCTGGATGCTAATTTATAAAATCTGATGCAGTGAGGAATGGAGCGCGCTTACTCTGAGAGGGTCATGAACTGTCTGACGTGTCTTTAACGTTTCCAGTCCTGGGAAACCTCCGGGAATCCCAGCAGCCCTCAAGGTGCTGATTTTTTGCCATGAGAAAGTTGTGAGTAAAAGGTCAAATAAGATTTCTGTTACTGGAGTGCAAACCTACCCTTTGTCACCGTACCCATCAAGCATGGTGACAGGTGGTGACAGTCCTGGGAACCTGTATGCAGCAAGGAGCAGTAGCAGCAGGATCAGGGGGGTGCTTTGACCCAAATCTCACATCCTTGACCGTGCTGCTTTGTCTAAGCTTCATCCCTGCAGGCACCAGCAGCCTCTCCAGGTCCTCACCTCTCAGGCTCAGCTTTCCCTTTTATTTTGCAAAGACCCGCAGAGAGTGCTGCTGTGTGAAGATTTTTATGCATGGCTAACAGAACAGATCCTTGTGGAAAAAGGGGATGTGTGGTATCACGTTGATGAGCACAAGCTGAAGTGCTGATAGGAATACAGGCGAGTCGCTTGAAAGCTCGTCTGTGGATGACTTCGGCTCTGAACAGGCCTCCACGTGGAATGCAACAGAGGCTCTTTGGTAAACGACCAGTGTAAAGGATGAGTTGTTTCCAATGTGATGGTAAAAGGGAGGCACGGGAAGCTAGTTAGAGCCCGGTTTTTCACTTTCCATACAACCTCAAAGCACGCTGTGCAAGCAGAGAAGGCTTGTATGGATCTTGCATCAGAACTTCGGTGCTGTTTGTAGTGGTGAAGCTGCAGTTGTGCTCTGCCAGCTCCCATCCTCTCCACTCAGATACTAAATTACTCATTCTCAAAAGCGTTGTCACTAACTAGTTGCCATCCGGCTTGTGCTCTTCCTGCAGTGAGAGCAGTGCCCCTTGATTTTTCTAGCATATTGAGGTGAACTAAGAGTGTGCAACGTGTGGGAACGGTGCTGTGGAGTGCTCAGCCTGGGCTAGTGGTGCCGTCCTGTGTTTGCTCTACCACATTCCCCCATGGGTTGGAATGAGGGATCTGAAACCAGGAAGAATCTCACGGAGCTTGTTTGGTTTCCTGGCTGTAAGCAGTGCTGAACCCCGCTTTATGCAGAAAATGGATCTATTGGGTTTGATTTTTACTGGGACCTTATTAACTGCTGCCTGTCTCTTTCTTGTTGGTTTTTTGGAGGGGGATTTTTTTGTTCAGAAGTGGCTTTGAACATGGGTTGGATTCTTTTTTTTTCTTTCTCTACAATTTAGACTTTGTGTGCTGACAAACAGTTGATGATAAACAGTGTGGCCTCCTCTCCTGCTCTGCCCAGGCTCATCAGCTGTGGAGTCAAACCTATATCCTCCAGGGCAGAAGATGGAAAATACTTACAGGCAGTGAATCCAGTTTGAAAGGACATTCCTGAGACCTCGTGCTTGTAAATTTGGACAGGATCCCTCTCACGTCTGGCTCAGGACCTTGAAACTGGACCGGGCCATAAAGTAGTTCACTGGGCCAGATTGAGAACAGAGTTTTCTCTCGTCCAGACTTCCTGCTGGGACTATCGAGAGTGTCTTGGGTAGGCTCCAGGTCTGTGATTTATGGACAAACCACAGGCCAGGAATCTGCAATCTAAGCTCCTTGAGCAGCAACTGTTTAAAACATTATGGGAAGAAATGGCCACTGTTTCCAAAAGAAGAAAACTTGGGAGACATTAATAATGTTTAGCACTTCTGTAGTGCCTCACAATTGTTAATTGATCCTCCCGCTCTCCTTGTGAAGTAAGTCAGAATTATTCTTATTGTACAAATAAGGTCTGCATGGAGCTTCCATAAATTTCCCTAAGAAACAGAGTGAATCTGAGTTAGGGACACAGCCCAGGAGTCAAGAATCCCAGCACAAAGTGAAACAAACCTCCTCCAAGATCCAAAGGCATAAAGACAAATACCTGCTGAGTTTGGGTGAGGCAACACAAATGTAACAGCAACTTTGACAGCATCTCTGTTCATTTGGAAATTCTTCCCAGGGCAGTTCTAGGTCTGCCCGGACCTTATCCAGTGAGATCATGTGCTTTCCCAGTAGCTCCCGGGTTCAAAAATTCCTGGGATTTCAGAGGAGACCTGGAAGCTTATGGGAATAAGCTGCCTATGGGAATTATCCTGTACAAAGTCCTTTCCAGCTGGTTGTGTCCTCCATTGCTTGGGAAGAAGAGGATGGCATGCTAAAATCTATCTTGCTATCTTTCTCGACCCAGAGCAGTTCACCTCCTGATGCTTCTGGAGTGGGTTGAACACAGGTTTTCCTTTTCTTTCATCAGCAGGAAGCTTTCCTTCCAGGAAAAAAAAAAAAAAAAAAAAGTCATTTATTCTCCCTCTGCAGTCAGAATCATCTTTTGCTTCTCCTTTACCTCCTCCTTTACACTTAACCTCCATCTTCTCTAGAGCACGTAGTGGCCAGTGCTGTGGTTGCAACACAGGCCAGGCCAAGCGGGGAGTTTATTTGCCTGGACGCTCATTTTCCCTTTCTCACCCATGACAGAAGGGTGCTCCTCGGATTCAGACCTGGAGCCCCTTCTAGCAAGAATTTTATCTCAAATCACAAGCCTGAGCCCATCGCACTGCTCCTGGAAATAGCTCGGAGCGTGAGCAGGTGGGAATGGGTAAAAAAGTCTGCCGTAAGTCCTGGTCAAAATGGAATAGCTGGCAGGAAAGCAAGGACCAAAGGCTTCTGTAAGTACTTAAATTTGTAAAGACTCCCGATTGTCTCATCGCTGTTAATCTATTTACAGCAGCAGGAAGGATAAAAAATTGGTGAAAGAAGCAGAGTTTCCTCCTCTTTTTAAATCTCTCCGGCAAAAGGTTTTGTAATGAATTGTCCATTGAACATATCCGACTTTATTCCAAATGTCACGATAGGATCTGCGAGGGATTTGAGGCCAGGTAATAGTTAACAAAGCAGCAGTCTGTGAAGCCAAGCAAAGCTTACTTCTCCTTTTACAGCCCAAGTAAATGAGGGGTAATTGGGGTTAAAACCTGATCCAGAAGTAAATCAGTAAGTAAATCCTTCATGGAACTGTCCCAAATTAAACTCTTAGAAACTCAGGAAGTCAGAGTTGTGACAGGAGGTGGAGGGAGATTCAACTTGAGTTTTGTTTCGCTGATGCATCTCAGTCACTGGACTTGTTCTGTCTCAAGTGGTTTAGCAGATATTTTAAAAAAGCAAATGTTCTAAGTTATCTTGCAGTATGCTGCAAGAAATCAAAGGACACAGATTTTATTTTTGTTATTAGTTGGGCACTGTATTTCTCATGTGTTTAGAGATTCTTAGCATGCATTTAACGCCTAATGCCCTTACTGAATGATGGTGATTCTTCTTGGAAATCATATTTGATTTCACCTCCCAGGAGAACAAGACCAGTTTTGGTTTATAACAAGCTAATTTGATGTGCACACTCTCTAAATCGTGCTGTGTGACTTAGTGAATGGAAACATGCATTATTTTTCTGGCAGGCTTACAAGAGGAGATGGATATGGTGGCATGCACCATCCCCAAACCCACGCTTTAGAGAAAAAAAAACCCAAACAAAACCAAACCTGCTCTTGGGGAAAATGCTGCATTGTTGCTTGTTTTGCCCTTTCAAGAGACTCAGTGCGCTGAATGTTGTGCTGAGCTCCGTCATCCAACGTGGCCAAAGTCCATGAGAAGGGGAGATTAACACAATAAATTAATGCAAACTCTAAACTTTACCCATGGGAATTAGCCCCCGTGGCTGCTTCTCTGATCACTGCTGACCTGGATTGAATCGATTTGTATCGAAAGCTTCATAAAGTTAATCTGGAGCTGCCAAAGAGCCAGCAGCATTACAAGTCTTAACACAGATCAGGGGATCTGCCCGTCGACCGCGCAGAGATAACAAAGTGAAACACAAACTTTGAGAAATGCTGACTGTAGTGTACTGGGGATGAATGTGTATGCATATATATAACACGTAATGTGTGTATTCATAGATGTGTAGATAAACACATTTACATATTTACTATAAATTGCACGGTAAATTCAAGCACAGTTATTTTAAAAATATTTTAGTATTGGCAATAGTGTCCACAAGTTCCATAATTGTCATTTTCTGCAGAGACAGCTCAAAACCGAAGTGCGGTAGTAAATATCGTGTCTTTCACAACGTGTATCAGCAGTGTTGCTATTTCAGGGACCTGCCTGCATCTATACAGTTGTAATTCATAGGAGAGTACTAGTAGCACGCATTAAATTAAGCCAAGATTTTCTGTCTGATACAGAGCAGTTCCCTGGTGGAGAGAAAAAGTGAATTATTAAAAAATTGCTAGCAGAAGTCCAGTAGGTCTACATGGAGAATCAGATAGTCTGCCCCTGGTGAGCTGCCTGATTTTGAGACAGCTGCTTCTCCTCTCTGTACCTCTTCTAGCTGATGCTGGGTACAAATACTGAATAGAGCCTGTTGCCTTTTGGAATGATTAGAGGCCTTGAAATGTCCTGTGAAATGGATATCTGTTTGGTAGCCAGTACATACTGTGTCGTGTCCGTGCTTTTGAACCCATCTATATTGGAAATGCTGCAATTCCGTTGGCCCTTTTCAATGCAGACTTTTAAAAGGCTGCATTTACACGCATCAGCAAGGAACAGGGTGTTTGCGCTCTTCGCATCGAGTGCAGTAAGCTTTAAAGGATTCAAGTGGTGAAAAAGCAGACGCTTGCGCATGTTATGTGTTTCACGTTTTTTCAGGGGCCCTTTTCTTGGGTGCCTCGGTGCTTTTGGAATAGAAAATTGCATTTGACTACATGAAATGCAGTAGAAGAGCTGGAGGTTGCAGCGTTGCCTGGCAGCCGTGATGTAGAGGCTGGTCTGGCTGAAGACGTGTGTGTTCGCTGTGTTCAGCGTAGCTTCGACCGCCGATGGGACTTGCGGATCTGCGATGGGGTTTTCAGGCTGTCTAGCGTCTCTCCGAGTCCTCCCAGTTACTCTCTTAAATATTTGGTGCTTTTGAATTCGGTTCGCATTTAGGGTATTGTGCAACAAAATATTACTGTGACTTGGCTTAGTCGTTCTTGTGGAACCACCGCGGTGTCACAGAACATCATAACCGGAGTATTTTTCACTATGTTTGTGCAATGTTCGCTTGCAAGTTCTTGCAGGATTTTCTTAAGACTGCTTCTAATTCCCATAAGCGTAGCAACTTGAGAAAGAACTTGAATAAACTAGTAGAAGTGTTGAAAGACACAAACCAAAGGATTTCTTCATATCAGTTTGGGGTTCTCATGCTGACATGGGCATGTTGCATCTCCCAGAGAGATTTGCCTGCAGAAAATAGACCCATCAGTCCTGCCAAAATAACCGAGGACACCAATTCGTTGCTTAAAATTTAAGGGTTTCCAGTTAAAATTGTTTGACTTTAGCGTGGGTTAAAAACTCAATTGCTTTGCTGGAAGTGAAAAAGCATGGTGCCTGAGGAGCTCGTTCCATTTGTACAAGTTGTAGTTAATTTTTTTTCTACATCTTTCCAAACAGGCAACGCTAGGACAGTGTTTCTTTTGGCGATGTCAAATTACAAATCAAGATACAATTATGAAAAAAATAAATGTCATGTGTAAAGGAGCCATCGTACTGCTCAGTAGTAGTGCTTTGTGTTTGGTAGTAAAATGCTTATCTTGATGTTTTGGAAACAAAGTAATAGGAATGTCAGCCTAAAGTGTGCTGCTAAACCCCTTCCCTCTGCCTCTCGGCATTAAGAAGTGTTACCCAGGAGTGATTTTGGGTTTTGCCGCATCCGTAACAAGCGTTGAGAAAGCAATCCTGATTTCAACACAAAACGCGCGTTCAAAAGGCAAAGCCAGCGTACGAGCCCTTGCCGCACCTCTGGTGATTTTATACCTACTGACCTTTGGCCACAACTAGTCATTTGGAGGAAATGATTGTTGATCACGACTCCAAATTAATATTCCGTATAAGGCGTCTGAGCCTGAACTGACTGTAGTGGAAAGAAATGGCATCCATTTTCCTGTTCAAGCCCAGGTAGTAAGAAGTACGAACTAAAAATGCAATGCTCTTTCTTTTGACAGATAAGCTGGGTGAAAGCTTGAGCTATGTAACTGCTCGCCTTGAAATTTCAGCACTTCCATTAATTTCCGTAGCACTACAAACACCGTGAGCTTTAGCTGCAGTTCCTTAAGTTTTGTGTGTGAAGACGAGCGACTGTAAATGAAAGTTGTGTGCTCGTGAACACAGGGTATGCATTTCTCTATTTACAATTTGTGTATTTCTGCCTATGAGTATTTATACAGCTTAGCATTCTTAAAAAGAATTCATACGCGGTGTTGCGCCGCACGCTTTCCTCTTTGGGGGTATTTCTTTCCGGAGCCGTTACTCAGTAAGCTGCAGTCCGAGCCGAGGCCCTCAGCAAACGCTCCGGCATTTGACGCTCCCCGGGACGGGGCCCGGGCTCTGCTGAGGCCCCGACGCGCTGCAAGGCCGCGGGAGGAGCTGGGGGCCGCCGCCGCTTCCCCTGGAGCNCCCCCGCCGCTTCCCTGGGAGCACGGCCGCCCCCGGTGGCCGCCGGCCCGCCCGCCTCAGGCCGGGTTCGCCTCAGGAGGCGCCGCCCAGCGCCGCTGCCTGCCCGGGTGGAGGCTGCGGGCCGTTCTCCCGGGACGAGGAGCGGGAAGCGCCCCGGGCCGCCTCCGTCCCCCCCCGCCGGGCCCTGNCAGTGGCGGCGGCGGGCTGGCGGCGTGACGTCATGACGCCGGCGCCATCAGCGCGGCGCGGCGCCACCTGCTGGCGGGGAGGCGGTGGCGTCGAATCGCGGGGCTGGCGTCACCCCTCAGGGTTGCGACGTAATCTGCGTGAGGCTGTGATCTGGGTGGTGCGATGTCACCCCCCCTGAGGAGCGGGAGGGGGGGTTCCTCGTGTGGGACAGGGTGCGGCTCAGCGCGAGCCGTGGGGCCTGGTCGCCACGGGCCTCCCTGGCCCTGCCGGGGCGCGGAGCCTGAGGGGAGCCCAGGCCTTCGCCCTCAGGGGCCCGTCACGGTTGCAGAAACCTTGGGGCACCTCTGAGCGTGGCCTTGAAGTGCTGATGCGTTAGGGGACCTCGGGTTGGGTTCGGAGGCGTAGCTCGTTGCTGCGCTGTAGCTGTTTGGTAGGGTGAAGCTCCGTCCTTGAGGTTAACGTGGCAGCAAAAGCAAAAACTCAGTGATGAAGCAAAGGCAAGGTTGTTCAGTGGAAGGCCTCGTTACACGGGTGTCAGAGTTCAAGCACGCGTTGACTGCTAGGAGGACTGCTAGGATTTGGTGGTTGGACTTGATCTTAGAGGTCTCTTCCAACCTTAAAGATTCTGTGATTCATTAAAAACTTTATTTAATGCGTTCAGTCTCAAAGGAAACTTCTTTCAAACGATGTTACCAGGGTAAAGCAAATCTGAGGAGTCTGTCAGCTGCTTCATGAAGCAATGTGGAATTTTATCTTTCTCTTCCAGGCTCGGGGGCACAAGGAGCAGCGTATGGGCCTGCCCTGAGGGGAAACAGTGGCTGTCGGCTGTTTTACTGACAGCACTTTGTCCCTGATCCTGCAGATAGACAGGTGCTTCTTTTAGCCATGCTGTTTTTAAATAAAACTGAAATTATGCATCTGCTGGGCAAGCACATACGGTATTTGTACTAAATAGTTTCACTCTAGTAAAGCCCATGGACTGATGCTCAGTCTGTTGGCTCCTGTATAAACTTAAAAATCACAGTGACTATTTTAAGTACAAAAAAAGACCCTTTTGTGGTTGGCTTTCATATCCTGTTCTTCATCTCCCTCCTGGTCCCTCCTCTCTCCTTTGATTTTGCTGTTTGGATTAAAACAGGTTTTTGGATAACCAGAAGTCATTTTTATTGCTTTACTGGCAAGACTGGAAACAGAAACAGAATTTTTATCATAAGCTTTACATTTGGAAGAAAATGGACCTTGAGTTCTTTTGAGCATTTGCTTTTCCCATTGGGTCAATTTTCATTACAATTTTTTTCCAATGAAACTGTCAAATGTTAGAAAATAGCAATTTAAACAGGATGTTTGACACATTATTGTATGCTAGTGAAACTCAAACTATGCTTCAGGGTCCTCAGTGGGATTCAAAGCCTTTGTCCATAGTTTCTAGAAAGAATTTTCCTGAAAGCTAAACACAGAGAAATTCACATTGTTGTCTGAGAGCTGACCTCTTGCTATTATTGTAGCCATCCGTGGAAGATACACATTTATGTATCAATGAGATCATCGGTATGATACCAGAGTTTCCCAGAGCGCTCACATCAAGTCTATAGATAACAAGATATTTGGATATTGAGAGGGTGAAGGAACTGAGTTAATAAAAGGAGAAGATATTTTAATAGAAAGAAATTTGAAAATGTATTTTCAGAACAGTAACCCAAGCCTGTTTATGATGGTTGCTGGAGTATGGAGAACAGATATGATAGCATGGAAACATCATAAAGCAACATATCACCAAAACAGTACGTTGTGTATTTTACTGTAGGTCTTATATGTGATTTTAGCTGAGAAGAGAGCAAGTTAGTCATTGTTATAAATTAATGAAACATTAGTGTAAAAGATATATTATTAGGCCACCTGTAGAAATCCATGATGAGTTTGGTCACTTTTTCAAAGCAAGCATCTTTCTGTTTTAGAGAATGGGGGGAAATCAAGATACTGTGTTAAATTTCACTTTATATTTTGGAGAGAAATAGCTTGAGTATTTAATATTAAACTGTTCTTATTTCTCTTTGTATTCACTTTTTCATTAATTATTCAGTTGCTTTTCTTGCCACAAACATCCGTAACATTGATTTCTCCATTCTTGAACTACAAAATGATGGAATTGTTTGACGTGGTAAAGTTTATATGTATCTGAATGGTCAGACACCTGGGATAAGGTCACGTTGTGGTCACTTTGGAAAAGTGATGGGCTGGGTGAGGCTTTGTACTGGGTACTGAAAAGGCAGGTCGAAACAGCACCCTTCCTACGCTGTATGGTCCGTGGGCAATGAATGAATCCTGATGTAGGTTCACTGTAACAATTTCACCGCTACAAAGGAGATGTAACCTTTTTACTGTTGCAGGGTATGTATTGATATGGCCACAGACTCATATAGGGACCTGCCATTCTTCTGATTATCTGTCCGGACTCCGAACTCCTTTGTAGTCATTGCTTCCCTGGATAGATTTACTTATCCTGTAAGTATGGCCTTGTCCCAAAACGATGACTTTGTGCTACTTTACCAAGTGGTCTGCATCTTTCTGCCTCTGTCATCAACACTATCTAACGGTTCCTTTCTCTGCATCATTAGCTTGAGCCGTGGTGGTTTATGTCTCTCCTAACTCGTTTCCTAAGTCTAAATAATAGAAAAACAAGATAGGCAGAGAGTTAATCGCTGTGGGATGGTTCTAGAAACGTATGTGTTCAATGACTGCTGTTTGCAGTTGCATTTTGAAACCTGTCTAGCTACATTTTGATAATTTTAAATGTGTTGTATTGATTTTGTATGATTTTAATTAATCATTTTGTCCCTTGATACTTCTTTAATGGTTTCCAAAAGAATTACACCTCTGTTAGCACACAGAGGTCTCATTAAAAAGGTATTAGCTTAACATAGGAGATCTTGGTTTTCATGAAACTGTGTTGATTGTTATTAATTTTATTCTCCATCTTTATTCGTCAATTCCCATATAAGCCATTTCTTCAACCACCTGGCGTCGATCTCAGTCTGAAAGATGGGTGTTTACTTCCCTAACTGTCATTTTTGAAAAATCACAATGACTTCTGCTTGCAAATGATCTGATTCTGTTGACAGAAATACTGTCAATAGCTGCTTTTGAGTACACTTTGGGTTACTGTTAAAAATAGGCTACTTTCGTCAACATCATGGAATGGATATTATAAGAATATTTAGTTCTGCGTATTCTCAGTATTAATAGTTTCACAATTTGTTTTATGATGATCTAGCAGCCTTGGTAGGATTTTCTTTTTTGGTTTTGATGTACACCAAAAGTTCTTTTTGAAAATCCTTAACTTTTCTGACCAGAAAACTAATTTTACACCCTTCTCATTTTAATACAATTCCTTGTTTATATTCAGTGCTGTCCAATTCCCTTATCATGATGTTGTTTTACAAATTTGTTTTTATTATTACGCTAATTACTTCTCTTTCTCTGAAAAACAAATTAAGTTTTAATAAGTATTGTTCTCTTTATTGATTTTTGGGGCCTCTAGTGAAATGTTTTTATTCAGTCCTTAATTCTCGATTGTATTGTTCTGTTTAAATTATTAATTTTTTGTTGTTTTCAGTCAAATCAAGTAAGCATTTTTGAAACACCAGCTGCATATATTTCTGATTTGTATGCTACTGTGTTTGCATACAAGCCATGAACATTTGCACCTGAACAACCGTTAGCTTTTATTTTTATGTTCACTTCCCCTTTATCCTTCCAGAGAAGGTATAATGTAAGAGTTACCTATTTGGGTGAAGTGCTTTATAAAGTAAGGTTAGTTTCTACAGCATTTGAAAGGTAAAGGAACATTTTGTCATGTAAGTAGTGATTTAAAATTCATGTCTGGAATGTGATTGATTTTTTACGGGCTATGAAATGCTTCACCATATGTACAAGGTACTAGCAGGGGGAGGTGTAGTGTTTAAAAGAAATGTGTGCGTGGTACTCTGACAGGATATCAGGTAATAGAAGTGTGTAGCATCAGGTAGATATTGATGCTGTCGTTGCTAAGATTGCTCGTTAGAATTGATTGTGATTTTCCTGGCTATCGTTTCCTTGCTTATATAGACTTGAGCTAATTTGTCATTTCCTATTTTCCACTTCTGGTTTTGTTATCCTTTTCTGGCACAGGAAAGCTGGCAGAGACCAGGACAGGAGGGTTGGTACCTGGCTTTGAATTCCTGTTCTGCACTTGCATTTGTTCTCTCCTCACAGAACAAGTGCTGCTGTCCTCATGTTAGAATATTTGTCCTTCTACAAACACAGAGACCCCACACTGTACAGATCTAGTGTTGTGTCCTTGTAGAGTAGTGACTGTGGTAAAGGTATTAGTTAGTGCAGGAACCTGGAGAGAACAGGCTATAGCGAAAAGAGCCTCTAAAGGTATGGAGGATAATGTGCTTTTTCAGATGTTATGCTGTGGACATGTAGGTTCTTCTCCATCAGGAATGTGTAGGAATATTTTTTTGTTATACAGTTTGGTCTGGAAGAATCCTTAGGGACCACCTTCTGGTGTGGTTTCCAGAACAAACACTACAAACATTCTTTCCCTTTGCAGTATTTGGACTGGTGTGATTGAAAGCTTTGCTACCGACCTTCAGATCTTCAGGCCACGGCTTTCAGAAAAGGAGAAGGGGAGAAGGGTGATAATACTTTCAGTGCCAACGCAACAGCGTGCATCCCATCATCCTATCCACTGTCAACGCGCTGTCATTAGCAGCCTAGGTTCATACAGGCCGTGGCAATCAACTCATTTCTGAAGACTGAGGTGATACCAGTCACTTTGATCCCATTCTTTGACTTTCCCTTAAGTTCTGGCCAGCCTTACAGGACTGCCAGGACCACTCCTATGTTGATCTTGCTGGTGGAGGAAGTGGGAGAAGGTGCTCCTGCAGAGAAAGGTGCCACCCTTCCTGCAGCAACCCACTCCGCCTGGCACACAGCACAGCCTCACTCCGTGTTTCCTGTCTAGTGGAGACAGGTGCTGCAGAGTCAGCACCATGTCTTCCTACACCCAGTTAGGAATGCAGCTGCCTGTTAGGCTGTTTCACTGGTGGAGATGGGGGGAGAGGATCTGTCTGAAGAATGAGGTGATTTGTACTTTCACCGCAAGGAAATGGCATGTAGGAAAAAAAAAATTCAGGTTACGTTTTGCCTCGCTTTCTAGCGTTAAATAATCCCACTTTCCCTTCTTGTGAAACCCAGGAAATTGCTCCCAAGGTAGCGTGGCACTTTCCTTTTTTAAGGTGTAGAGTCAAGCTTTCTTTAAAGATGAGTAATTGAGGAGGATATATACTGAGGCAGCACTGCAGGGGTCGGGAGGGGAAAAGGTATCTACTGGGTACAAGTTGTTGAGGTCTACCTAGCATTGATCTATGCTTTCTAGCCACAATGATGACATATTCTTGGAGACTGAAATGACAGGAGAATTGTTCCTGGAACAAATAGTTTAAAGCGAGCAGGCCCAGATGTTGTATATTTGAGAGCTCAGAAGAGATAGTGTCAAGTGGTTGGACTGTTGGAAGAAATACTCTTTCAATTGTTAAAAGAGAAACTGCTTTGAAAGGTGAGAGGGTGGCAGATGTTTTACCTGTTTTGGTTTTTTCTTTTCTTTTTTAGAAGGATTCTGTGATTGAACTAAGTAATTACAAGGCAGTAAGTTTTTTACGTGTACCTATTAAATGGGTTGAAAGGATCATCAAGTTCTTTGCAGATGTCTGTCATTGTATATTTTTAAACACCTGATAACATGGTAGCCTGGCTTCTCCAGTAGACTGTTTCACAGTAGTCTAATGGAGTGGTTCGAATTTGTCAACAAATTAGGAAATAAAGAGCAGATTAATGTAGCTTGCTCAGAAATCCTTTGAAAAGGGGAAAGAGATAAAGAATCATCATGAATGGTAAACCATCTGAAAGAGAAAACTGTCTGGAAGGTAACAAAGAGGATCCAAGGGTTCGTTCTGAATCTGCCTCAGCGTGTGCCTGGTGGCCCCACTGGGCAGTGACGCGCCTTTTTCAGTTCATTCCAGATCAGAGGTGATTCCAGCAGGCTCCAAGCTGCAGGTAGCTTGTGAACTTCAGTGTGGAGGAGTGTAAAGTAGAGCACGGAGGTGGAAAAAGAGATAAATCATGTGGAACACCTCAACAATACCAGATACTGAAAGAGCCATAGGCATCTCTGTTCAGGTACAACCTTTGCTCAACAAACAGGTGCTTTCAAAACAAAGCAAAGAATCTGCGAGGCCTGGATAAGGAAGGAACGTGGACAACAAAACTTCTTCATCAGCAGTCTGCTGTCTGCAGTACTGGTCAATGTGTATCAGAAAAAGCAAAGGAGAGTGAAGGAGGTTCAGGGAATACTGATGGAGATGGTCAGGGGCCAGGAAAGATTCTCCTAGGAAAAGAGAAAAGACTATGGCTCTTATTTTAGAGCACAGACACTGGAGGATGTGATACATATTATTTAATAAAATACTGAGTGGTCTGAAGAGAGTGGATTTGGAGCTTCTGTCCTCCTTGTCTCAACAGAAAATGGTCACTGAAGTACAAAGGAAGCAAACAGAACTGATGAAAAGGGATACTTTCTCCTGGATTTTTTCAGTTAAACCAGGGAACTCAATTCAGTAGAGTTTAGCCTGTGAGCCTAAAAATGGCAGCATCAGAAAGGTGAGGGTGTTATACGGCTAGAGGGTTATGATAGTAATATTAATGGATATAAGAATTAACTGTTGCAATTCTGGTTTCAAGAAAGATACCAGGAAACAAAATTAGTCTCAAATGGAAAAGGCAAGGGTGGACTGTTTGCAGGATCATGGGATAACTTGGGCTGGAAGTGACCTCTGGAGGTCTCTAGTCCAGTGTCCTGCTCAAAGCAGGGTCAGCTGTGGGGTCAGACCATGTTCCTCAGGGCTTTTTCCAGTCTGTCTGACCTGTTTTGCCCTCTGAAGGGTTCTGGACTTTTTCTGCAGTGCCGTGTAGTGCTGCTCACTGCTGGGGACACGCTGCTGGGCTGAGCAGGCCCTGAGCAATGCATCTAACTCACTTACATAGTTCAAGTACATAGGTCAGTGGAAGCAGCAGAACTTAGCACCGTTAGAGCATGTGCTATTGCTGTCTTCCTCCCCCTGCAGCTCGGAACTTGAGCAAAAAAAATCCAGAGCGGTCAGTACAAAATATACTAAATCTAAACTTTTCCTTCCTTTTTGCAGGTTCCATGTTTCGTTCTGCTTTGTACCGTTTTGCCGATCGACATTTACTTGAAGGGCACAGCTGAGCTATAGATTTGGCATCTAAGTGGATAGGTAAGTGCTGCTGTTTATTTTATTTGACCAGCGTTGTGATCTGTTGAGTCCTAAAATCTTCCAAAATGAATTGAATACTATACTGAAAGAAATTATTTTCAAAGCCATTACTTTTCAAGCTCTACAAACTCTTGCCAAAACTGGCTGTTAGGTACACCAATAGCAGTAGCAGCAGCATCAGAAATGCTGAGATGTTGAACAGAGCAGGAGCCTGTAAATACAAGACTGGAAAGGGAGGAATAAGACAGATAAATTCTTACTTAGTTCTGCATCGTTTGTATGTCTGACTTGGTCTACCTGGGGCACTGAACATTGATTGCAAACACAAAAGTGCTGATGTGGTTCAAAGTTTAATATCAGGAACTCACCATAAATAATACAACAGTACAAATGTGTCTGTGAGAGGTATTTAAAGCCATGGAGGATGTGAGATTCTGGTTTTCTCCATATGCTGTCTCCTGCTTAGAAGAAAATGGTCAATTTACAGTGATAACTACACCAAGATTCTGTCCTGGAAAATTAAATTTATGAACTGGCTACATAAAACTTCAGTTTCTCTCTAACAGGAAATGACTCCAAGATTCACAGCAAAATCCTCTGCTGGTTTGGGAGCCTGCGTTTAAAATAAATAAATCCATTAACATCTGTAATTGCTTATAGGAAAGGCTGACCCATGAAAGTGTGTAACCAGCATTCCTTAGCCTCGCATGTCTGCAGCCAAGCCATTTGAGAAAACAATCTCGCATGTGTTTTTCCTGCTTTTTGAGTCTTTCTGTGCCCAGAGCTTTACTGGAGAAACTGAACCACAGCTGCTGCCATTCCAAGTGAAACACTCCGATTTAGGCTTGAAAGTAATAGGTTTTGGGAGCAATATAAAACCTCTGGTAAAATAGCCAGAACCATAGTGAACTTAGGAGTAGGAAGAAGAGGACAATCAAAATGTCTAAGAATAGAGATCTAGTTTTAATGTTGCCTGGGGGTTGATGGCATTTCCATCTGGACATTGTACCTAGTGCTATTCCAAGTAATCCCTAGCTAGTACTGCTGTTCTTACTGCAGCTGGAAAGATTAAGAAACTCGTTCAAAAATACCATTTGTTTCGTCTGTTTACCTTGCGTATTTGACAGCAGTTTGTGAAACATGGTCAGTGCTATGGTTTATTGAGTACTCAGAGGAAAAGTTCAGTATTAGCAGGAGACCTAATCCTGAATGTGAGCAGCCTTGAAGATAAGAGGAGCGAAAGGATGAACATGTTTGATAGAGTTGTTCTCAGACCTGTCCCAGAAACACTTCTGAAATACCAGAAACTGCCTCTATTTACTTCTCAAAATGAGGTCGGGCTCTCCTCTTTAAAGCCGCTATGTCACAAACCAGAATTTTACACTCTAGAATAGCTGCTTGATCTGGAGAATGTCTTTTTTTATGTTTTTTTCGTCCCTGCTGCATTCCCTGGTCTTGTGTTAAATGAATGTAAGTATGAGTGCATATAAGAAAGGACTGTCTCAAATCCTGAGCTCCAGGACAAAAGCCAACTCAGTATCAGATAGCTGTTTTGAAAGCTTTCCTCTTCTTTCCTAATGTGGCTTGTGCGTGTCTGTAGTACAGTGATAGTGGTTTGGGTCAACACGTGCTTTTTCTAATCTTACTATTTTATACAAATTCTCTCCTCCTTCAAAGTTTTACCCCAGCCCTGTCCACAGCGCATCTGCAAAAACCATCTTACATAATCACCTTTTTTTATTTCTTTATTGAAGGGCTTTTGTAAGTGTACTTCCGAAGCCTTGTAGCGTATCACGAAGCTCCTATGCATGCTCTGCACAAACTGAGGTGCTTAACTTATGGTCTAGAGACCTCTGAAGAACCAACTTGTCGATGCATTATGTGTGAAAACAAGTGTGGTCTCTGGAGAGAGAATGCACTCTACTAAATGGCTGGGAATTAAGTGTGGAAGAATGAACTGTCAGAACAGTGGAGAAGTGCCCATGGTGTTGACCTCACTGAAGTTTGGAGAGTGGAGACCTCTGAGGTGGTGGAAGGGACTTGGTGAAAATTGCAGGTCACAGAGGATGCAAACCTGAACTGATTCTGGTATCTTCACCTGCCCTCCCGTCCTCACCATGTCATTAGGCCACAGTGGTACTGGAACCTGCAGGCCAATGGATGAACAGGACAATGATTTTAAAGAGTTGTGGGCTAATCTTTTGGGTAGAGCGAAGAAAAAAGCAGGGGATGCTGAGGCAGCGAAGAGGACTCAGAACAGGTCAAAGAGCACAGCAGCAAGAAGCAAGTTAAGAAGAGGTAAAGCTCCTGCTAAGAGCCAAAACCATCATCACTCACCAGCAGTGAAGGAAACAAACTTGCCTCAAGATTTGGGTCCAAAGGAGCAAACATTGGTGCACAAAGAAGATCGTGATGCTGTCCTCTATAGTAGTGGTGAGACTGCACAAGGAGATGGAATGAGAAACCCTTTCCCTGACAGCCAGCTGAGTACAGTGGCCAGTGAGTGTAGCCAGAGGACCTTGACAGGTGAGTGAACCGAAATCTTTCTAACGGAAAATAGGCTAGGACTGAAAACACTCTGTAGTTCAGTGGAGCTCTTCAGAAGTCCACCTGGAGGGGACATACAGCAGCACTGGTCGAAGCAGACTTGCATCTTGTCTTTCCATCTACACTTACCCGCTTAGGCTTATCCTGGCGTTTAACCTAGGAGGGTGTTCTGTGCTACAGGCAGGGAGAAGATGTCGTTCAGTAAGGTGAAGCATTTGCACAAAGTGATGTGTTAGGGAGTCGTTATTCACTGTTTTTTTGCAAAATCAGAACGGAGAAAAACACCCTCAAATCATCTAGAAGCAAGCTTAGAATATATTGAGGTACTTTTTCACCCAGCACATCGTTGTGTTGTGAAATATATTGCCACTAGATGTTGTCAAGGCCAAAAATATGAACAAGTCAAGAAAGGCGTTGGATTAATTCATAAAGGATAAGTCCTTCAGTGGTTATTAAACACAATGGCCAGAATGCAGTCACCAGTGCAGGTAGTCCTTAAACTGATAAATAAGGTCAGTGAGGAAAAGGATTATTTTGTACCTGTCCTGTCCTGATCACCCTTTCTGAAGTGTGTGTTGCTGACTGCACACCAAAACAAGATACTGGGCTGGCGCATCTTGCATGCTGCCCATATCGACCGCATACCTCCGGCAGAGCAGTGGTGCACTGAGATGTTAGCCTGGCATTGCCTCTGCCTCCTGCTTGTTACCACCTCTGTTTGGGAACTCCAGGTTCGGCTCAGAGCCTGAAAGTTTGAGCCACAGATAGGGTTTGGAGATCAGGGCGAAGAACAGCAGGAACCACAGGATGTTCTGTGGTGGGAATGCTGGGGAGAGTGGGGCTGTAGGGCTGCCTTGCTGCTTGTTCTCGCTAGTCACCTTCAGGCAAGGCCTTCCTTAATATTCCTTCCTCTGCAGGGGATACAGAGATATCTAAACTCCACTGTAGCACAGAAACCTGATACTGATACTGTGGTTATCAATGATAAAGTCATGTAATAGCTAAACAAATTGTTCACTTCTTCCTCTAAGAATGGCTGTTGCAAAACTGAGCCTGGCTTAGGCTGCTGTTGGGGAAGGCTTCCAAGCAGCTCAGCTTTGTGTTTAAAACTGACTGGTAAAGCTCTGATGTTTTCTCCCCCTCTAGTAAATGCCCTGAGTGGCTGTTCCCAGACTACATTATCCTTCCATCCTGCTACACAGCCAGGGACCTGCTCTTCACCCACCTCAAAGATACCGTCGCTCGCAGGGTCGAAGATGCGAGTAGCAGAGCTGGTAGTAGAGAGAATGCAGCAATTCAAGAGAGTGGCACCTGAGCAGCTAAAACACAGCGCAGATGATAGCTTGCCAAAGTCTGTAGCTGGCGGGGACTTCTTTGACGAAAGCCAGGAGCAGAACCCACCAGAGAATGGTACGTTTCTCCTGTTAGCTCTTGTACATGCAGAAAGAGTGCCGTGGGCTGGTTCAAATGCTTGCATGAGAAGCAGTCTAGATTCCTGGGCTTTGTTCCCAGCTAGCCTAGTGGCTCAGCGTGCAGCGCTGAATAAATCGCTCCAGATTGCTGAGAACTTGCTTTCTCTATTGTTAAAGGACTATCCGTACTTTTCTCCCAGCTCTTCTCTGAATTAACCTTATGCTGGATTCTAGGGGGATAATTGTCTTCTTGGAAACAGGTTGAAATTCCAACAGGATCAGTGAACTTTGTCATCCTTCCCTTGAGACAATGTTAGCCAGCTGTTAGGTAAATACAACTCTTAGGTAGTCCCTGTCTTTGGTAGATCAAGTACTCTACAAAAGTAGTGTGTGCTATGCAGATGAATTAAATCCACAGCAATTTTACTCTGGTTTGGTTCTTTGTAAGTCGAGGCCCTTTTGGTTCTGTACAGACATGAAAATCAGCTGTGTTTTAATATATGGCCTATAAGATCCCATGTTGTCCCCAGAAACTTTAGCCAAAACTGACCTTCATTTGGCTCTGACATTTG
The DNA here is from genome assembly GCA_013400195.1 of Aramus guarauna. Taxonomy (NCBI): domain Eukaryota; kingdom Metazoa; phylum Chordata; class Aves; order Gruiformes; family Aramidae; genus Aramus; species Aramus guarauna. Next base: position 190,779 of record VXBL01001181.1, on the reverse strand, counting down.
ATGTACTGTGAGCAAATTGCCACCTCCTGCTCCTCGGCTAGCGCAGTCCTGTACCATTTAAAGAGTGCAGTTTGTACGTTGCCTTGTGAGAGATCAAAGGTGAAGGCGCAAGAGAAAGATTGCAATTTATTTTTACATGTCTAGTTTAATAAACTAATAATGACAAGCATAACAACTCCACTCCTTTCATACAGGATTCTTAGTTTTCTATCGTAGATCATCTCTCTCTTTACCAGATACCCCCCATCTTCCGTCCATGGAGCATGATGGTGCTCTGGCTTTGGCTCTTCAGCAGGAAACCAAAGAGGAAGCCCTGGCAAGCCTGGAGGATGCAGGCTTGTTTTTTTGTCAGATCTGCCAGAAAGATCTCTCAGCCATGAACACAACGCGACGAGAGCAGCATGTTAACAGGTGAAAGACCAGCATGATGTGTCCTTTCTACATCCTCTCCCCTTTAACCTCATAGACTACTCACTCGGCTTAGCCATTTCAGAACATGGTAGCTGGGGAATCTGCATCATGAGATTGACCTTTATGGCTTGAATTAACAAGTCATTTTTATCTCAAAGCAGAGCTGATTGTCTGGTCCTGCAGGGCTTCTGCATGTGTGTGGTAAGGCCAATGCTGCTTTCCTTGGCAGCGTGGCAGAGGAGCTGCAATTGTAAAGTGGCTGTCAAAATTAATGAAAACCCACTGCTGCAGATTTTGAGGTCTGCTGATTTCAGGCAACAAAGTAACGTTTGCTCTATTTTGCTAAAAATTGTTTGTCTGAGGACATCTGGTCGTCACTGTGTTCACTGAGTTGTTCGCTGAGGGAGAGGTGATACTGTTCGGGAAGGTGACTAACTTGCACTATAGAGCTTTGACAAGGTGAGCAGAAAGGCTAAGGGAAGGGCTCCCTGCCTTCTCTTTTGTCAGAATGTGTGCAATTAAATTGAAATTAGTGCCCTTAATTTAAATTTCCTTAGTGGTAAATATCAAGTAGTGTTAATATATTATGTACAGATAGCTCTTTGTAAATTAAAGGTCTGTGCTTCTCTGTTGAGAAAGTATCAGAAACAGCACATCTGAATGGTTGTAATTTCTTAATTCCAGCAATTTAAGGGAGCAAGAGTGATTTGATTTGTCCAGTCCTACATCACATTATTGAGTATCTCGCGTTCATTAGGGTTTTCTGCAGCTGCAGCTTTAGAGGTGTTATTGCTGTTTCTGTCTTCAGATATTTACTGCTGCTTGAGAGGACAGAGGTTGTAAAACAGTGACAGTGTATCAGAAATACTTTTTGGAAATTAAGTCTGCTTTCTGAACTATTAAGCATGTAATCGTATGATGAGATTACAATGGTATATTGGCAATGGATTTTTTGATAGCAGTCTTCGTCACAAGAGGTAAAGCTGTAGATGGATAAATGCACTGGCAAACTGGTAATCACCAGTCCTAGTACATCAGATGAATGGTGTACACAACCCTTACACAACCCTTACACACCCTGCGTGTGTCATTACCTAACGGCTTGATGTCCAAGTGGAAACCAGTGATGAGTGGTGTTCCTCAGGGGTTGGTGTTGGAACCGGCGCTGTTTAACATCTTTGTCAGTGCAATGGACAGTGGTATAGAGTGCACCCTCAGCACGTTTGCCGACGACGCCAAGCTGTGTGGTGCGGTCAACACGCTGGAGGGAAGGGATGCCATCCAGAGGGACCTGGACAGGCTGGAGAGGTGGGCCCATGCGAACCGCATGGACTTCAGCAAGCCCAAGTGCCAGGTCCTGCACATGGGTCAGGGCAATCCCAAGCACAACGACAGGCTGGGCAGAGAATGGATGGAGAGCAGCCCTGAGGAGAAGGACATGGGGGTGTTGGGGGACAAGAAGCTCGACATGAGCCGGCAATGCGCGCTTACAGCCCAGAAAGCCAACCATGTCCTGGGCTGCATCCCCAGCAGCATCACCAGCAGGTCGAGGGAGGGGATTCTGCCCCTCTACTCCGCGCTGGTGAGACCCCCCTGCAGTGCTGCGTCCAGCTCGGGGGTGCCCAGGACATGGAGCTGTGGGAGCGAGTCCAGAGGAGGCAACGGAGAGGATCTGAGGGCTGGAGCACCTCTGCTATGGAGACAGGCTGAGAGAGTTGGGCTTGTTCAGCCCAGAGAAGAGAAGGCTCTGGGGAGACCTTAGAGCACTTTCCAGTCCCTAAAGGGGCTCCAGGAAAGCTGGAGAGGGGCTGGTGACAAGGGCAGGGAGTGGCAGGACAAGGAGGAATGGCCTGAAGCTGAAGGAGGGGAGACTGAGATGAGATATTGGGAAGAAATTCTTCCCTGTGAGGGTGGTGAGACCCTGGCACAGGGTGCCCAGAGAAGCTGTGGCTGCCCCTGGCTCCCTGGCAGTGTTCAAGGCCAGGTTGAATGGGGCTCTGGGCAACCTGGTCTCGTGGAATGTATCCCTGCCCATGGCAGGGGGTTGGAACTAGATGGGCTTTGAGGTGCCTTCCAACCCAAAGATGGTTCTAATCAGAGAGTGATTTTTATAACAGGTACTGCAGATCCACGATTTCACACCCTGAATCTATGGAGAGGACAGAAAAAGAACCATGAAAATTTGTTACATAGTTTTGGCCTACCAGAAATTATTAGAAATTCCTAATCTTTCGCTCTTGAGTGTAGTGTTCATTTCAAATGGTCTCTTTTCTGTGACATAAAACACTGTCCTTGGCAATTGACTTGAAAATGCTTGTGTTCTTGACACTGCATGTGGTCATGCCTACAAAAATAGTAAGAAGGAAAAGCAGTAGTCCTGTTTGGGGTGAGGAAGACTTACCATTTCTCTGGTAGAATTTTTCCGTTTTTTTTTCCTAGTTAGCCACAATGTTAGAATGAATGCAGAAAGAGGGATTAGGTAATGGACACGTGATGAAGTTAAAGAAGGTTATTACCTCTGCTTGCTTCTGAGCAACGTTTTTAATATTCCTCTGAGGCCGTAATCTTCATGTAACTCTTATACGTCATATGCATCACAGTGGTGAGCACATAATTGTTGTTTCTTTAGGGGATGTTTCTCTGTCTGTTACAGATATGAGAGATGATTGTGCTTCCTTTTCTTTAATATGGTTCAAATCTTAGCATGGACAGGTTTCAAGTCTTCAGAGGTAAGCTTTGCCATCGTCTCACAGGTGTCTGGATGAGATGGAAGAAGCACAGACGTCATCCTCCAGCAAACCACTGGTCCCTGAATGTCCCATCTGCGGGAAGCAGTTCCAAACCCCACAGAGCCGAGTCAGTCACTTGAAACGCTGTGCTGTTGAGATGGATGTTCCTCCTAAGCTGCTTCTTCAGGCAGTGCAGTTGCAGGTGTCTGCACTTGGTGATGCACCTCTTCAGTGTCCCAGGTAAGCTGGTGAAAATCAAAGGTGCTGGCTGCTTTCTTCGGCCTGAGAGACGTTGACCTTGTGCTCCTGGGGATGAATGGTAGAAGCAAGGCAGACTCGCGTTCTGGGTGGGCCCCATGTCCAAAGAAGGTCAAGTAGAGCCATGAGCCTGTACCACATGAGGAGAATGTGGTAGGTGGTTGGATAAATCATCTTGCTTTCCTTCAGAAGTGGTCAGGTGGTGGATGGCTTGAAAAGTCAGCAGGCAGGAGCAAATTGAGGAGTAAATAATCTTACACCGGTATGTCAGAAATCTTTGTGCTCTGTGAGACAATTGTGCAGTAAAGCTGAATGGTGTGTTTGAGCTTATTAAGCAAACCACATAGTACGAGTATGCAGTCTCTCCTGAGCATCTGTCATGCCAATGCCTCAGCTATTTGGCTTGTGCCTGCGCTGGATATATGTGCTTTACACCCTGAGCCAAAGAGGAAACAGACGTGATGTTTTGAAATGCAGAGCTGTATCTGCTGTCTTGGATTTGAGCAGAATCTTCAGAGTACAGCAAGTGGTGCCTGACTGAATTTGTAGCAGGGCTTCTAAGTCCCTTTGTGCTGAGGAAGGACCATTGCCTGTTCCCTGCGGAAGCAGAAGAGTGGGAAAGCATTTTCTGTTTTTGCCCTGCTTCAACTTGTTTTTTCTCCTTTGGTACAAAAAAGTGTTCAAGATAGAGATAGCAGATGTTTACATCAGTGCTGCAGTCCTGTGGTTACCTTCTCAAAATAAGACTTTCCTTAAATTCCATGGGTGATAAGAAATCCTTTTCTCTCTGCTAGGGAAGAAGGTACTGAATAGTTTTTCATTATCGTGGATATGGAAATCTCTCTGAGTGAGTAGAGCAGCTGGTCTGGAGTGTTCAGTGTTTCTTGTCTCTGATCCAGTCACATTAACTTGGGCTTCCTGCTGCATTCTTGCATTTCAGCAATCAACCAAACAGATCAAAGCGAAAAGTCTCCTCCAAAGAGGACTCAAAGAAAATGCAGAAGAGGGCCAAAATGGAGACTAAGGATGAAGATTTGCTGGTTGCTATGGCAATGTCACGCTCTCTGTTGGAGCAAGAAAAGCAGGAACAGGCAAAATCAGTTACAAATGTGAAACCAGTGGCTGCTTTGCCAATCAAATGGAAGCCAGGATCAGGTATGTGCTAAAGTGAGTTAGTGTCAAAAGCTGTGTTGTTGGAGGAGTAAGGTAACACAGCCTGCTCTTCACTAAAACTTCCCTGTGGGGTATAGGAGGGATGACAGCCCTGTTTCTGTTTTATTTAAGCTGTCAGAGCTTCAACCATATGCAGTATCCACACACAGTCAAGAAAGGCTGCAGGATGTCCGTGGGTTTTAGTGAAATCCTTTAGGAATCTCATGCTTTTTTTCACCAATTGACTGTTCTGAATCTGTAAAATATTCTTAAGCTGTTTTTTGTAAACTGTGGAAGTGAAAATAAATGACATGATGAGATTGTTGTTATTTCTCCTGCAGTAGATTTGTTTCTTATTTATCCTGCTGCAACTTGGATTAATGCAGCTTTTCCAGCCTTATCTCTTATCTCTCTGTTTTCTTTCTGTAGTGGACATATGTGTATATTACATGCTGTTGAGTATCTGCTTTGCGATTTCAGTGTGCAAAAAGGTTTAGAAAGGAAGTCAGCTGCCAGGGGAGAGCATCGAGTGCTGTGCAGAGGGGAGAGTTCACCCTTCATGACACTGCTCAGGTCTCCTCCTGCCAATAAGTACTGCCAGTTGGATTTGTATTTGTAGTAAAGCAAAGGTAGTAAGACACAGGATTTCCACATAAAGTTGTGCAGTGTTCCTGTTAGCTGTGGTTTGATATAATCAGTGACCCGTATGCAAGAAAAGGAGTCCTGCAGGGATTTGTTGGTTTTTTCTCCCTTTTTTGTGAAGCACTGGGATCTAGTCAAGTGCCGTACAGGCACCATTCCATGGGTCTGGGAGGCAGACTGCGTGGATATCAGTTGCTTCCATATGGATCAGATCTTGTAGAGATGCAACCGCTCCCAACAGGTAGCAGAGCAGTGTGAGCAGGAGTCAGTCTTTTCTGGAGTTCATTTCACCCGTAAGGGTGAGATCAGGCTCTGGATTACCCGCAGAAATCTTAAGAGTTGTGTTCAGCTTGTAGCTAGCTGCCTTTTGGTCATCACTGACTACAACACCTGAAGGAGCTGGCATGTTGAGCTCCTGCACCCTATGTGTTCAGCTGTTTATTTATTTGGGTTCCTCTTCCTTTTCTTTTTAAAGAGAAGAAACGGCGTAAAAGAGGCCCCACTGCACCTCCACCATTACTGCTTCAGGACCCGGAGAAGACCCGCAAAAGGATCCAAGAGCGAGTAGCTATGCTGCTTGCAGAAGAGGTGGAATTCCCTCCCACCCCTCAGCTTCCCACTAGTAGGATTTTGGAAGATGAATCTGGGAAAGCAACCTGGCTCTTGCCATTGTCCAAAACCAGGGAGTGCTTTTTATGGAATATCAGTGCTCTGACAGGATCCTATGACCTTGAATCATTCTACACTGCTGCATTAACCCCTCCAATTGTACCTTGGAAGCCTGTGCAGGTGCGATACTCTTTCATCCTTGCTCTGATACTCGTGTGCCCTAGTTCACTTGCCCTGTAACCCTTCTGTTTCCTCATTTGGTATTTAAATGAGTGATCCCCTGCCTCTGCATGCTCATACTCACTGCTCATGACCTGTTGCCCCCTGATCTTGCACAGCTAGGTTTTATCATCCTGAACTTTTATTTCTCGTGTTTGAAGAGGAGACTGAGGCTCGTGTTACTGTGTTATTCCTTGAGCTTTCAGAGAATATAACTGATGGGAACAGTACTGAGTAAAGGGATGCCATTGTGGTCATTTTGCCACTAGTTCATCCATGTTTACAGCAGCCTGACTGTTTTCCTTCTTGGCACTTGACTCTGATTGATTCCAGTATGAGCTTTGCCTGTGTGTTGCACTCAGCAGGGAACTGGGTGAAAAGTTTAAACTGAAGACTGATATTTGTCCTGCACAGAGGAGAAGGTGGGAGTGCCTAGAGTTGTAAAGTGAAGCATTTGCACTTCAAGCTTTCCCTGTACATCCCACTGCCTCTTGGTGCATATAAGCTTTGATCCAGCTTTCAGTTCCACTGTTTCATTCTGTTTTTCACCTAGATCTCCTGCCTCTTTCAATGCTCCTTATTTTTGTAAAGAGTGCCTACAGAAATAGACAAAGCTCTTTTAGTCTCTCATCTTATCACATACTTGCTCTCCAGGAAGAAGGATATCACTTCCTTCCCCCATTGTTTCCCTTAAGAATTATTTGGTGCTTCTGTTCAAAAACTACTGTGCATATATATAGGTGATTTATTTAGTACTTCCCTCATCAAAGTACAGAGTTTTTCACTGGCTTATTGCAGGCTGGGGCTATAGTGGAGGGACTCCATTCTGTGAAGATTTTTGACCTTTTATTCAAGCCAAAAAACTGCCAGAGCAGTTTAAAAATAAAAATTAGGTAGGCCTTTAAAATCATGGCAAGAGTGTGTTTTCCTTCTGATTCGTTCCAGTCACAGAAATGGCGAAACCATTTTTACGTAGAAATAAACAAACAAAACTATTTTTATTGGGAAACACAGACCAAACCTGGAAAATATCAGCTCTGAGGTGAAAGTTTGATGTAGTTACATGTAACTGCAAAAGCATTTCAGAACTCAGAACAGAAGCACCTGGAGAGCTTCAGTTGCGACTGTTGCCAGGCGCTCCAGCTATAATGAAATATTTAGATGTTGGAGTGGGAGCATTTCCACCATCTTTTCTCCCTGTTTGGCAATTGCCTGCAGAGAAATGCTTCTGGAGAAACCACCTTTTCTGCATTTTCTGTTGTAGATTCCTTTCTTTCGTTAAGAGCTGTCCTATCTCTGGGGAGTCCTTCACAAAACTGCAGAGAGCTTTTGCCTCAGAAGCCCTTGTACCTGGGGAATGTGTTTCAAAAGCATGAAGAAGAGGCTGTACTCTGAGCTCTGCAAATACATAAAACAAGACCTAATTCATTGGTGTCTTTTTTTCCCCCCTCTTTTGATCAGAATCATAAGCCAGAGAACGTTCTGCCATCGGTGGGATCTGATCAACCAAAAGCATCCCAGCAAACTCAGCCTGACCTGAGTTCTCATGAGCCCACTTGCACAGAGGTTGGAGGTCAAACTTCTGATGAGTCCAAGTCTGGCCCTGAAGGAGACGGACAGTTCTTATCTCACAGCCAGAAGGAGGTTCAGACCCTGCAGGACCTTGTTGAGTTGGCCAGGGAAGGACTTACCCTCACTCAGTGGAACCTTGATGTTGATCACATTCAGGCAGTGGAGCAGCCAGGTAAGTTCTGTCAGCTTTGTGAGCCCTGTGTGAGTCCCTTCTACGCAGAGCCAGGCTTAAGCTGTGCTAAGTTAGGAGAGCCATGACAGCACCCACAGGACATTGATGTTGATTCAAGAGGTGATACTGTGGGGGGACATTTTTCTGCAGTAAGCTTTAGATACAATCAAGCTGAGGTTTCTGAAATGATTCATAAATCCCAGCATTTAAGAGAACTCCTAGACAGCAGATACTAAATTTTATTTTAAAGTTCTCTTATAGATATCAAAGTATTTTCTGCCAGGAGGGAGCCTGGACATGTTCAACAGCTGGAACAAAATCCTTATCCCTGCTTTTTGGACAGTCTTTCTGTTATGTGCACTGTCATTTCAGGTCTTGAGACAATTGGATGAGAGATGTTCAAGAGGGATGATTTTATGTTGGTACATCGATTACAGAAACCTGACATTTAGCTGTACCTGTACAGGGCTGAAAAAATACAACATCTAGAATTCATCTATGGGCAACTCTCTAATGTCCCCAGTCATGGTTGCATGTCGTGCACAACTGCTCATTTCAAGGTCAATGATATCCCTTAAAATGGCCTGGCTGTTCAGCAAAATGTATTGTATGTCTCCTGTTCACCTATGAAAGAGAACATGGTTGCTAAGTTCACCTGTCTGCATTTTCACTTGGGTATAATATTCCTCACTTCCCCTACTAAACTGCAGCAAATTATTCCTGGTCCTATAAATCTACTCCCGGGATTTCAGTGGCAATACAGCTTCCTGGATGAGGGAAATAATTTTCACACATAAATATATATTGTGTGTGTAAATGAGACCAGGTGGAGAAAAAACACTGTGCAGACACTAATGCAGCCAAACCCATCTCTGATGATGTCAATTCTTTCTGTTGCTCTGCATCCTATTCTGTGTGCTCTGTAGGCTACCACAGAGCTCAGGCTGTGCAAAACTGGTTTCACTGGCTGCCTCTGGGCACTAGGGTCCACAGCATGTTGTCTAAGTTGAACTGCAGATCCAAGATGCATTCTGTCAGTCTGCTGGGACTGAGGCCGTGGCATGTCCCATTCTGCTCTGTGTTATAGTTTTTTTTTCCCCACTGGAGGAAAACTGAGACGTGAAAGCAAAGCAGCATGCTGCACTCTGCAGTTCCTCCATCTGGATGATTATGGCACACACAGATCTGCAGTAGATTGGTGCTGCTCATGGCTGAAAGGTACTCGAGTAGCCACAGCTTGTCACAGCCCAGAGCCAAACCCTCCAGTAAAGGCATAAGGGACAGCCTGAGCCTTCAACTCAGTCAGGCTGGTGATAGCAGCTGTTTTGGGGAGCTGTCGTGGCCTGGATCATGTTAGGAGTCCTTACCTCACTCTGTCTCACAAAGAAGTTGTATGTGAGTTGTGATGTGCGTTTTCTTCTTAAAGGAAAAGAACTGACTTCCGGTGATACTCCACTTAGTGGCTTTGTCCCCCCATCCAAAGAGAAGAGCCTTCTGACGAGGAAAAGAGTAAGGACAACCCTTTTTTCCCATTTTTTTTGTATTTGTTTATCACTGTAAAAAAGAAGCTATTACATTTGTGCAATTCATAGAAGTATGGAATATTTCCCATTCCTTTCCATAGAAACAGAGAGGTGCTTAAGGTTCACAGTCACTCAGGAATCATCATGGCCACAGGTGAGATCAGCACACGTGGTATTTCATTGATGCCTACAAGCAGGCCCATGGGTTTTTCAGTACTTGTCCCACCTGATAAGAGAGATGATTTAAAATGGCAGGTAACATAAGGCCAGTCTGCGCAGAGTTTATATAAAGAGACCCAGGTTAAAGAGTTATGTTATAGCACTAAGTCTGTTTGGGGTACGAAGTAGGGGTGCAGCTGCACGACAGTAGGCAGTACTCTGCTTTAACGCCCAGGCTATCCAAGAGAAAATTGGCTGCAGCCCAGGAGAGACAGAGCTGCTTGGTGCTTCTCACACACTAAGCTACTTTGGATGGTTCTGAATGGAGATGGAGCTGTTCCTCTTCTGTCACCTTCCTCTCCGTGCTGTGCCTTGCAGTGGAAGAGAGAATTCTTGCGAGGACTGGCTGACTCACACTAAATTCTCTCATCTGGCATAAAAGCCTGATAGATGAAGTGGAATGCTGTGAGGTCCATGGAAGATGAGCGCTTTTTTGCTGCTAATAGGAGCTTTTAAAAGATTTAGTATAGAAAAGCCTCAATTGTGGGAACACATATCAAAGGATCTAGCTTGAAAATCAGTGTGCTCTCTGTGGTGACTAGGTGAAGACTACAGGCTAGTAAGTCACAAATTTTTATTTTTTTTTTAATCGAGCCAGTGGTGTTTTGTAGATTACATCTTACCCCAGATGCACTAGTCATTTCCCCCATGGATGTATAATCAGCTGCCTTCAATTGAAGTATGTATTAAAAAAAAACCCTAATGCATCTTCTCACCAACATCATCCCCTTTATCTGGTGAAACTTACTATCTTTGGTTTCATAATGAATAATCAAGTCATGAAAGCTAGAGGCTTTTGGTGCCAGATAAATTTTGATGACTTGAGAAAGCACTTTCATATTGTGCTAGTAGAATTCAGAGATTTCTAAAAGGAGACAGTTCTTTGAGGTGGGAATCAGTACTAAACTTGAGCATCCCAGCTACTTCTTACAGAAACTCTAGATATTCTTTGGAGGTATTAAAAAAAATCCTTAGCAGGGAAAAAAGTCTTGTTTTGTAAGCTTCTGAGTCTATTAAACCAGAGGCCTTTAGCAATACAGAAACTGTTCTGATACTGTTGTTGAAACTCCATTGCTACCAGCAAAACCAGAATGATCATTTTTTCAGATTTAGTTTGATTCCATGATAGTTTTTCTAAGCAAATGAAGTGTTGCTGAAGAGTTGGATTGACAGTGGGAGAGAGGTTTGTGTTTTCTGTGAGTACAGAGCAAATACACCCATTGTATTGATAACACATCCCCCCACGCTCAAGACCCTTGTCACATCTGTGGTGTCCACAGATCTGGTGGCCTCCTCAGTAGAAGAGTGTGTTCCAGTGTGTTCTCTGACAGGAGCACATACCCACTCAGAGCTGTCTTCAGACCAGTCTGCTTGCTTTGTACAGAAAATGGTGCAGCCAGGAGGTTTCTAGCCTTATTTAATTTCCCCATTCCCGATTCATAATTTTAGCATCAGCAGGAAAGCTGTTCTGGGCTTGCTGCCTGGAACGTAGCATCGGGAGTCTGTGTTTGCTGGCTTCCTGAGGTACTGTCTTGCAGGTATCCTACCTGCCAAGAATAAGAAAGCAAGAAACATCAGATTAGTTTCCAGACTGAGCTTCCTGTCTTTCCCTGGGAGATCAGTCCACACCACTGCCACGACACGCAGAGTCTTCTCTAGCCCACCTGTGAAGGCCTGGAAGAAGTGTTCCGGTGTGTGCTGCTGTTTTGGTGCTAATTAGTGTTGGCTGCTGGCAAACACATGCTGGAGCGAGTAGAAAGGTTGGGTTTCCACAGTCCACTGCTAATGTAGAAACCTGCTAATAAAATAAAAAGCTGTGTTGTTCCAGGTGGAACTGCATCTCGTGCAGATGTTCACTGGAATAAAACTTGCAGTTCCTCAACTCTGCAGAAGGTTTGAAAAGCACAAGGTCAGTGATTAGTGTGTTAATTATGAACTGGTTTCCACTTACAGTCACACAGTCTCTCAGACATGAGCTGAGGGTATTTCACACTTCTCTGAAGCACTGGCCACCTCCAGAGCCGCAATACTTGTCTAGAGGGATCTGAGTCTTTCGAAGATTGCCTTGGGAGCAGCTCCTGAGCTGAAACAGAGCACTCATCATTACTGTCTTTGGCCGCGTACCCCAGGCCTGACTGTACCATCACCAGTAACTAGTCACAGGTAGCTCAGTCAACAAGCCCTCACCGAAATTCCAGCAAGGGGTTCTAGAACAATAATAGAAATTATGTTTCTTTTTTATAATTGAGTGGAATTTTCAAAAGGGATTTCAGTGATAAGCACACAAGTGACTAGACACCTACATTAGTTTTATTCTATGTGAGCCCTTGTTGCAGAGATGCTCTTCTCAGCTGTCATTGCCAGACAGTGAACCAGAGGAGAAAGACTCATTACTCATCCCTGAGTCATCCCCTTCCCTCTAATTATAGTGAATTGAGTTCAAGTCCATCTAAGTGGAAATTACAGTTTCCTAAAGCTGTGGTGGAAGGCGGCCGATCAAGGGGCCAACTATAGGCAGTGGCTAGACCACATCAGGAAATGGTGTGGTGAAGGTCTGAGGGCGATAATGTGCTGTAACACCAGGCAGTAGAATACAACACAACTGCCCTTTCTTCACAATTGCCAGACTGGGAAAAAGTGGAAGAAAACAAAGCCAGAAATATCTGTTAGACTTGTCTGCTTATTTGTCGTATGAAGGACCTTAAGTTGGTAATGCTGCTGATTAGCTTCAGAAGGCAAAGGCAGTGCATCCAGACAGGGGCCCACAGTACAACGATGCTGATATACTGCGTTATTCCCTTCCTATTAACATTTGGCAACTGTAACATAACTTCTGTCTTTGTGTTCCTTCTGTGTTCCAGTCCTCTCTCAGGTTGCTGGCTGAAGATTTCAGTGCAATGGTCAACAACCCCCACTTAAGTGATGTCCAGTTCCAGGTGGACTCTGGGGAAGTCCTTTATGCCCACATGTTTGTGTTGTACGCACGGTGTCCACAGGCTGTTCAAGTTGTAAGTACTGCTGACATACTTTCCTCCTCTGCTTAGGAAAACCCAGACTGCCCACAGCTACGATCAACAGGATGTCAGAATCTGCGCAGAGCGCTGCTGGGCCTAATGGCAAGCGCCTTTGGACCTGCAGTGGTTTTTCAGCTTAGGAAACCAGAGCACTGACAAAGCGGTGTGAGCATGGGGAGGCAAGGATCCTTCCTTGCATTCTGCCCATGAGCAATGGAGGAAGCTTCCTAAGTGCTTTTTGCCCTTGAATTTTTGTACCTGTGCAAGTGCAGACTGCCTTGTCCGCCTTGGCGTGTCCTGCCTGTCGCCCAGGCTGGGAAGCTTGAGTATGCAGTTGAAAGATTCTGGGATGTACTTTAAAATAACCTACAGAGGTTTTGTCACTTTGGAGGTAGCTGCGCTGAGCTGTGCTTTTTGCAAGGCTAGTGAAGTAGTTCTTATGTTCCCAGAAGCATTTTGGGTTGAATGGTTCCCGGCTTGCTCCTAAGCAGCCTCCTGTCAGGACAGTGAAAGGCAGCAAGCCTAAAATTTGAACTCTACTCTTTCACGGAGCTGCCAGCAGTCCATACAGCCAGCTCCCTAACAAAGGGAGCTTTCTTTAAAGCTGCCCTTTTGGAAACTTTAGTTTTAACCTCGTGCATGTTGGCAGTAGTTTCCACCCAAAATGACTCAGGCCATATCTAAAGGGTCCAAGAAAGTTTGGGGAGGGGAAGCAAGTTCATTGCTGCCACACAGCAGTCTTAATATGATCTTTTTAAGGGATCTTTGCAACCTTTAGCAAATGTGCGTGTGCCCACAAATCAAAGGACTTTAAAAAACATTGGGTTAGCCCTGTTCTCTTATTATTTCCCTGCAACTCTGACTTCAGCATTCCCATCTGCTGTTCTCATGGGCAGGAATCATTTGTGCGGAAAGAGTTGTGGGATTGCTGTATTTTTGATTCCTGCAGAGGGCTGTTTTCCTGTCCCCACCTGCAGAGCAGCAGTTCATGTTTATTTTCTGTATAGGTGAGGGAGTGCTCTTTGTTGAAGATTTTGGGTAACAAGGAGACAGCAATTAATCAGAGATGACTTTGGAGCTCACGTTTTCTGTTGTGTGGTGTCTCCTGACTTAGGAGAGAGTTTCACATAGCACAATGTGTGATTTGGCTGCAAATGAAGTGAGACCTTACTGAAATGGAGATGCATTTTCGCCAAAACCTGAGATCAAGATGGACCCGCACAGATAATGGTCCATTTCAGTGGAGTAGTATTTTGTATGGTGTCTTTTCCTGTGAGACACCAGGACAACTGGAGTTTTGGCAGTGCATCAAGGGTAGGTAAATTCAAAACAGATCAGAGAAAGCTTGTTTGTAGAGAGGTGTAGATAGCTCTGGAAGTTGTGCTCTGGGAAGTAATTTGATTGCAATACTAACTGTGTAACTCTAAGACCATCTTTTATATGTGTGACTAAAATGAGCAGTTAAACTTTATCAAACCTAACGGCTGTAGGGTCAGGAAGGAAGTGGCCTGTTCCATATGAAGCTCTGCATAACTGGTCATCTCAGCTTCCCTCTGAGGCATCAGGTCCTGGTGCCAGGGTAAGACTGGAATGAAAGGAGTAAGCTGACAGGAACAAGAATGGTGGTGTTGCTGTTCCTTTACTAACAAATGGACTTTGTTTGCTTTCTTCTTACCCCAGGTTCACAGCCAAGGGTTCTTGGTGGAGGAGGATGGGAACGCACAGACATGCCGTGTGCTGCTGAGTGACGTGACAGGAGAGGCAGTGTGTGCATTCCTGCGATACCTTTATGCTGCTGATGCTGACATCCCTGCTGGGGTGCTGCCCCAGGTGGGGGCTCTGGCTGCCAGGTTTGTACAGTGAGCATGTTTTCAATCCCCTCATGCTTTCAGCCACACAGACCCCAACCTGATATCTTCCATTGCAGTTTTAGTGGCTTACAAATTCCGCAGGCCTCTGCTTACATCTTAAATGAAACTTGCACATTAGAACATCCTACTCTCAACTTTTCCATGAGTCTCTCTTCGGGTTGTATCTGTGTGAGATTTTCTGTGTTCAGTTTATGCTTAGCAGGCTTTTGCCAAGAGTTTTGTCTCAGGATGTTTATTCACAGCTGAAGTCGATGATGATGAGCATATCTCCTGTATTTGATTCTCAAAGCATCACAGTAGCGATTCACTTCATCCGAACAGCACTTGCAGACTGTATTGGATACTTAGAACTCTAATGTGTTGTGTAAGCCATGCTCTCAGTCGTGATCCTAGGTGTGTGCTAAGTAAAGAGCTTGAGATAGAAGCAGTTGCTGAGATACGGGGGGGGAAATGGTTGAGTCTTGCCAAAATGTAAGTACAGACGTGCCCTGTCACTCCAAAAAGCCATGAAGCTTGTGCATGACAGGCATTATCCAGCCCCAGCCATCCATGGGGCTCTCACCATTGCAAATGGCAAAGGGGTTTTAGTGTATTCATATAGCTGTTTAGTCTCAAACATAAAAAAGGAAGAGTGAGCCTGATGCTTTCATGTGAGTGACACCTGGAAAAGAGAATTCCAGATTTTAGGAGTATATGAGATCTTGTGCACCTTAGGAAACCGGTGTCCTCATGCAAATTCTTTACAAGGCTCACAAGAGTGATCAGGCAGCCAAATGGTGAAGAAATACTGGAGAAGGAAAATACTAACATTACCATTATATCCTTGCAGGTTTGGTGTGAGGGAGCTGATTGCAAAGTGTGAAAACAACACTGGAGAGAGTCAGGTGTCTTCTGGAGTGGATTCGGAAGAGGATCTTATCTCTGTGAGGGATGACAAAGATTGTGAGGACAGAGCTGAGAACTTCCAAGACCTCTTGAAGTCAATGTGGGTGGGTGAAGATGAGGAAGAAGAACCCATGCTGAGCCCTGAATGCCAGAAGGAAGATGACAATGGGGTGGGTGAACAGGAGCTGGAGGAAATCTATGAATTTGCTGCAACTCAGAGAAGGATGGTTCAAGGTGAAACAGAGGTGAGCGAGGAAACAGACTGCAGCATCTGCAGTGATACTGAGGCAGCCCAAGGTACAAACCTGCAAACTGAGGAGGAAGAGGTAAAGACATCTGGATCTGCTTCAATAAGCAACAGCTTCAAAGATCTGAGGGATGACAATGATGTGGAAAGATCTAAATGTGACTTGTCTGCACAAGAAGAGAAAATGAAGAATATAAATAGGTGCAAGAGTGTGAGCAATTCACAGACTACTTTTGTGCCTCACCACAGTGAACCTCAAAAATGGGACGTAGCATCCCATGGTGCCACCACTAATGAAGGGGAATCTGTTAGGAGATGTGAAGGTGTGAAGGATTCCGAGTCATCTCAGGTCTTACATGATGGGGCAGATCACTGTGAAAAACAGTTTCCTAGCTTCCATGGAGATACTGATATAAATGAAAGTTATGAACGCTTGTTTTCTGCGACTCAGGGAGATTACTGTGAGCCTTCCCCAATGAAAGAAGTTATCAAAGAATCAGAAAAGGCTCCTAGTGAAAAACATGTTGATGTTAATGATTCACTTCCATACAGCAAGTCACAAAAAGACCTCTCTCCATGTAGGAATAGTTTTTATGGGACTCCTCCTCCCAAACCTTATGTGCCCCTTTTTCCTGCTGTTGGCTCTTCACCTGCATCTCCAAAATCAGAGAGAAAGTTTGCCAGAGAACATGTGTCAACACCAGAGCAAAACAAAAAGGGAAAATCATTCCCAACTGACGAGATACCCTTTCAGAAAGCCAACGAGCTGGATACTGCATCAAGAAATGAGAACATGGTTTCTCCAGCCAAGCTTCCCGACATTGATTTAAACAAGCGCATGTATGTCCCAGGGTTGTCATCACCAGTCATCAGAACTCAGGATGATGCAGCTCAGGGGAACAAGGAGGGTGATGTTATTGTTTTATCTTCCGATGATGAAATGGAGTTACATGAAGACAAGAAGTTGCCAGAGTCAGGCTCGGCTCTGAAAGAAAGGGAAATCCCTGGACAACCTGAATGTACAAATGTAGAACAAGGTCCTGAGATACCAAAACCTGAACCTAACTCATCAGTCACTGAAACAGAGCAGAGATCTACCCAGGTCTCAGGTGGCATTACAGAGACATTGTATATAAATAAGGATGTAAAGATGTCCACTGAATTGCCCCTCAGCAGACAAATAGATGCTTGCATGGAGAGCAAACGGAGTCCAAACCCGAGCCCTGAAAAAAGGTTCAGTCACGAAGTGTCTTCGGGTACAGACAGCTCCTGGCTAGTGCCAGACACACCAGTTCTGAGCAAAAGCAGAAGTTTTACAACACAGACTGAGGTCACAAGTATTAATTCTTTGAAGAGTCTAGGATCTAAACTCAGCACAAAGAAATTAGCAGCAGGGAAGAGTAACGATGAAATGGCTGGAAATTTAATAAAAGTTTGTGAAACAACATTATCAGGCAAACATTTGCCTATGGAGAACTCAATCAGTGAAAGGAGTCCTCCCAGCAGCCCAGCAGCAGGATCGTTTTCCAAGAATTCCCCACCAGTTTCTCCAGTAGATCCAGTTCTCCTCTCCCCTGGGCACACCAACATAAAAAGCAAATGTGCCAAGATCTCATTTTCATCCAAACCTGTGCCTCCGTGCCATGAGCAGTCATTGGAAGATAAAACAAATATCAGCGTGGTTGAGGTGGAGGACAGTGAAAAGGAAGTAAGTCTGCATTCTGTGAGCAGTAGCGTCTTGCTTTGTGATGAGCCCCCAATCCCCGTTGATGACTGCTGGCATGTTGAATATCTGTCACCAGTCAGAGGTCACAGCCAGGACTCCAGCCAGGTCAGCCGTGCAAAGACCAGCACTACCAGCAGCCCCAAACCAGGCTCTTGGCATGACCAGTGGGAGAGCCCAGTCCACGCGCAGGAAATAAGGGGCAGTACCCCTCTTCCAGGAAGTCCTGTCAGCAGAAGAACAACTTTGCTCTGTCTTCAAAAGAGTCCTATTGAGGCATGTTCATCAGTGGGCAGTAGACCAAGTTACCTGAACTCCAAAATCTGGGATGATTGGAATGGAGAGGAGAAGGAAGATGAATTTCCAGAGATGCTTCCTCTGTCTCAGAGGCTGTCAGCTGCAGCAGGTGCCTGTCAGACAGATCCTGTAAAGACTCCTGGTAAGCTCCTACATTGATACCGGACTCACTGAACGAGGTTAAATTCTTTTCATTTTAAGTGGTCATCTCACCTGTTGTTCACTTGATACTTTGAAAGGGTCTTTTGGCCTTCTGATCTGAAGTAGTTGTCAGGGCCAGGCACAAAGAAGGTACAGTCATCTTCGGATGTGGGAGAGAGCGTATCTAAATGTGAGATTCCTGGAGCATAGCCGCTTGTGTTTCATTCATGCTGGTTCTTTCATAGTCATGGTACCTCTTGCAGAAGCTGCGGGTACATGGAGGAAAAAAACCTAACCAAAACAGAACAAAAAAACCAGCCTTCATCTTGCATGAAGTGGATATTTTTCCCCAGTAGTAGTGGGTGCTCTGTACAGTCTTTTGCTTTTCACGCATTCATGAAGCAATGCTTGTGCTAACATACATGAGGACCTCAGGTAAGCAACACAGTGGCGCATGTGCAGAGTGTTTCTTTGTGTTGAGGCTTGCTGGGGGTGGGCACCTGTCCCTGCCCGTGCATGGCATCACGCATGCTTTCCTGCAAAACTGCTGATGCGCTGCTGTCTTGCACTGCCTTTTGTTGGCTGGTTCTGGGCCCTTGCAACAGACCTCTGCGTGCCTGGCACGTATCCTTGCGTGGTTCCTTCCATCTAAGACCAGTAATTGATCTCATAGCATCTAATTAAATATATTATTAATTATGCCACACTAAGTGATTCTTCTAACAGGAGTTTAGAACATGGCGTGTGAGACTGTGCTTCACAGTATCAGTAAATTGGTACCATTACATCAGTATATAACTCAGGACTCCGTAAGCTTGACTTGCTCAGTTTCTTCTCCATCAAGTCTCTATTATGAAATTTCCTTCGTAGGAGAAGAACCACTTCACAGAATTCAGTAAACACGTTTTTTTTAACTGCCTTGTAAACGTTGCCTGTTCTAACAAAGCCCTGAATGAGCTTCGTATTCAGATGTGACGTATGGCTTAATTTAAGTTGTTTTCTGATTTAAAGTCAATAAAAACCAAATATCCCATTTCAGAAGAAAAAAAAAAAAAACATTGACTGTTTTGTCCAATATGAAGCTGAGTAATAAGTAAAAGAGCTTGCAGAAAACTACTGCTACTTAAACAATTATTATATAATATTAGAGTATCTGCCACTAAGAGGGGAAGATACCAGCTATTTTAAGTCCTTTCTGTACTAATTCTGATCATAGTAATTTCATTTTGCTGCAGAACCTTCCTGTCAGGAGAACGACAAGCCTCCCAGCACTCCGATGACACCAATGCCAGCTTACTCCATCATGGAGACCCCACAGCTGAAGAAGGAGTTGAGCAGGTTAGCATTCCCTCCACGAGCACATCTCTCTATGAGCAGAAACTTGCTGGCAGGTAGTGTGAAAGAAAACTCCTGGGCTGACAGTAAAACCATGGTGAAGCTCCAGTCAGTGGTTTTTTGAGGACTTCATGGCCCGAGCCCCTTCCTGAGCCGTGACAGTGGAAGGTGCAGCATTATCTTAACCTAAACTCCCACCTTTCTCTTTCAGATTTGGAGTTCGTGCTCTCCCAAAACGCCAGATGGTATTGAAGCTGAAGGAGATATTCCAGTATACTCACCAGGATGTGGACTCTGACTTTGAGGATGAAATCCTGTCTTCCCAGCCTCCCCTGCAGAAGTCCCCGGCCAAACGTTCTAGGCAGTCAAAGGCAAACCAGACTGCAGGTGGAAAGCGTGCCAACGCCTCGAGGGCTGTGGGCAAAAGGAAGCAGGTTGCTACGGCTTCTTCAGTGCTCCCTGTAGGGAGGGCTGATGATGACCTTGTTGGACCCCGAGAAACGGGCTGTGCAGCACCCAAGGAGGGAACTAAAGTGATGCATCACCCAGAAGGAGCCAAAGAGCAGAAAAGGTCATCTGTATCTCCAGAGAGATGGTCTCTGGCAGCTGATGGTGAGGAACCAATGCTCTCAGCATCTCAGGAGTCTGCAGTTTCTTCAGCGGATGGAAGCGACATCTCTTTTGGTTCACAGAGGTAAGGGAACAAAATACTAAGCAAAACAGTCAATGGTGTAGGACATAGATGAGGTAGGAGCATGGCAATCAGAGAGGTGAGTGTCCACATGGCCTACAGCGGCCCTGCCCCTTCCTGGGGCTTCGCATTTGAAGGTCAACACCGTCCTACAAAAGAAATAGACTTCGGGGGTTTTTTTAGCCTAATTCCCAGTGAGCTATTCTCAGAACACAAAAGTGCTTGTGGCTGCGTGAGGGCAAGCCCCAAGTTCAGAAGCAAGCCTGATGTCTGGAAGTTCAACCGACAAGGAGCGCTCACAGCATTGACTGAGAGCCTGCAGCCAGAGCAGGGAGAGGATGGCACAGCACAACTTGGCAGCAGTAGATGCTGTGGGTCAGGAGCAAGGAATGCCAGACAGCTTCGGGGCTGGGTGAGCAGGGCCAGAGCTGTGGGGGCTAGGATGGGGAAGTTTGCAAAACACGTGCCATGATCTGCTTCCCTCATTTTATGGGTGCCGGAATTGGAGAATCTGGGATCCTACAGAGAGTAGTCATGAGGGTTGGCATCAGGGACTTGGGGAGCTGTGGTCCTGTCCTTGAAGGCCTGTTCTTTCCTTCATCTCTGGCCAACTTGATCTTGCTTTTAGTTCTTTTGTGAATGGATTTGAAGCCTGTGATTTTGCATCCGAGGAAGAGGAAGAGGAGTTTCCAGCATCTCAGGCAGCAGCTCGGGAAGAAGATAAACTGGAGGCAGTAAGGTGCTACATCCGTTCAAACACAGCCCTGTACAACAAGATTCTCTTTTATGAGCCAATTGAGCTGGCTGTGCTGCATGCAGAGCTGAAACAGAATGGCATTAAAATTTCCAAGGCAAAGCTGCTGGACTTTTTAGACGCTCATTGTATAACATTTACCACGGCTGGAGCCCGGAAAGAGAAGGAACAGAAAAGAAAGGGGAACAAAAAACAGAGGAGACGATACTGAATGGAGCCAACTCCTCCATGCTGAAAATTTTGTACATGAAGGCCTTCCTGATAAGCTGGAATCCCTGTTCCAGGCTGGTGCTGGCAGTGGTGCTGTGATCGGTGGGTGCACTGCTCCTCCTTGTGGCCTGCTCTCCAGATGACATGCTGGAGAACGGCTCTCATGAATTGCACAAACTCTTCCAGTCACTGTTCTGCCTTCAGCACGCAGGTCGTCTGAAGCTTCTTCCCCCCGCCTCGATTTTCCTCCTGTGCCTTTTCTTCTCTTTCCATTTTTCTAATAGGTTTTAAGTCCCCAGCATTTCTTTGTATTGGTGCTTCTAAAGGCAGGTGTTTCCCCCAGTGACACTTGCCGAGACCTTTTCCCTGGCCTTGGGCTGTGAAGTGCTTCACCCTTCGAGTTCCAGCATTCAGTGGAATAATCTGCCTGCAACCTCCCTCTTTTCCCTTGTGTAAAGCACTGAATGTTTAGACCCCAGTGACTTCTGTCTTCATTTCTCCAGCATACGACTTGCCCTGCTGATTCTTAAGGCAGGGAGCATTGTGGAAATACGATTCCTTTCTTCTGTCCCTGACTCAATTTGCAGTCTCTGGTAAAACTCTTAAATCTGTTTTCCTTAAATGGCTGTGAAACAGTGGAGGTGTTTTTCTATTCTCTTTGTGATGGCTCCCCAAAGTGCCCTCTGACATCATATGTCATGTGAAAGCCCTTTAGATTCGAACATTTGGTTGCGTGTGTTCACTTGCATGCTGGCTCTGTGTTAAAGGTACCATCTGCTCCGTTTTCTGAGTGCCATTTTACCTAGACAGTATAGCTTGAGTATGTCCTTGACAGAGCTGTTTTGACGACAGTACTATAGTGACCACTGGATCTCTTCAGCACTTCTTATAACCTGATCTAAATCCACATCTCTGATCAGTCTTGTTTCCAAACAGGACTGATCTTAGCTTGCAAACTGTCTGGGACTCTTGGGGAAGTCTTGGACCCTAAATTGTCATCTTTTATGTATTTACTGTCACAACATCTTCTGACTTCTGTCTGTTCTGGCAGTTCTGAGTCTGCAAAGAGTCTCACTCAACAGAACGGACACAACACTTCAAAAAAAGAAGCTGGATTTCTAAGCTTATTTATGTATTTGCAACATAGATACATTTTGTCTATTTTTGATACAGTATATCCTCATTTGTTTTATATTATTTACAATAAACCATTTGTAAGGTGCTAATGATAAACCATAAGTGATGTCTTATGACAGACTTGGGGGGGTTCTAAGCAGCAACATTGGGTCTAGTCAAGAGCAGTGGAGTCCGCAGTCAGCTCCTGTATGAGCTGAAACCCTGCAGCAGAGAACTGAAGGAACGCGGGCACCTGGCAGGAAGGAGAGGTGGAATGAGAGAATCACCCGGCAGTGGCCGATGAATTGGAGAGAAGAGAAAGGAGCTGCCTGGTTCATCTGGGCTGTGCAGCCCAAAGGTAAAGGGAGACCTGAGGGGAAGGTTTTGGGTCTGCTGGGAGGGTGGGCTGTGGCGAAGGGTCCGGGCTGGCCTGGGAGGGGAGAGCTGCTGGTGAAAGGAACCTCCTCTTCTCTGTCAGGTGTCGCAGTGGCACGTCCAAGCAAAGCCACCTGCCCTGTCTGGTGCGTTGTCAGGGATTTGGGATGGGTTTCTTCCTTGGCAGTCGCTTTTCCTCCCCTGCCCCGCTGGGAGATGGCTTTGTTATGTGAAAAGGACAAGGCTTGCCTNGGCTGTGGCGAAGGGTCCGGGCTGGCCTGGGAGGGGAGAGCTGCTGGCGAAAGGAACCTCCTCTGTCAGGTGTCGCAGTGACATGTGTAAGGGTGGGGGGACCTCCAAGCAAAGCCACCTGCCCTGTCTGGTGCGTTGTCAGGGATTTGGGATGGGTTTCTTCCTTGGCAGTCGCTTTTCCTCCCCTGCCCCGCTGGGAGATGGCTTTGTTATGTGAAAAGGACAAGGCTTGCCTTAAGTGGCGTTCCAGGAAATGTTGTTTCGCTCTTTACCATGTATTTCTCTCTCAAGTACACGCTTCATACACGCAAAAAGCTTCTGTCCTACTTACTGGTCTTAATAGGGGAAAACAAACAAGGTACCTTCCCAGCTTTCGTCCTCTGTTTTTAGAGAAGACTTACACTTATGATCAAAGATTTTGTAATTGATTCTTTATTATATCTTAACCTTCAATGAATGCAGTGTCACAGTCCAGTGGATGTAAATTACAATAATTCAAATAGCATTGTGTCATAAAAAACTCTTTAGCATGCTATGAAAAAAAATTTGAATTTTAGTCACTGAAATCTCTCCATCCTCCTGTCTTTGTCATCCTTAAACCTCAAACCCAGGCATTCTTTGCCTAATGCAGAAAGATGATTTTAAATATCACATCTGTGCTGTCAGGGTTTGGAGGTGACCGCTTTGCAGAGGCTTCCTTGTTGCTGAAGTTGACAAAATGAAATGTCTCTTGTAATTCTAAAATTTTTCTCAGATGATGAGAAAAGGATTTAAAATCTTTCCCAGCCTTCAAGACCACAAGGACATATCTTGCATACAGTGCAAATTATCTGAAAGCAGTTATTCATTTGCCTGCTTCGTTAATCCATAGGCAAAGTGTGCCTCCCCAAGCTAGCACTGGTGTTGCCATCTGTCAGTGATAACGTGTTGCCAAACAGCTCGATTTGTATATATTTCTGTGTTTTCTTACCTTCCTAATGCAGCCTCCTTTGTCTTGGAAAATATATTGTCATCATTTTTTATTTCCAACTGTGTAGTAACAGCTATCAAAAATGTTTTGGTCCTTCTGTTTGTTCTAACACTTCCAAGGCTGCAGAAAAAAACCCCAAACCCAACTTTTCAACTAAGGTATTAGTTAGTTTTTAAGTTAAAGAAAGGAGCAGATACATTACTAGCATTGCACAAAGCTTCTGTCTTACCAAGATGTACTTGGTGAGCTCTGAGTGAGCTTTGGAAAAGACTGCTTCTAAATTTGCTGTGACAATCAAATGATCTGTGGGAATGATTATGGATACCCCTTTGCAGCTACCACCACGTTGGTTTGTGTACTGTCGCATTTCCTGCCTGAAAAAAATAGCCTCAATAGGTTTATTCTGAAAAGCTGTGCTGCAGATGTTTAGGTAATAACCTTGTGTGTGAGAAAAGAGCTGTTTTCTTATACGGGCACAGTTCTCTGTGTGCCTGCTTCTCCAGGAGTCACCCTGTCTGCGTGGCATTTCTTGAGTGGGCGTGATCCATCCCCACGGTCCCTGCTGTGGCCAAGACCCGTGGAGTGGGGCCAGGTTAACTACAAAAGACGGGAGCGCTGGGAAGCGCAGAGCGGTGACTGCTGTGCCTTCCCCTGGTACTGGGCCAGCGGAGCCCAGGTACTGTGCTCACAGCGTTGAGGTACCGGGATAAACATGCGAGCAGTCCTTCCTGCAGTTCTTTCAGGGCGCCGGAGCTGTTCTGGAAGTGCATTTCAAATGGACGTGCTTGCTTTTCAGATCGTTCCAGCATAAAAAAATCTCTTTCAGAGGCATTGCGTGTAAGCTGCTTGTTTGATGAAACAGGAAGGGCCTGGGAGAGGTGACGCAGCCCTCAGCAATGGTGTGTCTGTGATGCAGTTGCTGTCCCCAGAAGAGGGTTTCAGAGGTACCTGCAGTGTTTCTCTCCTTGCATCTCCAGCTGCCCTGCTGCCCAGGCACTCATCTTGTAAACTTACGATTACTAAGGACTGAGATTGCTAGGGACTGAAGCTCAAGCCTAAGCTCCGCACAAGCTCGCTCCCTTCCAAACACCAAAGGGCACGTCTCCGCTCTCGGGACCCGGGACAGTCGTCTGTTGGAAGGGCACTGAGCCAAGCACAAACCTCCACAGCTCGGCTTTGGTGTCCTCTGGAGAATTTCTGCTCCTTGGTGGGCATTTTGCTGCTCGCCTGACACCCGTGAGCCTGCCCGGACAAGCAGAGCTCAAGCCTTAACCCTCCGCGGGTACCCTGAGAGAAACCCTTTGCCTGCGGGGAGACCCTCGCCCAGCACCAGACGACCCACGCAGGGGAGAAGCCAGAGGAGCGCCGAACGAACGGCACCAGCGCCGCCATTTTCCGCCGCCCTCAGAAGCGAAGGCGCCGCCCGCCATTGGCCGCCGCCGTCACGTGACAGCGCCGCCGGCGCCCAGGGATCCGCCGCTGACGGCGGGGCCGAACGCAGGTACCGGGGCCCTGCCCGGGGGTACCCCGGCCGTGCCTGCCGCCTCCCCGCTACGGCCAGGCCCTGATCAGCACCCCCGGCCCTGCGGCTGCATTCATTTCCCCCGGGGTGCTGGGGAGCCCAGCGGTGCCCCCGGTGGGGCTGGGGTCCCCGCTGAGCGGGGGGGGTGGTGGTTCCCAAGTGCAGAAGCCCCTCTGCTCGTAGCAGTCAAAGCTTAGCTCGTCTGACCCTCCCCGTTTCTTTTCCCGGAGCAGGACCCCCCGGAGCAGAGCTGGAGATGATCTCCCACATGGATCAGAAGGAGGAACTCTGGTTCTCCCACCTCCACACCTACGAAGGGACAACCGTTCTGAGTGACACCTGCACAGGTAAGGGGCCGGTGCAGTCATCTGTGAACCTGTCGGTGAAAAAAACCCGGTTCCAGGATCTCCAGATCCTGCCAGAATGCACAAGAGTGGTCGTACTGGGTTGGACCGCAGTCCTTCCAGCTCTGTCTGCTGGCTCTGACAATGGCCAGTACTGGAGACCCAGAGAAGAGCGGAGAAGCGGTGGCGTGTCCCTGTATGCTTTCCCAGACCCATGCAATCTGTAGCTTCAGAAACTCCTGAGCGAGATGTGTGATGTTTTGATATATCATAGCCCTTTGCCTATTTTCTTGCCTTCTGAATTTGTGTATGTTTTAGCATCCATGACAGCTTGCAGCAAGGAGTTCCGCAGCTTATTTGGCTGTTTTATGCATCCCTGCCTGCTTTGGTTTGCTTCGAAGCTGTCTTCCAGTAGTTCTCTTGATGGCAGTAGTTTTTTATTTAGAACAGATGGTGCAGGATGGATCGCATCCACCCCACAGGCCACTTGTGTTTTTATAGTCCTCTGTGATATCCCCTATCAGTTGAGTCATCTCCAATACAGAAGCTGTGGCTTTGATAATTCATCTCACACCTCTGTATCTTTCTCAGCTCTGTTAGAGTTTCTCTGAAATGGGGGATCCATCCTCCCCCTTGCATACAGTCAGGATGTGGGGTTTGAGCAGCAAGGCAGAATTGCATTCTCTTTTATTCTGTTTTTTTTCCCCAGCAATCGCTACCATTTGATTAGCTGCTTTGTCCGCCAGGGAGCTGTAGTTTTCATCTGTCAGTTCTTATTCTAAGGTGCTATTTCTGAAGGATACCAAGAACATCCTAGGCCCATCCTGGTATAAGTGCAAGTATAGAGGCTGTTCCCCTCTGCAGTTCTTTGTTTACCTGCAGCGAATGTCCCCTGTCACCTGGTTGGTCAGTATCGTAAGGCTCTGCCACAGTTGATCTTTAAGTCAGCCTTTGTCACTTTAACCCTGCATAACACAGAATCATCAGCTGATGTTTCCACCTCTCCTTTCCCTCCCTTACCACTTTATTGAGGGTCACTCATCTCACAGCACCTTAGTGTCTTCATCAGTCTTGGTAAAGGACAGATGTCTTTTGGGAATGCCTTTGAGCTCCAGATCTCCCTTTTGCTAAAGCTGGTGACATCTCTGAAGAACTCCAAGTGCCTTGTGAAGTGTCACTTCTCTTTCCAAAGACCGTGCCAGCACTTCCCCAATCTGCCTGCTTTGGCCATCTCTCCATTAATTCTCTTACTCTGGTTTCTGCTCATTTGCTTGGAATGTCTGTTGGGCCCCCGATCTCCCCTTAAGCCCTTTCTCTGGCATCGCACCAGCCACCTCCCAGTCCCCCGACAATGAGGTACCCCAGTCGGGAGTCCAGCAGCGTGGTGAGGTCCCGTGAACAGCCCTGACCAACATGTCAGTCTGTGTAACTCCGAGTCCTGTCTCAGGGATTCGGGGACTGGCCAGACCTGGGTGCCAGGGAAAGGGATAAGGTAAGCATACAGTGACCTCTCTCTGCTGTCCTCCAGCAGCCTGAGGCTTACTCATGACAGTGGCGTCTTACTTCCAATAGTTGTTACGGGTTTCTCTTCTGCAAACTCTTAAATTCAGTGCCGGAGACAGCTGCTGTGTCCTCCCACTGCTGTGAGACAGGCCAGAGCACCAGCCAAATTGCTGACTTGAGAAAGAGAGATCCAAGGGTACGTTTAAGGTGATACTTAGGTTCTCTCCCAATACATACGCTTACTCTGCTTTCCTGGAGCTTGTCTTGTAGCTACAGCACTGGAAGCCTTGGATGTAGCAGAGGTTCATGGGCTGAGGGAGAACTTCATTCTTCCTGTCTTAATTCATTTTTGCCAGTTCAGCCTTATGCTTCCAATATTAGTTCCTCAGCATTGTAAACTCTCTCTCGAAAATATCTCTGAGTGGCTCCCTCTCTCACCTTGTGAGAGAGAAGGGTCACACCCTTACTATTCTTCCATTCAAAATACCTCCAGTGAGTTCCAGGCATCATGATTTTGATCATACCCTTTACAGACAACTTGTCCTGGATGCCACTGAAGATACCTAGGAGCTCAGAGGTAACAAAAATGGTTGTAGACGTTTCGTAGCTGAGAGCTGGAGCCACGGCTGTAATCATTGTAACAAGAAGCTTGAAACTCCTGACCTTCCCCAGAAAGTACAGAAAGCCATAGAAGACATGATTCTCGTGTACTTTGAAGGCCTTTGAAGGCCTTTCAAGTACCTTGTAAAGAACCAAAATCCCACGTAAGTACCAAAGCTAAGGTAGGTGAAGGATATTTCTTTGGGCATGACAGCAACACAACTTCACTAGCTTACTCAGTAAGTCTGGCATACAGGTGAAGAGCTTCATGCTGGCCTGCCAGAAATGTCCTCTTCTTACCCTGTCTTTGGATATCACCTCTTTGTTTTCCTCCAGGCCTGGGTGGAGTAGCTGCAGACAAATGGAAATGCTTTCATGGTGAAGAGCAAAGTTCCAATTTCTGTTCCTTTCAAGGGATGATTTTAATGAAAACTATACAGAGGAAGAAGTGGCATCACTACCCCACCAAAATGCCATAAAAGGTGTCTCGGGAGTTCACTGTGAAATCATATCGTGATGTTTTCCTATAGTGACTAGAAAGAGGAAGATGAGATATGTACGTATCTTGGTCTGGGTTGAAATGCTAGACTCTCCTTCCTTTATTGCAGACTTATGGTTCAGTAGCAACTCTCCTCTTCCAAGGCATGCGCTTCCTTATCACAACTCTGCCAGACCACAGGAAGCGCCTGTGGTTTCTGCATCAATCCCACGCGACCGATAAGTTACCAGTATATTTCACAAGAGTTTTCAGAGAACCAGGAGGTACCGTTGAATCTTTAAGTAGGCAAATGTGGAGGTCTGCATGTTTGCAGCTTTAGTCCTCAGCCTGTTCCATATTTTGGGTCTACGTATGGTCAACAGCAAGTCATTCTTCGCCCCTGGAAGTCCATAGAAAGAGATCATCTTGAAATCTATTTCCCTAATTGATCTGTCTTAAACCTGGATGTGATGCCTCTCTTCAGACATACATGTTGTCATTTCTGCATCCCATGTACATCCCTCTGACATCCATTTACCCTTCCCAGCAGAAGGGTGCGTGCCACACAGGTCCTGTCTTGCCAATTTAGCGTATGAGCCCTCACTAAGCCTGCAACGAGCTGCCTTCCCCGCTGACAGCAAAGGCCGCAGCCTCGTTGGGGGTGCATGCTTTTGAACCTGCTAGGATGCTCATCCGGGCTGGAAGGAGTCACTGCTCTGTGTAAATACTCCAGAAATCTCTGCGAGCGCCTTGTCTTGGGAAGGCTTTCAGTTGACCTTGAGTCTGCGCAGCGTAGATTCATACCCTTTACGCTTCTGCAAGACTGTATGTGAATAAGAGGGCAGGGATTTGTTCACTGCCAGTGTCCCAGGAGCCATTCGTAACTGTTACTTCCGCTGAATTGCGCTACCTTCATCTTCTGTGGTTATCGGATTTCCTCAGTGCATAATCTGGAGTCAGCCATGGAGGATCTTCAGTTCACCAACCATCTTTCACAACAGATTTGTTCTGCACCAGTGGAAGCATAAAGTTACGTTTCTTCTGATCTAAGACTGGCGTAAGCCAGGCCCCAGGCGCTCTCCTTGTGTCATGCCGTAGGACCAGGCTCTCCTTTGGTCATCGTCTCTCTCTGCAATGCTAGCAGCACAAGAGCAGGGAGGTTTCATCTCTTGCAACCCAAGTGACATTCTGTCGAACAAGACGGTTCTTTATAACCCTCCTCTGACTCCCAGTTCAAGTTTTAATAATGTTTTCAGATAGAGTATCCTGGCAGAGCAGTCATCTTTCCCATTCAAGCACTAAACTTTACCTCTAGTATGCCAATGATTTCAGCAGATTTGGGTTCTGGCAAAGCATGCCAGGGCTATTTCCAGGGTTTGTTCCTGTGAACACTCTGAAAAATCCACTGAGTAGTTTGGAGGGAAATATCAGAACTTTTTATACTTAAAGTCAATCTGCTCAATTTTTATAATTTGGCACCTTTTGATTTTCCTTGTCCAAAGTTTCCTGCCTGTGACTCCTCTCTGGATTCTCATTTTATTGCAGCTGAAGATGGGAGTGTGAGCAAGAAAGAGGAAAATGCCCACCAAGGCGTCCCTGGGCCAGCAGAACCTGAGGGTTTACTCTCAGGACTCTCCAAGGAGAACAGTTCCCAGAGTCCTGCACAGCACCCAGTCCTCCCACGCAGGTCAGAAAGAGTTCAGAGACCTCTGGGGAAGAGGCAAAGCCGAGTGACGCTACGTGGAAAAAGTTTCAGGAGGCTGCCGGATATTATCCAGCAGAGAAATCCTTCTGCCAGGAGACTGATGATATGTGGGGACTGCGGGAAGAGCTTCCGGGTGAGCTCCAACCTCGTCCAGCATCGGAGAATCCACACTGGAGAGAAACCCTTTGCCTGCACCGAGTGTGGGGAGAGCTTCCGTCAGCAGTCGCATCTCATCCAGCACCGGAGAATCCACACAGGGGAGAAGCCCTACAAGTGCTCCGAGTGCGGAAAGAGCTTCAGCATGAGCTCGAAGCTGATCCGGCACCAGGTAACCCACACCGGGGAGAGGCCCTACAAGTGTGCCGAGTGCGGAAAGAGCTTCTCTGGGAACTCGCAGCTCGTCCAGCACCAACGAGTGCACACCGGGGAGAAACCCTACGAGTGCAGTGACTGCGGGAAGAGCTTCAGCGTGAGCTCAGCGCTGACGCGACACCAGCGGGTCCACACTGGGGAGAAACCCTACGAGTGCACGGAGTGCGGGAAGAGCTTCAGCCAGAGCTCTGAGCTCATGAAGCACCAGCGGGTCCACACCGGGGAGAAGCCGTACGAGTGCTCCGAGTGCATGAAGAGCTTCACCGTGAGCTCAGCCCTCATCCAACACCGGCGGTTCCACATGGGCGAACGCCCTTACAGGTGCACCGAGTGCGGGAAGAGCTTCACCGTGAGCTCCCACCTCATCCAGCACCGCCGCTTCCACACCGGGGAGCGTCCCTTTGAGTGCACCGAGTGCGGGAAGACCTTTCTGTGGAGATCAGCCCTTCTCCGGCATCACCGGGTCCACACAGGGGAGAGGCCCTACGCCTGCGCTGACTGCGGGGACAGCTTTCGGCAGAGCGCCCACCTCATCCAACACCAGCGTATCCACACCGGGGAGCGTCCCTACACCTGTGCCGACTGCGGGAAGGGCTTCACCGTGAGCTCTGCGCTCCTCCGGCACCAGCAGATCCACAGGGGTGGGGAGCCCTAGGGAGGGGCGAGTGTAGGGAGCGGTTAGGTCTGATACCCTGTGAGCATCCCTGGGGAGCACGGCCCAGCGTCTCTCTCTCCCTTCGCTCTCTTGACCGCCCTGCTTGCCGAGGGTGAAAGCAGTTTCTTTTTAGGAGAACCGAGTCGTAAAAAAGAGAGGTGGAAGAAGGGGAGAGTTGGTGCAAGGAGCTGAACTGGAGGTCTGGGGAAGCGTGTGTGACACAGCGGGGGAAAGAGGGGGTGTTTGGAGGGAGAGCTCCTGGGAGAGGGACAGGAAGCGGTCTGAAAAGGCTGGAATGCACTCGGTGGTGTAATACCTCGCCTCTTCTCCACGCGCACGTTTTGGAAAATTCACAGAGTGAACCCAACGGAGCACCTGAGAGCCTGCACCGCTCTCACTACGTAAACAGAAGCCCTTGCGTTCTGCTTTGCTCAGAGGCTCTGCGCTGCCTTCCTCAGGCCTCGGGCTGTCGCACAGAGACCCCAAAAGCCCGGAGCGCCTCAGCCCCCCGCGCTGTCCCCGGACCCTGCCCCGCCTGGCTCTGGGCCCGCCTTCACCGGCCGCCGGGGCCAGCGGTGTGTGGGGCTTGGTGCCCAGCTGGGCGGGGGCCGGAGCCGGAGCCCCCCGTGGGAGCCGCACCCCGTGTCAGCGAGGCCCGATTACGTCTAAACGCGCCGAATAAAACCGTGGTTAAACGCGCCGTTGCCACCATTTTCCTTCACCGCCTTCCCCGGCCCGGCACCGTCTGCGCCTGCGCGGCCTCGCGCGCCGGCCGTCCCCGGGGCGGGGCCTCGCGCGACGCTGGAGGTCGCCGTTGGCCGATGGGGAAGGGGGTCAAGAGCTCCTGTGTGACGTCGCGGCCCGCTTCCGCCAGTCGGCGGCGCGTGCTGGCCGTGGCTCCTGATTGGCCGCGCCGTCACCGCTCCGTCAATAAAGCCGGGGCGTCCGGGCCGGGCCTTTGTCTCGCGCCGCGGGACAGAGGGCGGGCGGCGGCGGGTGAGTGCGCGCGGCGCGTCTCTATGGCAACGCGGTGGGGGCGACGGTGGGGCCGGGCCTGCTCCGCTCCGCTCCGCTCCGGGGGTAACGGGCCGGGCCGGTACCGGGCTCAGGCCCCCGGGACTTCCCCCTCTCCGGGGCTGCCCCCCGCCCCCTCCCCGCAGCGCAGGGTTCTGCTCCGTCTGCCCTGGGCCCTCGCCGCTTCCCTCCAGGGGGAGGAGGCCGAGCTCCCCCGAGCTGCCGCGGGAGGCAGCGGCCCCGACTCCCCGCTCCCGAAGGCAGGTGGGCCCGATAGTCTGCGGCGGGGGGGGGGACACGGACACACACACGCTCGGCCGGGAAACCCGCCCAGGCCGTCTCAAGGTGGTGTCCGTGCGCCTTTGCCCTCCGGGTCCCGTGGCGGCCGGGCCGGGGCCTGCGGCTCTGCCCCTTGCCCTGCCAGCCGCGGGGACGGATGTCTCGGCCGTGCTGCCCGCCGGGCTGCTGGCTGGGACCGGCGCGGTGCGTGGCGGGCCGCGCAAGGACGGTCCGGAGCGCGTTTGGGCTCCGCAGCGCCCGTCGGCGAGCTGCGTGCTCGTGAGTGGCCGGGGCCGGGCCGGGCCAGCGCTCGTCGGGCCGCCCCCTGCGTGCAGCTGGGTGCCCGGTCCTGTGCTGGGCTCTCCCGGTGGCCTGGGAGCGCTGGGTGCCTCCTGACCCAGCCGAGCTCTGGGAAGAGCTTGGAGGACAAAGGCCTCTGAGGCCTCTTGCTGTCCCTGCTTTTCCATTGTTGGGTGAAACAAATGTCTAATTCAAGCCTCCCGGTGCCTAGCACTTGTACGTATTCCATACGTCAGCCGTAAGTGCCTGTCACTGGCCCCGCTCGGGGTGTCCCAGGCAGAGCCGACTGTGTGACCGGCCAGGCAGGGCAAACGCTGGCTCTCCCCAGAGTAAATGCTGTTCGATATATTCGTGTCTGTCAGACTGTGCTTGTCCTTCCCCCAGATCCAACCCTGACTGACCTGCCCCTTGAGTCACTCTCCTAGCCCATGCGAGAGAATAGATTCCTGATGTGCTGCCTGACGCAAGGGCCGCTTCCCAAAGTGTGGAATTGGACAAGATCTGAGCACTCACCAGGAGTTTCCTGGTCAATTTGTTGACGTGCTTGGACTGCAGCTCTTGGGGACAGAAGTAGCGTTTGCATGGGCACTGCTAGAAGTATCTTAGACTTGAGGTGTTGCCTAATTTTAGGCTGTGTCCAGGTGAAGTCCTAAACCTACCTGGGATTAGGTAATGTAGTAATTTATTCTGTGAGTCTCCATTTCCAACAGCAGCTGGTGCCAAATACCTCCCCAGAGGGAGGAGGAGGCATGACGCTCTCCTGATGTTCTTGCCAGGTTACCTCTGTGATGGCTCTTCAAGCCATTAGGCCTGGAGTTCTGGGGTTTGTCTCCACTGCAACGATGCTTAGGTAGGTCCAGCCACACTTCGCTGCGTGTTAAAGCAAGGACATAAGCGCTGCATGGGGGAAAATGCCTTTAAGTCGCATGCTAGTTGAACAGCAAACATGAACTCTGTACTGCCTGGGTGTTTGAATTACTGAACTTTTCCAGAGGGTGCCCAGGCAAAGTCAGGACTTGCAGTCCTGCTTCTCTTCAGCAGCAGTGCCTACTTCCTTCAAAAGGAACGGGATTATTGGGATTGAGTGTCTTCCCACGCTGAGAAGAACGGCTGTGCATCTTGGCTGTGAAGCTTGCTGTAGAAACGCGTATAGGGGCAAACTAATTGCTGGCTAGATGAGATAGGGATATTTTCTCAGAGGGTTTAAACACCATTATTGGGAAACAAATGTTTGGAGTGCTGGGGTATTCTGTACCAAACCTTCTCTCCGCTCTCCAGCCTGGCTATCCCAACTCCCGTAGTTGGACTTCACCCAAGCAGGCTGCTCTCAGGGCTCCAGGGAGGTACGTGTTTAGCCTGAACATCAGCCAGGGTTTTGATGAGCAGAGCTCCTCGTAGCAAATGAAATGATGTTCCAGCCTCTGCAGTGGAGGCAGGCAGCTGCTTGAACCTCCCCCTTGGTGTGTGGGACACTGCCTCTTTCAGGGGAGCAGAATGCCCTGAGAAACCAGGGCTTTGACCAGTGACTGTGTTATGGGCTCTCAGCTGCCAGTTTTTTTTAATAAAAGCAATGATGTTTGGTGGTAAGAGAGACAAAAAGATTTTGATTTCCCCTCCTCCCAGTTCTCATGCAATATCCTAATACTGAAAAGGACAGGCGTTTGGTTTGTGCTGACTTGTCTCTTGAATTCACAGCTCATCAGGAAGGCATCTGTACTAGAGATGGTATCAGGCAAAATCTAAGCTTCCACATTTTCCTGTACGTGTACTGGCCTCACCTCGGGCTAAAGGGACTGGTGTCATCAGTGCCCTGCCTAGTGCTATAGAGATGAACATCTCGGGCAGCCTCTACGAAAAACCCCATGGCAGATACAAGTCTGAGAGTGCACCAAAGTCCTTACATGACTTTTTGTGTGCTAACCCCTTCTTCCAACAGCAGACAATGCTACTGGAACAATAATTCGCTGTTCTGATTGTGCTTCTACACCACTAGTAACAAGCTTGGGTAAAGGCTTCTGGGACCCCATGAGATGCCTCCTGTGTAGCACAGAGAGCAAAGCTCCTGCGTTGGCGAGTGCTGCTAAACGTGGGCATGGAGGCTCTAACGAGCGAGTTGGTAGACTTGGCTTGGACAATGCTGACTTCAGGAGCCATGCCGTGTCTGTCTGGCCAGTGGTTGCCTCTGACTGTTGGTGCTTTTTACTAATTTCTGAGGTTTGACCTGGAGCGTTGCTTTGGGCTGGATTTAATGTCAACTTTCAGGCCTCTTCTGAGGGATGAACAGTGCTGAAGTGCTTTTTGTGGCTCTGCTCTCACCTGCTGCTTTGTACCAGTGGCCGTTGCAGGCCTGGCAGCGCACAGAGGCAGCACACCCTTCCTCCAGGATTCTGGTTCTCCCAAAGTATAAGATAAATCGGAACCAGTTCCTCTAGTTTCATTTTGGAATCTGCATTTCTTGAGCAGCACTTGGCCTGGAGCAAGCTGAGCAGAAAGCCAGGGTGTCATGAAAACTTGTGTGTCCGTATTGGCAGGAGGCTGGCCGTGCTGCGTGTGGGGCAAGCGGGCTGTGCCCCCCTGTGCTCACGGCAGGCTCCTGGCCGAGCCCGGGCAGGTTATTTGCCTTTTTGCTTTGGTTTCCTCAAATGTCTCTGAGCCCTTTGCTGGTGTGCCTCTCTGCCCCGGCTGCCTCATCCTGCCCTGAGCGGCGCTATCCTAGGGATGAGGCGGCTGTGCTGTGGCTCTAATGACTGCGCTGGGCTGGCTCGCATCACGAAGTAATGTGTTTTGGTCAGTCCTCCCCCGGGGAAGGCTCTGCCCCAGTGAGCCCCAAGGCTGCGTGATCACAGGGAAACCTTCACCCTGGTGATGCGTGTCCCAGGGTGGGTGCTGTGCTGTGCTGCGCCCAGGGATGGGTGCTCAGACCTGGTTGAGTCCTGCCGGAGCATGGAGAGCAGCGAGAGCAGCTGTAAGACAGGGCTTAAAACTGGGGTGAGGAACCAGAGGGCAGTTAACTTGTAACTGGTGAGGTTGGTGTGAGCTGGGAGGCAGCCCACCAACGGAGACCGAGCTGAAGTGGAAGAGCGTGGAGGGATGGCTCCCTTGCAGCGGGTGCTCTCCAAAGAGCCAGCGAGCAGTTTAATTCCTTGCTGGTCTCTGGCCAGGCTGCCTGTGAGGTGGTGGTGCTGCTCTGCACAAAGCTGATTACAGGTCCATTTTATAAATGAGTGGGCTGGATTTCTGGCTTAACAGGGGTGTCTGGCTGGTGTAAGCCAGGTGTCTCACTCCTGCTTTCGGTAACCCTTGTGCATCCTGCTACATCCAAGGAGATTTTTTTTTTTTTCTTTTGCAAGAGAGGAGGGAGAACCCACTTATTTCTGGGGTTTGAAGTAAGTCCTGTTGGGCAGGAGAGGAGTGTGTGGGTGGTAGCAGGAGCTATCTGCAGCTCACTCTGAACACGGAGCGGCTGCTTTGACTCTTCGTTGAGTGCAGCCTGGAAAAGGCAGAGCAGTGAAATCTGCCCCTGCTTTGGAGGTTCCTCTTCATGCACTCTGTTGCAGGGAAGGCTTTTGTTTCAGAAGGCTTTTGTTTCCCCTGTGGGCTGCCTGACTTCAGAGCTTAGCTGGCCTAACTCACAGCTCTTCCAGGGGAGGCTTCATAGCGCTGTGGAAATGAAGCGGCTTGCTCTTCCTCCTGACTGAAGGAGAGGTGCTTGTCTTTCTAGTTACTCTGCTCAGAGCCTGACGTTGAATGAGATATTTGGTAGCACCAGTGGAAAGCGGCTTTCTCACCATCTCAATGTGGATTGCTAATGCTGAGGTCTCTGGTCATCTTCAGCAGCCATTCTGAAGTGGGAAACCTAACACAGGCTGCTTGCCGTGTTGGAGGTCTCCTCGGAAGTTAACATTTGGTGAACTGGGTGTTACCATTGAGGTTCACCTGGGGTAACTAAACTGAACCAGCACTGCTCGCTCGGAAGTGCCTGGTGTGCAGTGGAAATGGCCAGCGGCTGCTCCTCACCACCCTGTGTGGGGGTGCAGCTCGGAGGCTCCTTGTTAGACAGCTCAGCATGTCATACCCATCCCTTTGCTAAGGCAGCTTCCCTCTAAAACCCTCTCTCATTTTGCCTTTCAGACTGTCTAATCTCCAGCGCTGACCAGCGATGCCATCAGCTATGGAGGGCTCAGAGGGGGGAGAAGAAGGGGAAATCTTGAGCTATGAGGAAACAGAAGATGACAATGTCAGGTGAGTCCTGTCTCGCAACGTGACACAAGACACAGTCTTGGGCAAGGCAGGAGACCCTCCAGGTAAAGGAGTGATCTTTTGCCTTGTCTGAAAGGAGTGAGGGACTCCAACAGGTGATGAATCAAATATATGTGCAGTAAAATCCGTTTATTCAAACTGTACTGGAAGGGATGGGAAGGAGCAATCTGGCTAATGCTGACAACAAGCAGTTGGGTTTTTCTATTCTCTACTATCAAACTCAAATTTCAGAAATGTTTTGACCATTTGGTGACTGTGTTTGTGCCTTCCTGGCAAAGGCGAGCCAGTTTTCTGTGGCTTGCTGGGCAGTCTCATGTGATAGCAGCTTCTTTTGAAAGATGACTCTAGAGGTGAACTCTGTTCCAGTGAGCTGCCTCTCTTGCCTTTGCAGAATACCTGCTGGTCTAGGCAAGGATCTTTTCTTGGAAGTTAGTTTAAAAAACAACTTCACACACGTGCTCTCAAAGCTGAGCTTCAGATTTGGAAAATGGGAAGGGTGAATAGGGTGCTTCCCAGAATACCTAGATGGACTTGACAGACTCAGTTTCATAAGAAATTAATGCTCTCTGGCTCTCCCGGCACATCCAGGCCTTGTCCAGTCCTTAGCTGCAGTGTTCAGCTGCTCAGTGGGTCTGGAGTGTTCAAAGTCTCTCTTACAGCTAATATGAACGTGCTATCTGTAGCAAGCCAGTCCTAAAAACTGTAAGGCACACTTTGGCATCATTCTGTGTATGTGTTGATAACACTGTCCCAGACCCCAGGTAGGTGCAGTGGCTATAACCTAAAAATCATAGATTATTATTTAGAAAGACAACTTGTAGAAACCTGCAAAACCAGTGTGATTCAGGATAAATGAACTTTTTAAGGGTGTTCTTGCCCTGTTTTGCCATTTGGCTCTCATCTTCCTATTCAGTCAGAAGAGCTACGGCCCTGTCTGCGTGTGCATCTGCTCTTACCTCCAGAGTGACGAAGGAGGGTGCCGCTGAGGCTCCTGTGCCCTTTAGCCTGCCCCGGCAGTTGCTCTTTGTATACTCGAGGCCTCCTTTTGTGGTATCGTTTGGACTCACGTGGATGAGAAGCAAAAGTAATGGTGCAGGGATCAGAGGATCCTCGGCAATTGCTTCAGCATCCTGGGTGCAAGCCCCACCCCTCCCAGGACAAACCAAGTCGGCACATGGGTGCCTGCATCTGCGGAAGGAGCCTCTGGCTGCTGCC
Source organism: Aramus guarauna (assembly GCA_013400195.1). Lineage (NCBI taxonomy): Eukaryota > Metazoa > Chordata > Aves > Gruiformes > Aramidae > Aramus > Aramus guarauna. The sequence continues at coordinate 153,145 of VXBL01001181.1, read as the reverse complement.
ACCCTGCTGCTTCCTCCTGGTGGTGCCAGCCTGAGGGAACCCACCTTGTGCCTTCTCCAAACTGGGCCTGAGAGGGTAGGGGGAGGGGGGGATCCAAAATTTGTTACTGTGTGTGGAAGTGGGGTGAAAGGAGCTCTCCTTGTTTGCCCGCAGTCCCACTGACCTTTCAGAGCTGCTGAAGGAGGGGACTAAGGAATCCCATGACCGTGCGGAGAACACTCAGTTTGTCAAAGACTTCCTGAAAGGACGGATCAAGAAGGAGCTCTTCAAGGTGAGTGCTGCTCTGCTCCCGTGGCAGAGAAGCTCTTTGACATACCCAGTGACTGGTGCAGACTCTGTGTGGAGGGGACGGGGGGAATCCAGACTGAACAATCAGAACTACGGGAGGGTGCTGTACCTACAGCTGGGGCCCCAGGGGTGAAGAGCATGCTGGCCCAGCACAAGTTTGCTTAGGTGGAAGTGCTGGGCTTCTGGCCACGCGTCTGCTGGGTGCATCACAAGTGCTGGTGGCATAAGCTGTTCAGGAGTGAAATGCTGGTGAGATAACAGCACCTATTCCATCCTCTGAGCACGAGGCTGTTTTCCATAGACTTCTGATTGGAGTGCTTTCTCTTCTGTACAGAAGAGGGTCTGAGCAGCACCGTCTGATCCTGAAGGTCTTGGCATAGACAGTAGCCTCCTATAGCACAGGGCTGTTGGTGCTAGTTGGTACCTCTTGGATGAAGTTTGTCCCTCTGCCTTGCTCTCAAGGTGACAGGAGGCCTGGAGCATGCAGCTGGCAACATTCAACTAATTCTTATCTCATGCTCTGTAGGCTTTGTTGTTACAAACATAGATAGAGAAGAGCCTCTGATCCTCATGTACGGGCTCTCCAGGCTGGTTTTGTGTCCAGCCTGGGGGTTTCCACCTTGTTCACCCCAACTCCATGGGCGGGGGGGGAATAGTCCCGAGGTGTGATGTGCCAATCCAGTGAATGGCGTCTCACATTAGCTGTGCTTTGTCCGTAGCTGGCCACCGTGGCGCTTTACTTCACGTACTCTGCTCTGGAAGAGGAAATGGATCGCAATAAGGACAACCCAGTCTTTGCTCCTCTGTATTTCCCCCTAGAGCTTCACCGGAGAGAAGCATTGGTCAAAGACCTGAAATATTTCTATGGAGAAGACTGGAAAGAGAAGATCCAGTGTTCAGAGGCAACTCAGCACTATGTGCAAAGAATTCATCACGTGGGACAACATGAGCCAGAGCTGCTAGTGGCTCACGCTTACACACGCTACATGGGGGACCTCTCAGGTGGCCAAGTGCTGAAGAAGGTAGCCCAGAGGGCCCTGAAGTTGCCTAGCACTGAGGAAGGGATCCAATTCTACATGTTTGACAACATTTCCAATGCACAGCAGTTCAAGCAGCTCTACAGAGCGAGGATGAATGCTCTGGACTTGGACAAGAATGCCAAGGAAAGGATCGTGGAAGAGGCCAACCGAGCCTTCAGATTTAACATGCAGGTACTGAATCCCTTGAGCCCCTGTATGTGTGAGTGCTGCTGCTTTGGGGTCTGGACCAGCTCTTAGGTCCAGCTTAATTCAGACTGCTCATCCAGGCCTAGTGGTTTGGGTCTGAGACCACCAGAGCCCTACCATCTGGTGGGGCGGGATTCTAGTTTGAAAGGCTCTTCTGCTAGCTTCTGCAGGCATGGCTGGTGCTGGGTAGGAATTCCTCCCATGCCCCAACCCCACAGTTGAGCCTTTGATTAGGACAAAATCAAGCTGACTTCACCACAAGATTCCCGTGGGCTGTGTGGCTCTGAAGCAGCAGGAAGAGCAGAGCTCTTGCTCCAAGACAGCCTCAAATTTGACCATGTTGCACCACACGGGTTACAGTTTGTCTGGTGTCTGATGTGTTGCCTAATGGCCAAAAATGTCTGTAGCCTCTTGTTCCTTCCCGTCATTTGCCTTTCATAAAACCTGACTGAGCTGCCCCCCTGGGGACGAACACAGTCTTAACTACTGTGGGGAAGCTTTAGTCTCTGCCTAGAGCAGGTCGTTGTGGGTCTGCAGGAGGGAGGGGAGAGCATGTGGCCTCATACTCCCAATCGCGGCAGCCTGGAGGGCAAAGGGCAGGGCGATGCCGCGTGTGTCTCGCTCCTGCCTCTGACTTGATGCTCCGGGAATGGGCTGCGCCTTCTCGGAGCTGTAGCGTGTGCCAGATGTCACTCTGGGTCTGCCACATGGTGCTCTGAAATGAGGAGTAAATGCTGTCTTTGGGTGGAGGGAGGCAGGAGAGGCTCTTGCCTGTTTTCCAGGTCCTTCCAGGGCTCCAGATAAAAGCTGCCTGTCTCTGCCTGCTCACGTATTTGCTGTGTGACCACTTGCAGGTATTTGATGAACTGGACAAGATTGGCAGGTCGCTGACAGAAGCAGCCCAGGACGGCGGCTTTCCAGTCCATGATGGGAAAGGAGACCTACGCAAATGCCCTTACTACGCAGACAAACTAGGTAGGTCACGGGCAACACCAGAGCTGCCACACGCGTAGGGCACAAGACTCACAGCAGTAACGGTGCTCTCTGTGTTCCAGCAGGCAAGGCAGGATCTGGCTGCCCCTACGATGCTGCCGTGGCCTTGGCAAAGCAGCCCCTGGTGCAGCTGATCGTGGCGGCCTGCGTCGCTGTGGCGGCAGGAGCTGCAGCGTGGTACATCATGTGATGGGGAGAGCGGTGCCTGGCTCTAAAGGGTGGCCCTGTCTTTTTTTCAAACTGTTCCCTTGCTGTTGGTGGTGAGTTGACAGCAGGGTGGAAGTAAGAAAATAAACAGGAATCCTGCGGGACTGTCAAAGACTCTTTGCACACCAATAATGCAAGCACTGTAATATAATGTCTTGAGCTGACTAGTGTACAGGACTGATCCCGTGTGAGGGTTCCACTTCAGCACGGCCCTACCCAGGCTGGGGCAGCTTTTAAGGCTAGAGATGTCTTGTCTTGTACCAGCAAAGGCTTCACGCGCGTGCTTGGCTTTTCATCTCCTTCCCAGGAGCAGTTGGTGGAGGGAGTTTCCTGCCCTGGGCTGCAACCCCAAAACGCGTCACCAGCCTTTGTAGCAACGAGCGCTCTGTTTCCTACCCTGAGAAACTGATGTTTTGGTCATGCTGCAGTGGCTGTGACGTGGGGCTGCTTGCTCAAAGGAATGTCCTGCATGCTGCAGTTCCCGGGGACCAAGTCGAAGGGGGTTGGAGGAAGCTCCCTGGGGTGGGGACAGGACTGGGGTGGGGTGGTTTAAGATGACAAATGTCTATTGTGCAGCACTGGGGTTGTTGGCTGTTTGTGTTTTGTTTTTTGTTTTTTTTTTCCCTGAAGCCTTGACTGGAATAAAAAGTTGCAATGCTGTAGCTGGGGAAAGCCAAAAGCACATCAGTGGGCCAAGAGGTACAGGGCTGGGGGGGGTGCGGAAGGCTGGGGAGGAGGTTAATGGGGAGAAGGGGGCTGCGCACCCACTGCCACGCTGGTGTGTGTGGCTCTGACTCACGTGTTCGCTGAGACACTCCTGCCCTTACACCCCGCTCTGTCCCTGGGGTTTCCCCCAGCTCCTGTGGGGAGGGGACCCACGGCCTCTGCTCAAAGGGCACAGCCAGGTGCTCTCAGGGCCTGAGGTTTTTCCTGGGTGAGGGGCTTCTGCTCTGGTGGGGGCAGTGTGTCCCCAGAGGTGGGGAGAGGCTCTGGGTCACACCCCTGCCCTTGCTTTGCTGGGCTTGGGGACATGGGTGCCCCCCAGCTCTCCTCTAGCCCAGAATTGGGGGGCTTTTCTCCTCCTCCATGCCATCCACCCTCATCCTCACCTCCCCTGGGGGCCAGAGCTGCTGTGGGTTGGGAGCAAGGGAGAAGAAAAGATGTACATGAGTTCAGGGTCTGTTATTTATTTACATAAAAACACTGACTAGTGCCACAGTTCCACCTCTGAGCAAACAGCAGCTGCCTGTGTGGGCCAGGCTGTGTTTGCAGACCTGTGTGCAGAGAGACACTCCCCATGTTGCTCTGGGGGCTGCAGTTCCAGCTGCCCTGGGGGCCAGTGGAGGGAGAAGGTGCAGCCACAAAGATGCCAAAAAGTGGCTCCCAGGTCCTCTCGCCCTTGTCCGTCACTGTGCTGCTGGCAGCTCCTGTCACTGCCCGTGTGCCCCCTTCCTTCTGCCCTATATAGAGTGAGCTAAAATTAAACCCCTACACCCACATGCAACAGGGAACCCCACAGGGTGCAGCCGTGGTGGGGGCAGGACGGGTGCTGCGGGGTGTGCGCCCACAGACCCTGCTGGGCTTGGGGTGGGGATGCAGCTCCACAGGGGGTGGGTGTGGGTCTGCTCCAGAGCTGTGAGCCAGCTGCGGCCTGGTAACAAACTCCTCTAATCTACAGCGCCGGGGCAGGGAGCGATGTGCCGGATGCATTTTTTGCTGTTTGCCAGGTGGGTGAGAAACTGCTGGGGGAGGGGAGGGGAGCTTTCCTTCCCTGAAAGAGCCACAGCAGGGGCTGGGAGGAGGCGCATGCAGCCAGAGCAGCTTGTGGCCACAGTGCCGCTCTGGCAGGACGGAGGTGCTGATCAAGGGTGCAGTGCTGCAGTCCCAGGGCAAGGTGGCTGCTGTCCCCCCTGCACCCCGCCTCGAAGGCGGCTCTGTCTGCCTCTCCCTGGGAAGGGGCTTTGCCTACCTGGCTGGAGAGGGCCGTGACCCACCCTGAAACCTGGCATGGGTGGCACTACCCTGTCCCCTCACCACCTGGCCCCTTCCTAAAAGTGCCACAGGGACAGTGCTGCCTCCCCTGTGCGTGCTGTGGGCTGCTCGGGCCCCCCCTTTCCCTCCTGGGCGGCAGGTGCCCCCCATCTGCAGCTCCTGCGGGGCAGCATGTCCCTGCAGCCAGGGGCCCTGCTAGTGCCCTGCAGCGTAAGGGGGTGCAGAGCGATCCCCCAGCACCACTCCTGCGCGCTGCAGGGCAGCCCCACACATGGGAGCTGGGGCCTGGGCCCACCTCCCCGCTGCACCCGTGCCAGCGTCACCCATCCAACCGTTCACAGCGAGGACCAGAGCTTGGGGAAGGTGGAGGCCTCTGAGCGGGAGGGAGCTGGGGACACAGACGTACACACCACTGGAGGGTTAAGCGAAGGAGTGTTGCACACGCAGAGACCAGGACAGCAGCAGGAGAGGGGCCAGTGTCATTCCAGCGGCTCAGGCTCCCGGGGTGCTGTTAGCACATGCGCTTGTACGTGTAGATGTAGGCCTTGCAGTTGGGACACGTGTGTGTCACATCCTTGAAGTCATCAAACAGGCAGGGGATCAGGCAGCAGCAGAGATCGCACCTGGAGCACAGGAAGAGGCAGAGTGCTGTGAGCTCAGGTGCCCCAGAGGCAGCCTGCGGGCTTGGGGGGGAGGGATGGACACAACAGACACGTGGGGTTCGCTCTGGGTATGGGCAAGAGAGGTGATTCCTTGTCCCTGGGAGTCAACCACGAACCCCTGCTGATGCAAAGAGCAGCACAAAGCTGCCTGTCCCTTGGGCTCTGCTGCTGCCCCCGCTGCAAGGGTAAAGCGTCTGTGTTAGTGAGCGGCTCAGCACCTCATAGAGGGAAGGGACAGGCTGGTGAGACGTGTGCGGACCATGAGGCCTGACCTACTGCCGCTGCTAGGGCAGGGGGCTGGGACAAGCCCCCATCCCCTCCCACAGCCCTCTACGCTGTCAGCCCTTGGCAGCAAGGCAAGATGGTGGTTCTGTGGGGTCTGGGCTAGGGGAGGGACAGCTCCTGCTCTGGTGTCAGCTTCTACAACAGGCCGCTGGAGGTGGCACCTTCCCCTCTCCAGCAGAAGCCCAGGTCTCTGGGCACTGTCACCCCAGGGACCCATTTGCTGCCCCAGTAACACCTTGGTGCCAAGGCCCCTCCTGCCGTGCCCAACAGCTCAGCCAAGGCCACCAGGACCAGGGTTGGGCGACCACCATCACCACGGCCCTGCTGGCAGCAGGGGGAGGCCCCAGCCCCACTTGCAGCACCTACCCCACAAAGCAGCAGAAGAAGCCCAGAAGGAAGCTCATGAGCCCAATCTCGTAGGTGATCTTGGTGGTGATGGCTTGCTGGCAGTGGGGACACACCGTCTGCACGGGGGCACCCTGGAAGATCTCTCCCTGCAGCACTGTCACTGTGGTGGCAGCCCCCGATGGGACGAGCACCGTCGCTGTATGGCCGCTGGGAGAGGGGTAGTGGCCGGGGGCAGGGTAGTAGCCCATGGTGGGGTGAGGGCCTGGGGGTGGGTAATAACCTCCTGGGAATGAGGAACACACACGTGTGAACGTCTTTGTATGTGGCAGGAGAGGCCAGAGCCTTGCTGGGTACCACCCACCCCCCCCACTGCCACCCCACCACTTTGGGTATGGACTTGGGGCCCACCCTGCTGCAGGCACTGTGCCCCCACCCCAAGGAGCCTTGCTGCAAGCCCCAGTGGCTCTCCCACCCCCCTCCTTGTGTCCCCACAGCCCGNCCTGTACCATGTCTGCTTGCTTTCCCTTGGCATGGGTTTGCCGGCCAGAGTTCACTGGCAACACCAGCATGTCCACTCAGCCTGCAAGGAGGGTGTGTGTGTGTGTGTGTGTGTGTCCTTGCCCATCACTGCCCCCCATTTCACACAACCCCTCATGGTACTCCCCAGGTGGCATGTAGGGCCCGGCGCTGTCTGTGGGCATGTGGGGGGGCACGAACCCCGGCTGCGAGGGTGGCTCGTATGGGGGTGGCCCAAATTCGGGAGGGGGAACGGGAACCCCCTGGGGCTGTCCCACGACAGGGGTGACGCCATCTGAAAGGAAACAGACTCAGGAAGTGGCAGAACTGATGGGGAG
>VXBL01001181.1:114415-145970 GCA_013400195.1 Aramus guarauna | reverse complement strand
TCCCCCCGCCAGCATGCTGCACACTGCAGGACAGAGCTGGGAGGAGAGGCCGTGGCCAGGGTGCTCCCAGGGAAACCACGTGTGCTTGGCTCCTGCCTGCTCAACAATGTCACCCCGACAGCCCAGAGCAGCCAGTTCTCCTGGTACCTGCTGCAGGGGGTGGGCCGTGCTTCTCTTCTATCAGCGGTGCCGAGGGGCCGCCCGGGTAGGGTGGTGGAGGGTCGTTGGACATCGCTCAGGGTGGCCCTGCAAGGACAGAAGCCTTTAGAAGGAACACCAGCCTTCGGCGGCACAGAGGCAGCCGCCCAGGGCTGCGCGGTGCTTCTGCGAGGGGGGAGGGACAGGTAACGGAGGGATCCAGGGCCGGTGCCATCGCCGCACTGGCCTCAGCTCCCTCCCCAGGCAGAACCAAGGCCGTGGCCCTGAAGCTTCAACCTGGACAGGCTTCAACCCAGGCAGCAAATCCAAGGTGTAACATCTTCCTGTGGCTTTCCCTGCAACACCCATGCGTGGTGCAACACCAGCTCATCGGTGCGGCGCCCGGCTGCACTGCACACGTGCCGGGGCAGTACGGGGCTAGGAGCTGCTCTGCCAAGCACCTCGGCTGCAGCGGTACGGGACCAAAGATGTGGAAGAGCCGCCCACAGCCCCTCAGCTACACCCAGCAGCGTGACAGGCAACACTTCACCCCGAGGGGAGGGCACAACCCCTGAGCCTGAAGCACAAACTCTGAGGTGGAGAACCATCACCCTACCTACAGAGAGCATCCCTAAACACTGTCATGGTGTGACTTAAGGTAAGACCACGTTTAACAGCTAGAGACATTATTTTACCGGGGGGTAAAACTTACCTGTCCTCTTCCTTGCCGCAAGGAGCTCAGAGGCTGAGAAAAACAATTCTTACCCCACCGAATCTGTGAGAAAAGAGACAGCAAGCGAGTTACGGCGATGGAGAGGAGCCACAGCGGCAGTGCTGCCTTGGCTGCCGTGCCAAACCCCCTCCCCAGTGCAGGCACGGTGAGAGTGGCTCTGGGCAGGACCCTCCCCACGTGTGCCCCCTCGCTAGCCGGCACGCGGCTACGTGTCCTCGGCACATGGAAAAGCCCCACGAACACGCTCTGAATGCCAAGGAAGTGCAACAATGTCAAGAAACCTGATTTCCCTGTTTGGCTCAGAAGGAGAGCCGGCCGTGCAGCGGGTACGGCAGAGCCGCTGGGGCACAGAGCACTTGCAGGAGGAGGAAAGCACCTGAGGTGCAGCGCACTGCAGAGCCCTCCTTCTCCTTCAGTGACCTACAAAATTACAAATTGGGCCGTGCTCTTTTTTTAGCTTCACTGGGGATGTAAAGAAAAGGAGGACTTATTCTTCTGAAAGTAGCCAACCCACCCACCCAGGAGCCTCGGCCCTTCCTGTCCCCATGCCTGCAGGGCTCCTTGACGAGCCGAGCCCAACCGGAGCATCCCCGAGTCCTTCCCTGGGGACAGCATCCTGCCAGGAAGCTTTCCTTGCCCTCGCAGGCCAGCTGAGCCCACGGCTTTTCTAACGGAACAGATCTCCCCCCCATCACCGCTCAGACGCTGCCTTCCCATAACGTAACATCTTTCAGCACTCCCTGGCCTTACTCCCCCCGTCATCAACGCAGCTGATGAGAAAACTCAGGAGAGGAGGAGACCAAGAGGCAATCCCAGCCACGTGCTCCAGCGGCCGCTCTAGAAACACTCGTCAGATGAAGCAACGGCCCCGGACTGAGCCAGCAATTAATCCTGCCACCTTGACCGGCAGGAAAACGCAGCCACGAGGGCGAGAGCCAGTGGATCTCAGAGCCACGCGGGCACTGGGGTGAAGGAAGCTGCAGGGGCTGCAGAGTTGTTCTGCTCGTACTTGGCAGACTCAAGTCACTCAATGCAATATTCTCCTTATTAAGAGAGAGCCATAAAGAGCAAGCAAGATGTTGGCTGTGTGCCCTTCCCGGGAGGAAAAGAAAGCCTGTTGCTTTTAAGCTTCTTAAGAGCTGTTTCTCCTGCGATTTCTTTTATCTTAATGTGAGAAGCACAAAACCTGCCCCAGCCCATTTCCGCCAGAGCTCTGTGGGGAGCTGGAGGACACGAGGCTTCTCCTCCGCGTTGGGGCGGGCGCTACCCTAGAACATCACTCGCCGCCCCGGCATGGATGACTCTGCGGTATTCCCCTCTCAAAAGCAACGTGACCAAAGCAAAGCAATCCAGATCCTCCCCCTCGTCCGCCCGTGGCAGCACAGAAAGGCAACTTTGCTCTCAGGAGCGAGCTAGCAGCACCCCTGCAGAGAGACAGGGTTTCCCTGAGCAGCACCCACGCGGCGCAGGCGGGGAGCCCGGAGCGCGCCCCGCAGGGAGAGCCCTTCTGGGCTGACGCAGGTTGACGGTATCTCGGCACAGGTAGGTGAGCTGGGGACGATCCAGCTGCTAAATAAAAACAGAGCAGTATTTTGCATCAAAACCACAGCAGTATTTTGCATCAAAACATGGAACCCCAGAAGCACGTAACAAGGACTCTTGCTGCTGGTCCTTTCTGGTTTTACCCACTAAGTTTTCAGCAAAGCCGACTGACTTTGCTCCCTGTGTCTTGCAAAAGAGAAAAACAGGCCCTCTCCTGCCCACGGCACCGCCACAGAGACGGACTTGGCGTCCTGTGGCAGCTCAGAGCAGAGACTTCACGGCAGGCCGGGCCTGGAGTGCCCGTCCCAGCGAGGATGCCCCCGGCCGGCTGCGCTTCGCCCCAGGATCTCCAGCCACCCGCGCCAGCACAACGAGCCACTCTGCCAGCACGCTACAAAGCTGCCCCACGTTAACGCTGCTGGTTTATTAAAGCTGAACCACCAATGCATTTCTGTGTCATAAGAACAGCTTAGACAAAACTAGCTGTTCTCACGTGGGAGGAAACTTTCCCCAAAACTGCAGAAATCGCATCCACACTAGGGCTTACTGGAATAACCACGTTTATAGATCAGCTGAACACCTAGGGGACAACTAAAAGCTTTACAAATAATTTTGGCCAAGTTTACTGGGCTTAAGTTCAAGATCTGATGGAGTCACCGATGTCTAGTGCAGGTCCTCTGGGAGCAAGGACCCATTGCAAGATCGTAAGACTCAAAAGGAGCTGGTTACCAGTAAAACGATGGACAGAGGAGACGTTCTTTCCAGCTACAAATGCAGATTAGTTCCCAAGCGGAAGAACAGAGTACAGCTTTTACTGGTTCCTCTATTTTACCTACAGGACACGACCCCATGGCTCAGCCATCACAAACAGCCCTCCTGTTACATGCAGGAGCCAAGCAAAGGGCCCCCATGGGCCGGCAGCGGGACAAACCAAGCAGAACAAAGATCAGGGGACAGAGGGGACCCACTGGATCAGCCCTTCCGTACTTCCCTCTCTGGGGACAACACCCCAGAACTCCACTTCGCGTGCCAGCGGTGTGGTGGCCGCCCTGCTCCTGCTATTCCCATGGGAAGCCTGCTGCAGGTCCCCACCGCTCTGAGTGCCTCATAGTTTCTAGTTTATTTGTAGCCAGATTACACCCAGCTCTTCTCGAGCCTGAACAGCTTTCCTTCGCTCCCCACTTGCTGCAAACAGCCATCCTGCCCTGACTCAGACTTTATTTTGCTAGGCTGAACACACCCAGCTCTGGCGGGGTATTTCTGCACTGTGTTTTCAGTGAAGCCCCTTATCTCCTTCACTTCTAGATCCTGAAGCCGTGCTCGGCTGTGGCAATGGCAAGCGTCGCCCGTGCCGGCATACCCTCCGGCGCGTGCTGCTGCGGCGTGGATGGGACAGCAAGCCGTGGCTGGTCTCGCTGCTCCAGCAAGCTTCAGTTGCCCTGCGGCACTGCCGTGGGACTGCAGAGGCACAGCCGGTCACCCCTCGTCCTCCCCTACCGTCTCAGAGCCTGCCGCCTTTATGGGTGGCTTGGATTCAGGACGGACACAAGGGACTAAGCCACCGCTGCATGGGAGCCTATGCACAGGCTAGGCTGGAGCTTTGCTAAAGAAAACAAAAGAGAAAAGATCCAGATTCCCACCGCTCCTGTTAGCCCTGCTGGGGCACAGCAGTGCGAGAGACACAACCAGGAGAGCACGACTCCCTGGTGGTCCCAAAGACAGAGCTACCCCAGCTATGGCTTCGGTCCATGTGCCCTCCCCTACAGCTGGCTCTGTGCTCCCTGGTCGACCCAGGATCTCATTTCAGGAAGCTTTTGGGTGAGGAGAAGAACGAGCAGCAGGTCTCTGGATCCCCCCAGTCCAGGGGTAACTCCCAGCCCCGAGAGGTCTGTCTGAGGTTTCTCTACAGCAGCGAGCACAGCCAAAGAGCTGGTGGGGCAGCACACGGTCCTGCACACAGAAACACAAGGCTTTCTGATCCGCCTCCTTCCCATGCTCAGCAACCCTGGCGCTGGTCAGTTGGGGATTGATACCCCAAAGCCCACTGTTCCCATTACCGACACACCCAAAACTGGTGACCCCGAAGCTGTCCCAGCTGCTTACAGCGGCGATGGGAGGAGCTGAGGGTCCAGTGTTCCGCGCTGGCTGCATTTCCCCCTGCTACATCACACAGGCTCACTGCGGAAACAGGTTGGGATTCAAAGGTGGCAAGAGGGAAGGACTGCCCATCCAATCTGCTCTCCAAATAGGTATGTCATCAAAATCAGCCAAAGCGTGGCATGTAGTGGGACCAGGGACCAGGTAATATCTCAACAGGTCCTAGCTGAGTATATGCCAACATGCCATAGAAGCTCACCCACCAGTTCAACACGTTGAATAGATAATGCCACGAGAAGGACAGCCCCAGAGAATTCCTGCACTACTTGGAGACCCAAAGATTTGGTTTGTTAACACCGTTGTGCCCAGGCAGCAGCCGTATGCGCTTCAGGCTGCTTTCTCCCGCATGAAATCACCAAGGGTGAAACAAATCTGAGAAGGATGTAGCAGATCGCTGGCACGTCTCACGTGCAAACCCTGATGGTGCAGCGCTGGGCCCGTGCAGCTCTGAGTCAGCCGAGATCCACTCCCACCAGCAGAAACACGGTCTGCGCTGTCCTTGCTCCTCCTGCATTTGATAACCCGATTCCCACGGTGATGCGGCTTTGTTTTGCCTATGTGAGCAGTGGCTCCAGCCACTGAGACAAGAAGCAGGATTTGTTCATACTCAACCCCGTTCAGTGATGTTGGCACTTCAAAAGCTGCTGCTGCACATTTTTTGGAGCTCTTCCTTCCCAAAAATAGTATTTTCTGATATTCAGAAGAGGAAAAAACACACTAAAATTAAAGGAATAAATAAAAGGATATGACCACTTCCAGCTGCGTTGCACATCAAACAGACGCAAAGTTCAGCTTCCAGGCTTTTGTGAATACATCTTTAAAAGCAAAGTCGAGAGCTCCGAAGAAGCTGGGCTCCCTCAGCGTGTCCAGCCGCCTTCTTTCCTTTTAAAAAAGGGAGAGCGTTGTGGCCAACACCACCCCAGCTTTCCTGGCACCTGTGTGCCACGGGCTTCTACCTGCTCCAGAAACAGGGAAAGACCGAGACTAGGAAAGCAGACAAATATGCTAGGTACGAGCACAAAAGGCAGAGCAGGTGGTGGCAAAATGCCATTTGACTGAAAGCCCGTTCCCCTTTAACAGGCCGTTCGGGGTAGCAGGCAGAGACTGAACCCAGCAGCGTCAGTTAAGAGGCGGACAGAGCCGTACCCTGACTGTGGCAATCACAATTGCCCTCCTCCACGGTGGCATTTTGGAGCAGCATCTCCAAAGCCCAGCCTGGATCTGCCTTGCAGCGTGTTCTCTGCGTTACACCTTGGCCACAGAGCAGGTCGGGGATGCCGCCCTCTCCACACGCATGCCCGCACGCAGACGGCTCGCAGGGATGCGGCTTGACTCCCACTGCTCCTGAAAGCACCACACGCAATGCACAGCAGACAGCTCTTACCTTGAAAGGAAAAACAGCAAAAATCCCTGCTGAAAAAGCAGTATCGGTGCTTGGTTTTCACATGGAACAGGAAAAAAAAAAAGAGGTTTTCCCTGTGAGCGAGCCAAACTTCCCGCTCAGCCTCGTCTCTTCCCATGCGCGTTTGCTGCCTCCAGCCTGCACAGCGTCTCCCCAGAGCCAGGAGGGGAGGAATACACAGCAGACAGCGGTGCAGCCTGCTTTGGAAAGAGGATGCCTTGGCAATGCTTGACCAGCCAGCATGTACCCCCTCCTTTACCCCGCTGTTAACCCTAGCAGCACCTCCTCAACTCATCATCCTGGTCCTGGGCAAGGCAGCAAGAGGGCGCATGCCTACAGCACACTCACGCAGGGCGCAGATGGAAACCCAAGTTAAAGACTAAGGGAAACGTCTGTTCTTTTTCTGAGCGCCTCAGCTGCGTTTCCCCAAGCGCAAGCCCTGCGCCTCCAGCCCCGCTGCCAGGGAGCACAAACCCACCGTGCAGAAACGGCCGGGCTGCTCGCACAACAGCGGATTTCTCCCACGCTTCCACAGTCAGATTTCAGCTGCAGAAAACTGCAGCTTCCAGGAGGGTCAGGCTCTTCCTTCCGTGCGGGGATGGAAAGCTCTGCTGGCAAAGCAGGACAGAAGCAGTCCTTTAACACAAAGGACTGCCGGAGGAGAAGGTTATTCACCATTCAATCCAGCTATGTCAGACAGCCAAAACTCCCCGCTCTGCTCTACAGTCTGCGAATCTCTGGAGGAGCATTCGTTGCAGTCGTTTACCTTGAGACCTCGGACGTGTCGTTTGACCTTCTGCGTGCCACTGTAACTCAGCAGGCAAATCAACTAAGAGCAGGATCCTCACTGGAAGCCAGGTGCTGTGTCCAAAGCAAGATTTCTCAGGGTATTAAATCCAAAGCACAATCAGATAATCTCCACGACGCAGCCCGGGCTCAGCTGTCCTCAGCCAGAGATTCAAATTACTGCTTTGTGCAGCTCTTCTGTATGGCTATCAGGAAAACCGGACACAAAATCCCCCTGCTTAAGACAAGGATGGTTTATCTGTGAGACCCACAAAGGGTTACTTTGCGGGAGGAGCATTTCTCAGGACCTGCTGCCGCCTCTGGGATTCTCTCCAGTGCTATTCGCCTCCAGATGGGCTGACCAAGTGCTTGTTGGCTCTCCACACCAGGGCTGCAGAAACAGCATTGCGAGGACCTGGTTAACCTGAACATTTAAAGAAAAACTAGCCAAAACGAAGAGAAGGAACTGGGGTAGCTCTTTGCTCTCTGCCGTGGGCTCCCCAGCTGCAGCACGCAACTGCGGGAAGCACCACAGGTCTGCAGAGCTCACCGTGCTGGCGGTGACATCCAACAAGAGCCAAGAGGGGCTGCAAGGGAGCCTGTGAGCTACCAGTGAGGAGGGGCCGTTACCCCACGCTTACGTGCTTAGGGGCACCAGGGAAGGCTCAGGCATGCACAGAGCACTCTGGACCACCAGCGCAGCTGAACTCAGCCCCCAAAAGACAGTTTTCTGAACACGGAGCAAGCACGGAGTATGCACCAGGTGTTCCCATGGAGGCAAAGATGTGATTTAAAAAAAGCATTAAAGACAAACCTGAGTTCCTCTGCACCTTAGCAATCTGCTCCAGAGAGACCTAGATGAGAAAAGGAGAGTTCCACAAGCCAAATCTCTGGGGAACCAGAGACCTCGTCCGTGAGACTTTCGGTGAAGTTCACAAACAGCCCAAACTAACACTCGATAACATCCATGGGAAAGCACCCGGCGATATCAGCAGCTGCTGCCTGAGTCCTGTGCATCTACTTATTTTCTCCCCTGAGAGGATAAATACTGCATTACATCATCCATTTGATATCTGGTTAATGTTACTAACATAACCTGCAATAATCTAGAGCAAATAAAACCAAAACCTACTCCAATACTAGTGTTTTAACATAACACCAAACTCAACTGTGCCACAAGATTAGTTGTTCATTTAAACAAACAAAAGAAACCCCAGCTCAAGAAGCTTCACAGCAAGCAGAAGTCCCAGAGGAGATCGGGCAGAAGCTTCGCAGTCCCTTGCATTAAAGACAATCACAGCTCCGTAGCTCACCTCTGATGGCAGCCCGTAACAGACACTTAAGGATGAGTTAGGAAGCAAGCAAAGGTGGAATGACACCCCCCCGTTATCCCTCCCGCTCCTCACACTCAGGGTTTTAGAGATCAGGCAGCCTGGAGTTTCTCCGTGGAGCACCCTAATTCTTTTACAGCCCACCAGCTCGCAGAGCTCTGCCACAGACGGCCGTGGCAAGTTCTGCTCTGCATTACCTACACGAAAAAGTGTCTCCTGCTGTCACAGTCTGCCGCCTGCCCGTTTCAATGGCACCTCCCAGCTCTCACAGAGAAAACATGAATACAGGATGATTACCCCACTACGTCTCACAGCACAACTCAGCATTGTAGATTTCCTTCCCAAAACTAAACTAAAAATATTTTATTCCTTTATACACCCCTTTTTTTCATTACTCCCTCATTCTGTAGAATTTTTTGTGAGAAAGTCAAATAATATAGCTATATCATTGCTGAATGAAACTGATTAGATGTGTGACTTCCATTAAATAACACAGCGAGCTCCAAGGGAGGAGGAAATTAGAGTCATAGAGGATCAGCACTTTTGTGGAGATGTAACTGCATTTCAGTTTCAGAATTAATCAGGGCCCAAGAGCCTATTCAGAATTCCCTTGCAGATTTTGCAACACAAAGAAATAATTTCGAATACATTGGTGATGATTCCAGATCCGTTTCCCTTCCAAGTGATGTACAAAACATATGTCACGGTACTGATGTTTTCTTATCAGAGGCACAGCACCAGCTTGCTATAGGACTGACTCCAGTCTCCAACAACATTTGCAATTTTTATCCTCACAGATACAGGTCTTGGCACCAGAGAAGCTGCTGACATCTAGATTTAACAGGTACAGTGTCACCTTGCTTTTTTTTTTTTTCCCCTGAGGACTAGTGAGAAGTGCTCTATGTCATTCAATTTTATTTAAGGCCAAGGCTCGCTCTTTGCAAAGAAGCGTGGTTTGGGGTTAAGCAGGAGCGTGTGCAAGGTCTGAGACCTCTCCCGAGTTCAACTGCCAAGAAGGAGGACCCATGCACATCCACGGAGGATCTCTTCCATGCTGAGGCCGCTTGTGTTATCCCATTCACCTTCTTGCTCCCACGGTGTGACCAAACCTTCCCATTTCCAGACCAGGACCTCTCTCGGGGTGGCCCAGGGCCCTGCTCGCATGGGGCTCGCTCATCCCATGGCAGTTTGACCAAAGGAGGGTACCCTGCACCTCCCCTGCTCCTGAGCCCAGCTCGTCTGTGCTGCTCAAAGACAGATGACCCTATCCCAGTTGATCAACAGCCACTGAGTGTGGCCAGTGCTGGGTCATCTCCAGCAGCACCGCCGTGCCTCAGAGGGAGCACTGGGACGTGGACGCACCCCTGCGTCACACGCAGCTCCTGCCCATCCTGTTTCTCCCTCCAGTTCCAGCCAGACTTGACTAGTCTGCACTGACTTCCCCGTCCAGGGAAGTCACTTTTACCCCAAAGCATTTCGTGACTTTGGTTTCAGTTTACAGCACCAAGTTCGTGCCAACTCCTTCATAACCCCTTCCCCAAAACTGTGTTGCTCTCTGCTGAACAAAGCCACGTAACGAGCTGTTACATATCCGTCCCTCAGACCACACTTCCCCATGAGCCTCATTTGCCACTGCTGCTCCCTCGGAGGCAACGCAGGATAGTCCTGCCAGGGCAGACGAGGAAGACATGCAAAGCCACGTCGTTAGCCCGTCTCGCTTAAATGTAAGCGGATCTGACAAGAACAATGACCAAGATACAAATCAGCTAGCCAAGTTCAGCAAGATCTGCAATTGGGCACGCAAAACTATATTCCTTTGGAAAAACATGGGTGAATGAAGAGAGATGATGTCATTAGACCTCTCCAGGCCACAGCTCCAGACACAAGCTGCATGGACCCTCAGAACCGCAGACAAAGCAAGCAGAAGACCTCTCGCTGAAAACCTACACAGCAGCTGGATTCAAAGCATCCCTAACACGCAGCAACGCACCTCCTCAAGTCCCTGTTGTAAGCCTTTCTAAACCCGTTTCTCTGCCTCTCTGTCAAGGCAACACCTCGCTGCTTTACAGTTAAATTAAAAGTGTTGCTGGTCAGCGCGTTTCGAACAGTCCTGAGGCTGGGTCGCTGCTCTCACGGCAGGGGAGGAAACTGGTGAAAATTCAAGCGTGTAAGACCAAGATGCCTCCGGGCAGGTAAATAGCTCAGCTGCTCTGGAGGATTCAGGACTGAAATCCTGTCCCAAGCCTGATGAAGACAGGGCAGCTCCCACAGCTACAGCACTAAATTAGCTGGGAACGGTCTTCTCTCTCACTGGAATAGCCCAGCAGCCAGCTCAAAACTAAGCTCCCACCGTGGAGCATCCTGAACTGCCACTCCCAAGAGGGAGTCCGAAAGCCTGAGCGTGGCTAAAATAACAACACCTGTAGCTTGAAGCCATCAACTGTGGGGGAACCTCCACTCCCAACACGCAAATATGCTCCTGATGACATCTCTATGGACGAGCTCCAAGCCCAGGAGAAGAGCTGATTTTTGGACAGCAATGGAAACAGTCTCTAGTCCCAGCTCCACTCTCTTGCTCAAAGACTACATTAAGATTTTGGTCAGCAGGTGGGAAGAACAAGTTGAGGCTTCAGCACTCACCCACACCTCCTGCAAGCACTTTGTTATGTACCATAAAGCAGAATAAAGGCGCTAAGCTAACTGGAAGACAAACTGAACACGCCTTTAAGAAAATGGCAGCACGCACAGGCCAGCAGCAGCTATTAATCCACTGGCCAGTTAAAAACACAAGCCCAAAGGAGTCGGCAGCAGCATGGAAATCCCTCCGTGACTGCTCTCCTCCACTCCGTGTTCTAGTCTTTGTCCTCCCCTCCAACGCAAGGCTCCAACGCTCCCCTCCTGCCACGCGTTGGGTGACTGGGACCCTCGAGGACCACAAAAGCATCGCCGGTTGGAGAGTCGCCGCAGCAGAGGTATAGCGTTGGCTTTAGCCCATGGTTTCCTCTCAAGATGATGCTGCGCTGAACCCCAGGGGTTCCTTTGCCTCTCTTGAAGGGGTGGCCTGCTACTTATTTGGAGATAGAATCAATAAAATTCAATGGACTGATTTTCATTCATCACCAGCCAGAAATCTAATCTCAAGCTAACAGCACTACCCCGAACACAGATACCACATCTATCATTTAAGTTATCTGCTGTGGGTACCAGCCTGAGTGGATTTTACAGCTGCAGTGAGCAGGGCTGCCTACATCACGACGACTAATTTATTCTCAGAAAGGCTAATTTAATCTGGCAGTGAATGTTCTCAAAGCCTCTTTGCACAGAAAAGCTTTTATCTTGGTTGGCTTAACAACAATACAGCATATCCAAAAACGTGGAGGGATGCTAAAGAAGAACACTACCCTTGTGTTTTGAGTCCTCTAGTACTTTTGTCTGAGAAATTTCTCTTGGTAACCACAGACTTTGAGAAAACATAAAGTGCCTCTGGTTTTTTTAAAAAGCCAACTGTATTTTCAAGGCAAAATATACAACAGCTCAGGCTACTTCCCCCTCGCATAGAACTGTGTCTTGACAGAAAGAGCTGTTCTTTGAATAAAACTAAAACCCAGCAAAGATTGTTTAGTATTAGACACCACGTTCACTTCCAACTGTGCATCAGCATAGCAGAAGTGGCAGCCAGCACGCCTGGCCCGGGATGTGTGACGTGCCACTGGAAGGTGACTTTTCCCAGCCCACACTTCAGAGGAATAAACTTCAGAAGAAATTCAAAATCCCTCCATGTTAAGAAGCTGTGTAACTGCATCATGAAGCATTTCAAAGAGAGCATCCTCCAGATTTCCAGCCTCTGCCATCTGTGGGGGAGCAATAACTAATTAAGCAATCAGAAATCTAAATCTTTTTTTCACTGGTTTTAAATCCTACTTCATATTTCCCCTTACTTGTGAAAGTATGCACAGAGGCAGCATGCATCCAAAGTTATGCTTTGCCGTTTGAACCGGACAGCGCTGCCTCTCAGCTCTGCAGTGCGAGTCACCGTATCACCTGTACACCCCCGACCCTTGCTTAAGAAGTGGTCCTCACCTGGATCTACCCCTTGCAAGGTAGATCACTGGAGAGCCAAGCACTGTCCCTTTAAAATCAAGGGATTTCAAAGCGTTACAATAGACATAGCCGTACCAGGATAACCCTCCCTACTCTTAGGAGTGTCACCGTCATCATGCTGCAAAAGAAAAGCGGGTGCTGTGCAAGGATCACAGCCTGGATCATGCCTGAGAGGGCTCCTTTGGTACAAGGGCAAGAAGACGCCCCAGATGGCATCCAACAATTTAGGACGATTCAGTAATTCAGGAACAAGGAAAAAATCAGAGTGAAGCAGAACATCAAGACAGGCCAGTGGAGAAAAAAAAAAAAAAAACAAAACAACAAAACAACTCAGCACAGCACTCCCCTTGTTCCTATCTGTCAGGAACCACTGTCCCAAGAATAGCCTATTCAGAAGCCAGGAAACTCAGAGAGCAGCAGGGAAGGGCTGAGTCACGGCCATTTGAAAAGGAAAAAAAAAAAAACAAACCAAAACCACCACCACAACAAAACAACGCAAAAGGGAAGGAGAGAAAACATGGAGAGCAACTGTTCATGTCTCCAAGACCCAGAACAAGTCAACCCAGAACATATTAGCCAATCTTTATTTTTAAAAGCTCTGAAAACACATGGTACTGCCATAAAAAGCAGTCGACCCTCCCTCTGCTCGTGGGAAGCAAATTTAGCTCTGGCTGAATCAGGCAAAGTTGGTGGTGCTTCCTGGCACCAGCCTCTCGACACGAGTTCTGCTTGGCCACGCACGGCTGTGGGGCACGAACTGCTCCCCATTTATTCCCCAATCTTTGCCTTTATTTGTTCTGCTACAGCATTAGCATCCCTATATCACAAAGACTTACAGGCTGGACAAATGCTTTCCAGCAGGGAAAGCACAGTCCATTTCAGGGCTGCCATTAGCAGAGGGTGGGGAGCTGTTTCCTTACCCACACTGGAAGGGCAGGAGGATAAAGCACAATTTGGACGGGTTTCCTACAACTCTCTGCGAACGGCCGAGACGAGCGCTCCCATTTCACAGCAAGCCTCAGCGCTGCCCATCTAGCCCCCAGAAAGGCCAGGCTACGGTTACATTTTGCTCAAGTCCTCCCACGTGACAATCTTTGTTTTGTGACCTAAATGAAATCAATTTTACAATAATTCTCCCCGGGACAGTAATCTTATTCACTCACCCATAATCTAAAAGATTATACTTGCTCTCCAGCTGCGAGGCTTGAGGAGGAAGCACAAGGGATTTCTGAGCAATAAGGGCTTATTTTTAATACAATTCCTCGGCTACCCCTCACAAACTAGGGAGGGGGCTGTACCTTTTCACTCAAATAGCTGTGCTTCAAAACACATTGGGGGAAAAAACCCTCCAATTCATTTAATCTTGCACTTGGTGCTGACAGATTAAAGATGCAAAGGTAAGAAGTGGGAAGACCCTCCGAGTCCATCCCTGCTGACTGCGCCTGCCGTCCCCAGACTCTGGCAGGTAACACGTACTCACGTGTAACCGCGCTTCAGCCATCACGGCTTCTCTTGGTAAAAGAGTCAATTGTCAAATGATGTCAGAGTGGGCTTCCTTTGTAAAGATACATGCAGTAGATACCATTTTGGGACACCAGTGCTCACAAAAACAATGCTGGCTGAGATCTGGAGTGAGGAGGGAAGCTTACTGTGTCTACACGCACAGCCCAACAGCTAGAGAGAGCAAGCCTCTATGCTTTTCCTTTTTAAATCTGCAAAGTTGTGGTTCCAGTTGTAAGTAAAAATCTTTTTCTCTGTGACCACGCAATGCAACAAGTAAACAGAGATGAGACCTAGCTAGAGCATGGGATGCGCAGGTAAGATATGATGGATGGAATTTATGATTGTAAGAGGAATGCAAGATGAAACAGTAAGCGTGTAAACTTAAAGCTAGAACGCTCCTTCCAAAAATACATCTTCTAAAACTGTTAATAGGTAGCCAGCCTGCTAGGGCAATGTAGAGATTTTCTTTCTAAACGCAGAGATTGGGTACCAAAGAAGGTTCAGGGGCATACACAACAGGGAATTTCTACCTGCATGCTGGTTAGGGCAGAGGGACCAGCATCTCCGCACAAATGCTTTTTCTTAAATTCTCTTAATCTATAAGAGAACTGGGTATTATTCCCTTATTTTATGTATAAAGGAAGTAAAAGAAACATAACTATTACTAATGCAGAGTTACGTAACTAATCACAATAGGTAATAGAGAAATCTATTACTTAATTTGCACGGAAAGCCCCAGCTCACTTCTTCATTCTATGATCATCTCAGGTTTCATCACGCTAAGAGGTACAAAGTTGAACACACGCGGCCAGCAGCTGCTCTTCACAATTCCTAAAACGCTAATTACATCGCCATCTTTTAGGGTTGTTTCCTCTATTTCCTTACTCTAAAGAGTTCAGATTAAAGAAAGCTGCACTAAAGAGAGGCCTCACAGAGGAAATGCGTGGCATGAAGCAGCTTCCTTCCTACCTCCATCCTCTACTCAAATCAGGGACCAACACAGGCTGGCCATACTCCTTACGCTCTCAAACAGCCCTTTTTCACCACCACAAATACAATAAATTTTAGATCGCAGCCACCAGGCAGCTCTGAATGAATGAGCCCAAAGCAAAACTGTAACAGCAGCCAAGAGTTTCCCTGAGTGTTTCATGCCAGAAGTAAAAACTGTGCTCCCCCTACCTCAGAGACTTTATACTGTTGAGAAAATGGATCATGGCTTCCTACGGCATCTGTTCTAATTGTGTTCCCTTTGATCAGAGGAGGACATGTGTCCCTCGCAGAGCATGCAAAGATCCGACGCTGCTTATGAAAATCGCACTGCTTCTCTCTAGTTGCGAGATGGATACCGAGCGCTGATCGGGAACAACAGGAAAACAACTAAGTGAATATCACATCCCAAGGCAGAAGTTGCTCATCCTGTGTTTTCTGAGGAAAAAAAAGTTGCATCCACCTCTGTGTTTGTAAACGTGTATGCCTTGCTCCGAAATCTTTAGGAGGGTCAATCAGTTTCAGGTTAGAGCACTTTGCCTGCATAACAGTTGCAAAATTAGGACGCAAAACCAACCCAAAACCTCCAACGATCTGCAGAACAACTGAATTTCCCGCTACGAACCATCACTTGTACTGTATCAGGGAGAAGGGAAGACTATCGTACAATTAAAATCTTTCCTTTTAGAGCATCACTGACCGCTGCAAAGGACCATGAGGCACACCAGCATCTACTTGTTTTCCAGCTCTCCCATCCTCTCTGTTTTCAGCAGCTTTGCACAGATCGGTCTGGAAGAACACCTCATCGCAGTCTGATGTTCAGTCCTGCTGCCTTCGTTATTATTTTAACCTCCATATTACTCAAATACTATTTCCTCCTTGTCTCACCTGGCACTTTTCCCGGCTTGGTGCAAAGCTGAGTAAATGTGAGCCTGGACACAGAAAAAACCGTTACAGTACTGACGGTACGTTCAGCACGCGTAGAGAGCCGTGGTAATACACGCAAAAGTGATGCACAGCCCCGTTGCAGGCCCTACAACAAACACTATTAAAAAGAGTTTAAAAAAAAAAACTTAGCTTGTTTCAATCTAGGATATTCTTTCCTGATTAAAGCAATTCTAAGAAATCCAATGTAGGGCTTTACAATGATACCACAAACAGCAAAAAACTGGTCTTGGATCAGAGCAGATACTAGAAGTCTGCGTATCTCCTTCCAAAACCACTCATCATACTGGAAGATCTCGGCATCAACCACATCCTTTAAATACAAGTATTTATCTGCTAAACTGACATCTGAAGGGGGGAAAAAAAGATAATCTTTTGCATGATAAAGTTACTTTCATCCCTTCTCTCACTATGTTACTAACACTGGCAACAGGAGCACTTCTGCAGATGACAACACTGTGCCAGGGACCCAAAACCGCCTGAAACACATACAGGGTGTTGTGGACAGGCTCCAGGCTGGCCCCTGGCTAAAGGACCGGCAGGAGTGCATTAGCTGCACTCCCAGAGCGCATCTGCCAGCTGTGCTTCAGCCAGAAGGAAAGGAGTCGCCATGCTTTGCATCACCGCGTGATTCCCATACACAGAAAGCATGGCTGATTAGGAAGCGAGCTTGAAAAACGTGCTCATAAATCAAAACAAAGCACTGACGGAGACACCCTCCCTCCTTTCGTAACAGCAGCTGAGACAGACCTCCAGTCAGAACAGAAACATGCAGAACTGCATTTTGGAATTGCATTTCGGAACTGCATTTCAGGTGCTGGACCTGTTGAGGGAAGACAAGAAACTGAGAAGAGTCTTCCATCTTCTTAGGAAGGGTTCAGGTTCTGAAAGAGAAGCTCCCTGTTACCTGTTCCAGTCACACCTGTGGCAAGATCTTTCAGTGCTCAGCATCTGAACACCCACATCCCCTCTCCTGGCACCTCCCGGACTGCAGCCCTGAGCAGACACAGCCACTGCAGCCCCACCACCCGTACAACAGCAGCTGGGGAGGACCGAGCATGTTTGCTCCCCTTGGCATCGCTCCAGGGACGTCTGGGGACGTTGCTCCGTCACCCTTCCTCGCACAACACCTAAGGAGAGGAGAACAGGTACATGGCTAAACACTTCCAGGGATTTCCTGGGGTGCACGGACATCGCTACAACATTTAGTCAGAGAAGCCTTTGGGAAAGGGAAGTTTTCAGCCTGGGCTTTCCACACTGACCTGTTTGGTTAGTTCCTAAAAATGAATGAATGACATCCTATGGTTACATATTACGCTACACGATACTCACTCTAGTTTCCCCTACTACCTGCTCGGGTCACACGCTCTGGAAAGCAGAAGGGCCCCTGCTGAAATGAAAGCCCCATTTCAAGCACATTGGTTGAAAGGGAACAAACAGGAGGCATCTTGCATATGCGCAAAGTGTTTCTCAGCAAGTTTTACATACAGCCCCCAAACCATTATAATTGTCATTTAAAATGTTTCTACTTAAAATCATTGTGCCTGACCCAGGCTACTACCTGATATTTTGGGCTCAGGCTGGAACGTGACAACCACCAGTCCCCACACCAGTTCTCACTGGTACACGGAGACCGTCTCTGAACAACTTCTGCAGTGACGCCTCGGGCCAAGGGGCACACACCTACACTTGCCAGGACTCGGAGAAGTTTAACCTTGAGCGTGACTCCTGCAGACGATCCAGAGGATGCCGGCATGGTGGTGTCCATCCCAGCCTGCCTGCTCCCACTCCCCAGCACGGCCCTGGAGCACTTCCCGGGGTCCCAAACCCCGTCCCTCCGTTACGCAGCAATCACAACTCCCTGTGCTTTTCATAAAGCAACTGAACGCTGCCTCAGCAGCTCCTGCCCTTCTGCCTCTCCAGTCCCCTTGGGAGGCAGAACCAAGATCTCACTGCTGTAATGGCTAAAGACCTCCCAGCCTCCTGTTAACATTTATTCATTGCTATTTGTTGTTGTGCCGCACTATTCGTTAGCTGAATGAGCTCTCCTCATTTTCACAGGGTTCACACTGCCAAAGTGCTGATGGACAACATCATCCCCATCATCACAATTCCTCTTCCTGCTTGTCAAGAGATCTGGGCTTCTTTCGGCTCCTCATTCCCAATCTCTGAACAGGCAGTTCCAGCCCAAGCTCATCTCTCTGGAGCAGGGATGACTGGAAACACACACACTTGTACCTAGGCCTGGCTCCCTCCTCTTCCGGGGATCCGTTTGGGTAACGGATCGTATTTGCTCTTCTCACAGCTGTGCCCTGCTGGCAGCTCCCAGCCGTCCTCTCCGCAAGCTGGCCCGACCTCGGTCGGGCTGGAGCGCTCACCTTACAGCGGAAAGTCTTTTCCCAAGCACACGACCTCACTTTCCATCCGATTAAATTTCATCCCGCGCCCGCTGCTCCGGCCCTCCAGCACATCCCGATCCTCCCGTCCCAACCCTCCCCTGCATTGCTGAGGGTACAAAGCTGAAGCTTTGTAAGATTTTAGTAGCACCCTGCGGCACTTTGTGGCCGCTCCAGTCTGCGTTAAAGACCAGTCCGAGACCAGGGCTGCCTCCCCTCTCCCCGGCCCATATTACCCTCTATCCATACCTCTCCTCCCCGGGACGCGTGGCTCCGCAGCAAACGCTCCGGCCACGGCAGAGCGCAGAGACATTCCCTCTGCCTGGAGAAGCGAGGTCCTACCTCAAAGAGTGAACCGGGGATTTATTTTCATCCCTCTTTTTCTGACCATCAGCGGGTGGTGCTGGACTCCCCCTGGTTTCCACCCTNNNGGGGACCGGGGGTCGGGCCCTGCTCTCGCCCCCCACCAGCCCGGGACCTGCTTCCCCGCGCCGGGCTGCTCCAGGGAAGGGGCTGGGGCAGAACCCCGCGGCATCTCTGGGTAACGTCCCCCGTGACTGAGAGCTGAGAGCCCCGGTTCCCCGCCAGCGTCCCCGGCCCGGGGCGCCCCTGGGGGGGGCAAAGGCAGCGGCAGCGTCGCCCTCAGGCCGGCGGAGCTGGCGGACGCGGCCTTCGGCACCGCCGAGGGCGGCAGCCCCCAGGTCGGCCCCCTCCTGCCCGGCCTCCTGGAGCGCCTCTGCCCGCAGGACACCACGAGTCTCCTGGGGCCCGCCGCCAGCGTGGCCGGGGGAAGCCCCGCTCCCTCCAGCAGCAGGGGCGGCCGTGGCTGGGGAGGGCAGGGAGGGACAGCAAACGGTGCAGCTGAAGAAGAGGATGGAGGTAGCTGAGGGCATGAGGAAGGTGAGAAACCGTCCTCTGGATGGTGCCCGCCCGCGGCACGGCTCCAGTCCCGCTGCTGCATCGCTGCTGCTGGGCCGCTGGCTTCCCAGTCCGGCCTGCCCCACACGGGGCCCTGCCCCACACGGGGCCCTGCCCCACACGGGGTTCTGCCCCACACGGGGTTCTGCCCCACACGGGGCCCTGCCCTGTGCCGTGTGCTGCCCTACAGTGTCCTGCTCCGTCTGGCGTCCTGCCCCGTGCGGCACCCTGCCCTGCAGAGGGTCCGGTCCTGCTCTACACGGTGTCATGTCCTACACAAACGTCCTGCTCTACATAGAATCATCTGGGTTGGAAAAGACCTTTAAGATCATCAAGTCCAACTGTTACCCTAGCACTGCCAAGTCCACCACTAAACCATGTCCCCAAGCACCACATCCACATGTCTTTTAAATCCCTCCAGGGGTGGGGACTCCACCACTTCCCTGGGCAGCCTGTTCCACTGCTGGACAACCCTTTCGGGNCTATGTCTGATACAAGCCAGGATGCTGTTGGCCTTCTTGGCCACCTGGGCACACTGCTGGCTCATGTTTGGCCGGCTGTTGACCAACACCCCCAAGTCC
The DNA here is from genome assembly GCA_013400195.1 of Aramus guarauna. Classification (NCBI taxonomy): domain Eukaryota; kingdom Metazoa; phylum Chordata; class Aves; order Gruiformes; family Aramidae; genus Aramus; species Aramus guarauna. Next base: position 126,450 of record VXBL01001181.1, on the reverse strand, counting down.
TTTTCCTCCAGGCAGCCTTCCAGCCACTCTGCCCCAAGCCTGTAGCATTGCACGGGGTTGTTGTGACCCAAGGGCAGGACCTGGCACTGAGCCTTTTTGAACCAAACGTGCTGTCCTGGCTTATGCCACGCACTGCCCTGCATGACGTACTGCTCTGGGTGGCATCCTGCTCCCCACAGTGTCCTGTCCGTGCAGGGTCCTGCCCATCTTGTACTGTACCCTACACAGAGTCCCACCCGACACAGCATCCTGCCACACACAGTATCCAGCCCTGTATAGTGTCCTGCCCTACACAGTGACAGACCTATGTCATGTCTTGCCCTTGCCATGACATCTGCAGCCCCAGGACCAGGGAGCTCAGCAAAGCATGGAGGCACCTTTCTGGCTCTGGTGGCCCCAGCTCCACTTGGGACTAATTAAAGAGTGGTATTTAACACAGCCACTGCCCAAAGGTGGTTGCGGTCACTTCTCACCTGCCACTGAGGCTCCATCAGTACTTGCTGTGAGATTTAGGTCTGTTGGGTCCCATCCTGCCCTGGCAAGGGTCCCCCAGCTGTGCCTGGGGCTGGGGTGGCCATGGGCTGGAGCACCCAGCTCCCACTCCCCCGGCAGGGACAGCAACATCCCTCTCGGGCTCCTCTCTTCCCTGCGGCACAGCGAGAGGCTGAGCTGTGGGTGACAGGGGTGCTGCCTCGCAGGCAGGCTGTCCCCACGCCAAGGCAGGACCCCGTGGGAGACATTGCCACGGCCCAAGTTCAAATTATTTGCCTGTTCAAGTTTAGAGGAAACGCAACACATAATATCAGAGCTGTCCTACTCACTCGAGCCAGGCGTTGCAGCACAAGGATGAGTTGTGGTGGCCTCATGCCTGGCAGTCCTCTCCACAGCAGCGTGGGGCTGGCCCACAGCGAACCCAACACTTCTTCATCCCTTGTGAGACCCGGCAGCCCCAAGCCGGTCCCATCTCACACGTCGTGACCTTGGCTTTGAGCAGAACCATAGAGCAAAGGGAAAAGGTGACAGCACTTTGCCGGGGTGAGGAAGCTGGAGCTGGGACCACTTGTCCCCTTCGAGTGTCTTCCATTTCAGTTTGGGGGAGCTCCGTGGGCATGGCCGTGGGCCAGCCAGATGTGACCGATGCAGTGGCAGCTCCACTGGGTCTCAGAGACATCCCCAAACCCTGGTCTTCACTGTGCACCACTTAGCCTCCCCACATTGCCTGGAGCCTGCGGGGACTCAGCATCACTGGCCAAACCTGTGTTCCTCAGGTCATGGATGTGCTGCAGGAGATGCTCACCACCATCTGCTCCCTGAAAACCACTCTTGAGGGCTTCCAAGAGGAGCTGCAGCTCCTGAAGGACAGTTTCCAGATGGTGTGTGCATGAAGCTGGACTGGTTGCTGGAGAGCTCTTGGCAGAGTGGCCAGGCTCCCCAGGGAGCTGTGTGGATGGCCGGGTGGCACAGGGTGTCAGGTAGAAGGTGCTGAGCTCAGACTCCTTCCTACCCCAAGGCTAAGCTGGGAGATGTGGGCTCTGCCCTGGAGCCCCAGGGTTTTGGGCAGATGCTGCCCACAGCCACAGAGTCCAGTCCTGGCCTGGGCTGGGTGCTGCTGATCCCTGCCTGTCCCTGCTGACGCTGATCCCCACTATTCCCAACCCCCTGCAGATGCCGAACCCCCCCGATGCCTCTGTCTGGAGGAGCTGTGAGAGCAGTCGGTGCGGCAGGACGAGCACGGCCACCTCCTGCAGAGCATCCTGGACCAACTGGTGAGTGGGGAGAGACCTGGCAGAGGACCTGGGAGCGAGTGTCTGCAGCACCGTGCACACAGGCACTCAGCACCCAACTCCTGGGACCGTTCCCAACCTGTTCAGGGTCAGGCTTTGGCAAATCCTTACGGAAAACACACTCAAGCCTCTCGAGGGCTGCCCTGGCCACGGTGACCTGCCTGGGTAAGAATCTGGCCCCACAAGGCTCTTCTGGCAGGGTCCATGTCACCTTCCCAGCCATGGACATCCATCCCTGGGTGTCCTGGTGGCTTCTCCTGGCCACCTCCGCTGCTCATGTCCCTCCTGCAGTGCTGGGAGGATTCCACCCTCTAGAGTTTGAAGCCCCAGGAGACCCAGAGGGGTGGGGATGGGACAGCGCAAGGGTTGGTGGCAAGGTTTGGCATTGCCATCCTCATCGGGAGCAGGGCAGAAGGACTGATTTCTCTCCCGGTTGCAGGCAGAGGTGTGGCGGGAGCTGAGCTCCTTGCCCTGGCATGCTGCTGCGTGGTGCTGGAGGTCTCTTTGCAAGGTGCCCACTGGAAAGGTGCGTGCAGGCTCCCAGGTGCCAGGCTCCCTTGCTGGGGGCTGGCAATGCCCCTCAGCTCCAGGACAGCATGGGGCTTTTCTCTCTCCCCAAAACCTTGGCAGCTGTTTTGTTTCAGGAGCTCGGCCCTGAGCCCTCGCAGGAACCTACCCGTGAAGCCTCGTGCAGGCTAAGTTGACTGATGGAGCAACACAAGGCCATGGGGACCCACATCAGCCACCGTGAGAGCCAGCTCCAGCAGCACACTGACCACCGATGTCCCCACCATGCCAGACTGTTGTGCCACCAGGACCGGTGGATGGTGGGACTACACTCAGCCATCCCATCCGGGTCCCCAAGCCGCTGCAGCCCCTTGGCCGTGCTGGTCTGGCTGGCAGGGACATGGTCGCTGCCCTCTGTGGCAACCCTGTGTTCCCTGGTACCGGCCATGCCCAGGGACCGACAGCAGGGCTGGAGCGTCTCTGCAGCCATAAAGCCACCTGGGTTTGGGACAACACTGTGCTGGGGGACCACGGGAGCCAGCACTGCCCTGAACAAAGCTTTGATGTCTGTTTTCAGCCAATTTGGAGACTCCAGAGGACGTGGCTGCCCAACTGCAGAAGGTGCCAGGCGAGATAAGGCACCTGTGGACAGAGAGGAGGAGGTACCCAGCTGCCTGGGCCTCGGGGGTGCTGCCCGAGGGTCTGGGGGCTGCAGCCCCCCATCCTGCTTTCTGGGCATGCACTGGGGCATCTCCCCGGGGTTCCCCGCCTTGCCCAGGTCCTGCAGCCACCCTGTTCCTCCCCAGGGGCTGGATTTTGGCAGGGAGGTGCTGGGCCAGGTGGGGCAGCTGCGGGAGCAGCGTGCGAGGCTCCAGGAGGCTGCGGAGCATCTGTGGGGTGACACTGAGGACACCCTGGTGAGCACGGTCCCCAGCTCCGCTCGGGAGCTGCTCGTGCCATGCTTGATGCGTCCCCGCTCCAAAGTGGCTCAGTGTGCCAGGATTTTGTGGCCGTGCCAGGATTTTGTGGCCGTGCCGTGCTGGCGCAGCCAGGGACGAACGCACTCATGGGAGTGCCCGCCCCAGTTGTCCCCCCACACCACCGGCCCCACCACGCAGGCTCAGTCTGCTGCTGAGCGCTCCCGGGGGGGCATCGTGCCCCGTGCACGGCTGTTCGTCCTTCTGCGTTGCAGGTGCCGCCATGCGAAGACCAGCTCCCCGGGGTGCCAGAGCAGGCTGCCACGGGTGACAGCAGGACAGCAGGCATCCCAGCCGGCCAGGGGGCTGTGAAATGGCGTGGGGGTCCGGGCAGGGGACAGGCACACCAGGGCTGTGCTGCCTGGCCTCAGGGGACTGGTGGCGTGGGGGCAGCCGCTCATTGCAGTGGGGTAACACCACGGGCCTTAAAGATGGTCCCTCCTCGGCTGCCTCTCCTGCGTGGTCCCTGGCCTTGCATCCCTGAGGAGTCAGCAACCAGAGCCCAACACTTTTTGGCTGTGCCACATCTCTGAGTGCTCTCTACCAGTCAGACGTTCCGGTCTGTGGCGTGGCCCTGGATTTCCCAGTCCCGTGACTGCTGGTGGCCCTGGGACAGTCACAGGCAGGTTCTCCTCCCCACCACCCAGGTCTCCACACGGCTTCATCTGTTCCACAGGCAGATCCCTTCTCCGTGTCTCCCCTGGCTGGGCTCCATGCAGACCCTCGCAGACCATCCCCACTCCATGCTGGCCTCCTCGTGCTGAGGCCACCACAGCTGGGACACGAGGCTGACGGTCCCAGCTCGCTCCAGATGCCACCAGCTCAGCCCAGTCCCACCTCAGTGGGGCAGGACTGAGCCACGCAACTCCGGCACAACCCCGTGCAGGAAAACACCAGCTCCAGCCCTCACTCCCAGCCTCTGCTGAGGCTGTACAAGAGGCAGCCTGGGTGAAACCATCGCTCCTACAATGTTTATTTTAGCAACACAAATACGAGATTGAAATTAATTATTGACCGGTGAGCAGAGGGATGCAGGGGCACAGCCTCATGCGGAGAGGGCTTGGCAGGGACGGCGTCCTCCAAGGGACCTGGCCCCTGTCATCTGGTGGTGAAGAGGAGACAGCAGCCAGGTCACAGCAAGACGCCCAGGACCCGTGGGTGTCACACGGGGAGCCCGAGGTCTCACTGCAGCCCTACCATCAGCCCGGCCCTGCTCCTGGTGGGGTCTCACATCCACAGCGGGTGTGACGGAGCAGTGGGCAGAGCCAGGCTGGCTTCTGCTGGGGTTGAGCCCTGGCATGCACCCGGCCAAAAGCAGCTGGCAGGCACCACAGGGCTGGGACGGGGTGTTTGGAGCAACACACATACAGCGGAGACGTGGCCAGCCCCAGCTCGGAGGCACGGCATGCTCAGAGCCACTCGGAGAGGGGATCCTGAAACACCCCGGGCCCAGGCCGGCCTTCCCCGCCTCCCACCGCTGCTGCAAACGAAGCAAAGACACGGGGTTCAAAGCAGAAGAGCGTGTATTGCAAGCGGCTGCGGCGTGTTCAGAGAGACTTCCAGCCGCCGGGGAGAAAAAGAACAGAGGGGTTAAAAATGATCCCAGTCTCTAGGGTTACACTGTGTCATGCAAACAGCCCCGGGGCAAACCCCATCCCAGGAGGGCGAGGGGAGGGTGTGCTGGCCCAGCCGGGGTGGGCGAGGGGCCAGGCACCTCCCCAGGAGCCGGCGTCCCCCAGCCCTGCTCACCAGCGAGCACAGCGCATGCAGGGTGGAGGCTGCGGCCAAGCAGGAACAGCCCTTGCTCTCTCCCCACCTTAGAAATTAAAAAAAAAAAAAAACCCCAACAAAATCATAACCCCAAAAAAAAACCCAAGCCGCGTGGGGTGTCAGCCCCCCATCCAGTTGAGTGGGGCCGAGGGAGGGGGGAAACACTCAGGTACAACCCAATCTGCCTGGTGGGGTGCCCCAGGGGACCGTGAGGAAGGAACCTCCTCTGTAAATGTCACTCGCATGCAAACTCCGGTGTCCCAAGAGAGGAGGGGGTGCTCCCTCCCCGAGAGCCCGGCGGCAGCAGGGTCCCAGGCAGAGGCCAGCACCGGTCCCATGTCCCACGCAGCCTCCCGCCGTCTCTGGGGAGCTCCGTTCAGCTCGAGGACAAGTAAAAACTACTTCAAACCAAACCCATGCAAGGCAGCTATTTGCTCGTGTGTCTTGGTGGCTGCCAGAGGCTCTGGCAGCGGAGTTCCCCTCCTCTTTGGGGAGGGGGGAAAAAAAAAAAAAAATATATATATATATTTATACGCAGGGGTTCCCGCTGCGTTCGCTCATCTCTCTGCCTCCATGGTCACGTTGGCCTTCTGTTCTGCCGTGGCCTGCTGGGAGACGGCGGCTGGCCAGCCCGCGGGCTGTGCCGGGGGGGCCGGAGTCCACATGTTCTGCTGCTGGCCGGGGGGCGAAGCCGTGGGCCAGGAGGGGTTGAAGGCCCCGTGCTGGGGCAGCGGCGGGGCCGGGGGCGGCGGGGAAGTCGCCATGGAGGCCACAGGGCTGCTGCTGTTGAAGCTCTCAGATGCCTTGAGGCGGGAGAACATGGTGAGGGCGTCGGGGAAGTTGGGCGGCGTGGCTGGCGTGTTGGCAGGAGGGCACATCTGCGGGAAGGAGACATGGGGTCAGGGGNGGGCACATCTGCGGGAAGGAGACATGGGGGCGGGGGGGGGTGTGTGTGTGTGGAGGGGGTCTCCACCTTCTGCCTCCCACCAGAGCCCAGCACAAGACCCCTCTGCCCCCGCTGCAGCAGCACAGGGAGCCCCGGACCCGCGCTGCCCACAGGCAGCAGTTATTTAAGGCTCTAACGACGAAAGCTGTGGTGAGAGCTCCTGTCAGACGGCGCAGACGGGACCTCACTGCGCCCACTCCTGTGCCCAGCCACGTTGGGGACCCCCCCTCTGCTCCACGACCCACTGGTGCCACCCTGGCCCTGCAGCTTTCCGGCTCGGCGGGTGCAAGGCTCAGGCTCAGCTCCCACCCCCACGGGAGACTGGGCACACTCGGGCCCTGCCAGGCACCTGCTCTGCACGCTCCAAGTCCCCAATTGTCCCAGAGAGTCAAACGAGGCCACGGCAGCCAGCAAATCCCTACAACACATCTGCCCAGGCAGATTACGGGCTGCCGGGGCACGAGAGTTAAAGGGACCGAGTCTGGGCACAGCTGGGAGAGAGCAGAGGCAGGCAGCACCCGCGCACATGTACGCCCTTGTGTGTTTACACGCATCCAGGTGAGCACACGCACGCTCCAGTGGGGCAGAGGTTTGCACGCTCAGTCGCTCCAGCAAGCGCACGAGGACGTGTATGTGCGGCTGGGTGGCAGGCACGTGTCTGCGCACATTTACGCAGCGTACAACAGCCTGGTGCTCCAGGCCCCCCCCCCCTCCAGGGCTCTCTCTACCATGTTGGGGCCGGTCTGGACCACTGGCCATGCCCACAGCATCCTCCATTGGACCATCCCTCTCTGAGGAGCAGCCCCAACCCCTCTGCAGGGCTCTGGGGGCACCCCCAGACCCGCTGTCCCACTGCGTAGGACAGGCTATGGACACCCCTGACCGCTCTCCAGGAAATCCTTCCTTGGCAGGCAGCTCCGGCAGCGCCCGGCCAGACGTCCCTGCCTGCACTCCTAGAGCTGTGAAGCAGCGAGCTGGGCGTCAGCAACAGCCCAAAGCGCCTGCCAGCGGGTGCTGTGCCCAAGGTGAGCGCCGGAGAGGTGGGAAAGCACTTACCATCTGATGGTGGTGGCTGTAGGGGATGTTCGTTTCTTGGAAAAAAGCACTGAGAGCAGNAAAAAAAAAAAAAAAGGAAGATGATGTTACTACCAGCGTGCAAACTGGGCAGCCACCTCATCCCTGCACAACAGTGGGCTTTGCAAGACCCCAAAGATGATCCAAAACAGGCCCTGGGGGGCTGGACCGTGCCTGCAGCCCCTCACCCGCACGGGAGAGCACTGCGCACAGCTGCTCCCACGTCCCCAAGCAGGGACCCACGCCTGCCGCCTCCTTGCGCCGGGGCAGGCAGCAATCACGTGGATTTGGGATCATCGTGCTCCTGCTGAGAAGCAGCCACTGCTGGAGCGGACCCTGGCAGGCGTTTCCCAACTCACAGCGATGCTCCGCAACCGCTGTGCACAGGGAGAGGAGGGAAATCAACTCCAAACCCAGCGGGGGAAGCCCAGCTGGAACCAGTTTGATGGGTGTCCTGTTAAGACTACAGTCACCATATTCACGCCGGGAGATCCCCAGGGCTGGGGCTGCCGCAGGTAGCCCACCCCAGAGCATTTCCAGTCCACTCGCAGGCAGGGTACGGTTATGACTGACATCATTTTGGTTAGCTTCCAGTTAAGACCAGTAATAATCTGGTAAATATGTCACATGCCACAGGCATGTGAGAGGACAAGGGGGGTTGCGGGGAGGGAACGCCGGGACACAGGCTGGCCAGGAGGGCAGACACCCAGCCCAGCTCCGGGAGGAACGGAGGCAGCGGGAGCTTTTGGGGGCACACGGGGCTGGGCTGATGCAGGACTGGTGAAGCTGACTCCTGTTCTGTGCCAGGCTTTAACCGAGTTAGGGCTGGAAAACGACATTTTGATTGAGTTGCAGATCAGACTTGATAGAAATGTTAGATTTCCAAATTGGTTTGGATTCAGTTCTGGTCGGAGGAAGAGCCCCCCATCAATGCCCGTTCAACCCCTCCCCAGGGGCAGCTCCCTGCAGGTCTACAAGCCGGGGTGTGAGGCACAGGGCTGCAGCCAGGCGCTGTCACAGCACTCCAGACTTTGCTCCCTTCCTGCAAACCTGTGACTGGGGTTAAAAACCTGGAAAAAGCAGAGGCAGGTTGTACCAAACCCCGCGTGACTGCAGCAGCCACAGTCCCACCGCCTCCCACCACACAATCCTCGTCCCAGTGTCCACAGCCGCACACTCCCGTGTCACACCCCGGGACGGGACAAACGACGGGGAAGTCAGCTCAGCTCACTGACCCGATGGAAAACTATTCTGCTGCAAACACCCAGGCTGGCAGGGCCTGGAAAGGTGAAGGGGCTGTGCTCACACCTCTGGGGTGCTGGAGTGCCGGTCCTGGCCGCTTGCGGTGAGGTTTATGGTTTCCTGGCTGAATGGGAATAAACTATCGGCCAGAGCAGGTGGCAGCCAGGAGCGATATCTGCAAACAATAATCCAGACCTGGGTGGGAGAAGCAATTGCTGCTGTAGAGCCTGGCTGCTCCCAAACCTCCAAACCTCGGGAGAAGCACACGATAGCTGGGCTGGCGAGGCTTTTCCCCACAACAACTGCGTTTCTCTGTCTGCCTTTAATAACACAGTGCCCAAACCCCGCACCCAGCCCGGCTGCGACCTGAGAGTCCTCGGCACCCGCGGGCAGGACCTGCCAGATTTCAGCGATGCTCAGACGGCAGGAATAGGGTCTGTGGCCCCGGAGATCAGCTCTGAACAGGCTGGCACACATCCCTGAATCGAGGAAGCGTCCGATGGAGACACAGACACTTCCAAGGCAGCAACACCCCCACCACCGCACTACCCTTCGTCCCGGGTGAGGTCCAGTGTCGACACCCACAGGCCCTATCGCTCAGACAGAAAGGATCCTGATAAGAAAGGGGGGTAACAGCAAACGGGAAGCACAGGCAGAGGTGTGGGCACAGTCAGATACCGTAAGCTGATTAAATCTGCTCCGTGCTCCTCTTTTCCAAGTTGGCTTGTATCTGGGACTGCGCCGTTGGCAGACGGGGCAGAGAAGGTCCCCGCTGTCCCCCCCGAGAGCTGCCCACCGATCCCTGCCGGCGCTGGGATGAACGCTGTGACCCGGGTGGAGGAAGCACTCCACCATCGCAAGCCCCTCTGCCTAACGCGCTGCATCTCCTCCCCTCCACCTGCCCCTTTCCAAGCCTGGCAAAAGCAACCCCTCTGCCCACCGCAATGCCCACCGCCCCGGGGAGGGGAACGGCTGCCCCCTCCGAAGGCATCCAGGACCTGCAGCAGCCCCAACCCCGGCGGGCGAGATGCCCACGCACTCACGTCCTCGGTGACACGGGGTGCCAGGGACACGCATGTAACCAAAGCTGCTGATGCCGCCTGGTCTCCAGCCAGCGTCACAAGCGCCGGGGGCAACTGGTGCCACAGCAAAGCCAATTAAGGCTCCTCTGCTTGAGGAGGAGCCCGAGCCGCAGATCAGCTCTGACCCAGGACCAAAGGCCCCGTCACCCGTGTCACCCTTGGGTGGGAGTGGGAGCAATCCCACACCCACTGCCTGGCCAGGATCAGCAGGTGACCAGGCCACCGTGACCGTCCCCCCAGGATGCAAATACAGGAGCTTTGCGAGAGGCAGATCACACAGAGATCCTACCAGCGTGCCCAGAAGCACCCGTGGTGACCGAGCGAGAGGCAGGATGGCTGCAGGGGCCGGGTGGGGAGGTGAATGCAAGGAGACCTGGGTGCTGAGCAGAACAAACTCGGCCTGGAGGAGCGGGACACCCAGCCCTCTGCAGACACGGGACCGCGGGTGCTGTTTGACCCCCTGCCCATCGCTGCCCAAGCTGCACTTGCACCCGTTCCTCCCAGCTGCACGTGTGAGCTGCAGCCGCTGATAGCGCAGGGGATCGGATGCCAGCACAGGAGATCCGGCGGCAGGGAGCGATCCGGCCGCAGGGAGCCCACGGTGCTAAAGCAGGCCTCAGGGCACCCTGCCCTTGAGCCCCAAAGGAAAGGGAAAGGGGCTCGATAAAATATAAATACATCAGAAGAGGAAGCAGAAACCCAAGCATGGACACAGCGGGCAGAGCCAGACACCTGCTCCTCCTCTTGTTCCCCACACACAACCTCACTACACCGAACAGACACCACACTTAGCACCAGGAAAAAGGAAGGAAGGAATGGGTGGTTTTTTTTAAAGTCGATTTCTTCTTATCCTTCACAAGCAGCCCCAGGGGCAATCTGCGCATAACAAAGCCGAGTAATGCTCTTCTACCTGGGAAGGGGCCTGATCCACCGCTCAGCCCAACACGAGACTCTGCGAACTCTGAAATGTCTCCGTGGCAGCCTGCTGGGTTTCAGCCATGGTGGAGGTACCTTCTGCCCTCCCTGGCTTCTCCCAAAAAGCTGGCACCTGCGGCCCTGAAGGCTGAGTGCCAGCCCTCACCCGGAGACACTCCAAGTTGCTTTCTTCTGCCCGTAAACCTCCCCCTCCGGATCAGCCATGGCACTGCTCCAGCTGCTGGAGGGCTGGGCTGGCACGGCCATTCCTCTGGCACCCACCGCGGCCGTCCCTGGAAGCACGGAAGAGCTCACAGCGCTGCGAGAGCTGCGAAATACGCCGGGCGCGCCGTGAGGAAGGCTGGCCTGGGTCCCTACAAAACAGGAGAAGAGTCACAGCAAGCAGGAGAGGCGATCCACACGCTACCCAGGAAGCGCTCCGCTCCCCAGGGATGGAGGGGATGCAAAATAAACAGCTTCCTTGTCAAGCCCCCGAGTATGGTACAGGCTCTGGTCAGCTCGTGCTGCGTGGAAGGCGGCTGTATTCCCAACAGCTTCCTGACCTCCCGCCCTGCTCACTGTCCTGGATCACGTTCCTTCGCCCCGGACAAACTCCGAGTCTGCCAGAGCTGGCAGGACACCACGCACAGCAAACCATCTCCGCAGCCCCCACTGCATCCTCCCCCACGACCCACAAAGGCCCCGGAGCAGCACGAGCCCAGAAAAACCATCCCGAAACATCAGCATCCCATCAGCCCGAAGCCGCCCGTGTTTCACAGCAGCCTCCCTCTCCTTCTTGCCGGTGACTCAACGCCCCGGGCTCCTGCTCCCTGGCTGTATTTTGCCCACTCAGGACAAATCCTGCGCAGGGCAGACAGATGCCAGGAGTGCTCCGGCCAGGACAGAGGCACAGAGCTGGCAGAACCCAACTCCCGCTGTCTTGTCACCGGGCCGTCTAGCTCGCCTCAGCTCCGCTGTGCAGCCACCCCTCCCCACGGTGGTCTTACGGGCAGGAGCAAGGTCCTCAGGGTGCAAACGGGCTGCTCCGACTCCCACCGCGCTCCCGGAGCAGCACTTTGAACGTGAGGAGACTATGAGCGAAGGCGGCGTAAATTACCACTGAACTTGCCTGAACTCCACCGATTCATCCTCGCCCGCAGATGTGGACCAGCCAGCAAACGGGTTGCGCACCAGAATAACAAAAGCCTCAAAACATCACAAGCAAGAAGCGAGATCACGCCGGAGTCAGGAGATGACACCTCCCCAGCACGGCTCCCTGAAGAAGACGTGCCCAGCAGCCATTTTGCAAAGGGAATTATCTGACCGTTGCACCAAAAGTGAGTGGGAACATGGTAACTGCTCATCGCAGCGCGTTTGTTTACAGCCGAGCTTCCTCTGAGTCATGTGAGTGCCAAGCCGGCAGGAGACGGCCGTTTGTACTTGTGCAACTCGCCAAACGGTGGCAAAGTTGTGCAAAAAGCCTTTTGAAAGAAAAGTTAAACTTTTGCCATCCAGTTCCCAGCTCCTTTGCGACACGCGCGCGGAGGTGGTGGAAGCGGCTCCCGCCCGTCCCAGAGGGCCGCTGTCAGACTGTATTAGTAAACAAAACCCAGAGCACGTTACACACGCAACACATCCACCGCCACCGGCGCTCCCGTCCGCGCGCCGCGGTATTCAACGGGCACGGCGGAGGGGAACGCCGGTTCGGCTTTCCGCACGGCCCCCCCCACCCCCCCGC